>CM060948.1:57063602-57151102 GCA_030765055.1 Mantis religiosa | reverse complement strand
CCCAAAAAACAGTCGCCATCATCTTCCTTGCCAACATTGTTTGCATGCATTTCTTGGGTTTTTGGGGAGAACTTGTGTGCCCCCACTGCATTGATTGCAATTTCGTTTCACAGTTCACGTGTTTCACCCATGTTTCGTCACCAGTAAGGATGCGATCGAGTAAAGAGTCACCATCCTTATGGTAAACGTCCAAAAAGTTCAACGCTGCAGCCATTCGCTGATTTTTGTGGTCCTCTGTCAAGATTTTTGGAATCCATCTTGCACAAAACTTGTGGTAACCAAGCTTTTCGCTGATGATTTCGTGCAACAAACTTCGCGAAATTTGTGGAAAACTCAAAGAAAGTTCCGTTATTGTGAACCTTCGATTTTCACGGACTTTAGCATCGACTTTTTCGACAAGTTCGGCAGTCACTATGCTGGGTCTCCCACTTCGATCTTCGTCGTGAACATTGGTTCGGCCATTTTTAAATCTGATGACCCACAGACGCACTCCACCTTCAGTGATAATGTTGCCCCCATACACTTCACAAAGCTGCCGATAGATTTCTATCGGTTTACAGTTTTTTGCAGTCAGAAACCTTATTACTGCACGCACCTCGCAGTTCGCGGGATTTTCAATTAACGCAGACATTTCAAACCGTCACAGTATCTGAACGGAGCACAGCACGAACCTCTCACTAGCACGGCTAGATGCCGACTGAGCTGCGCAACGCTCTGACCCCAAGATGGCCGCGCTAGCCCCGCCCCTAGCGGAAACAGACGAAAACGTAATCTACTTTCTGGATAGCCCTCGTATTACCCATCTCTCGAGTTTGTTTCTCTTTTGACAGTTATGATAAATTTATAACTGCTGTACCTAAGCTACCTAAAGTATGTGTGAGAAAAAGCCTAGAGGAAGACATAATGCCAGCAATGCAACATTGTTCTTACCTCGTGTGTGCAGAGAACTGAAGGCATTCAGAACTGCTAAGTGAACTGATATGCAAACATTATATTCCTGTGATATTAAGGTGCATTGCTTCTGCGACAACGGAGGTGTTTGAAAAACGTAAATTCCTAAACTGTAAACCACTGCATCGGAAAGTTGCGTCTGTAATGTCAACACATTGCAGCTGTACGCTGGAACACGGTTGCACAGGGGTCATCAGCCAGCGCCATATGGTGGGTAGTGGAGAAATCTGTAACTTTTAGTCATAACGCTCCAGCTGGCGAGTGCCAAGGCTTAAAGGAATGTGAGCGGGCAATGGATAAGGTAAATGCGGGGGGAATTGGATCAATATTTTGAAAATCTTTCACAAAAGCCCTATTTGTCACTTAAATATGAAAGCTTGTATCTTATATTGAAGCATGGACATTCTAGATTGTATTAAGTGCTAAGTTTTTCGATGAAGAACTTTATGTAAACTTTAGTTTTCATGTTTATTCCGAGTGGAAACTATCCTAATCGCCCTCAATTGGAGAATGAATAGATTTGGCACAGTTGACGAATCGGAATTGAAAGAAAAACGGTGGAATATTCAATTTCAGCATATAATGTAATCATGAGAACAAAATAACACATTTTTGCATTTGTATATTCATATATTTATATACCTGACACACATTTTCCACTAATGAATTGCTTCTTTCCCACAGCACCCACGCAAATTTCGTGGTACCATTCTCCATTTTCTAGGATCATTTGAATATCATTTCACCGTTTTCATTCATAGTTCTATATCACTTAAGGGGAGTCATAAAGACCTTATATGAAAAATTTTGACTTTTTCAGTTTTTTGCATATTATAAAAATATAATTCATCCTGATTAAGTTGACATATGTTTTATTAAAATAGACCAATATTTACTATTTTAAATTAATTTACATAAATATAACTGTAATCCTTTAATTTTTTTAAGTCTTCGCAAGGTTTTATAGAACAAAGTATAACTCCAGAACTATTTGGTGTAGAAGGTTGTGGTTTGTCTTATATTTAAGGGGAAATTCTGATTCATATGTTGGCTAATCTGGAATTCAATATAGCGACAGAGTTTTGTGGCTAGAGTTTGTTTAATTACATAAGCAAGTAGTCATATCTTGGATATTTGTATGTTTTTATATTGTTCTCAGCCTTTTTGTATTGTTTTCACAGTGACAAAACGTTAAGGTTTATTTAAAAAGAGAAAAAACAAAGGCAATCAATATTATAGAACATATCCTAGTGGTAGAAGGATATGTAACTGCACAACAAGGTGAGAATTTAGTGTTGAACAATCCTGTTGAGAATGTTGAAACTCTAATGAAGATGAAACAAATATAAATATATTAATTTGAATATGTTAATTAGTGACTGTAATATTTGTGGGGGGAAGTGAACGGCTTGAAAATGTTTCTCAAAGAAATGGCATAGTAAATAACCTAACAGAAAAGTGGATTTACTTCAACATATGTGCAATTTTGTGATTGGCCGTAGTAATAATTGCATTACGTATTGTGATGACGTAGCAGTAAATCGGCCAATCACAAAATTAATAGATGAGTAACGATAGTTACGAAAAATCAACAATCTTGAGATAGATATATGTTCTTTAGTCTTGTTTCATGACGATGGAAAAATGTTGCAGTAAATATAAACGTTTTGTAACGGAAAATTAATAACCTTCAAAAAGAGTTATTGGGTATTCGTAATATTGATGAGTGGACGTTCAAAAGTGATGAATTTTAAGTAATTAACTGAAATTATATATATATATATATATATAAACTTGAAAATAAGGATTTATCGATGTGTTGGAATAACCTACAGTGATTGATTAAGAAGGAAAGTTCGAATAAAATGTAATCCAGATTATACAATTAAATAATATATTACGAAATCGGAGTCATATAAAATTTTATTTCTGTCACCAAAATCCACACCTGAAGTAAAAAGATCTCATGACTCTTATTTAATCAAATCTTGACCTGGATCTTCCAAACAGCCAACGTGCATCCTATCTGCTGCGAGTGGAGGAAAAAGCCACAAATATTTCGCCCGAACATGGGGCTCGATTAAGTGGGAGAATTATATCGCCACAATTTAAAAGCCCCGTTTTCTCAAAAACCATTAGTAATACCTCCATAAACATTTTATGACAAAATATAAATTTCAAAGTGATGTTTTGGATCCTCAGAGAGTCAATTTCCTCAAATAGATTCTTTTAAAAAAAGTTCAGTTTTTTAACGAAAAAATTAGAACTGCAGAAAAAAAATTATAAAATATGTACTATTTTATATTCTTGTAGGAATAAGTATCAGTATATTTAGGGAGGACCAATACATACGCTGTAAAAATTCTTGAAAATTCCTGAGAAAATTCCTGAGAAAACGGGGCATTAATATTCCCATTTTAACATTAGTGATATAGCGCTTTACGACTCCCCTTAATGTTGGAGAATATCAATAAAATAAAAAATGTGTATCCCTGCCTTACCTTAATCCACTTCGGCCGCTGTTGTAGCGGTATTTATTTTTGCACGTTTGCAGCACTGAACCATCATAACAAGGAGGATTATGGATGTAAAAAGGTCTGTATTTTCTTATTGTACAAGTTTCTGAAGCAATTTCAGTGCACATTTGTTATAGATCTTCTTAAACGAACTTAAAACATTACAAAGTGCCAGAAATGGAGCAATGACATATCACCTTTCCGGAAAAGAAGCTCTTTTTCTCACTTTGACTGAAGAAACAATCGTGTTACACACTTAACTGTTTAGGTGATTAACTTACTTTTTTAACTATTTATTTTCATTATTTTACAAGTAATATTAAATTGTTCATAAAAAACAAATTCACATTACATACAGACATTCATATATGAAGACTTGCAGAATTTGTGAAACAATTAGCAGCTGCACATCTACAGATAGTATTAACACTGTACAAATACTATAAAGGAGACCCTCTGTCTTAAACATGAGTTCCACAACATCTGCAGTTTCAACTTAGTTCAACAAATGCATCTAACAATAATGGTATATCACAATTTTAACTGCTGTATAAGTCAATCAACACTTCACTCATGCAATGGCATTCACAATGGTAACTGTTGAGACTCTTTGTTTATCCTCCTGCGTCCATTTGAAGAGGAAAGTCATTGCAAACGATTGCCTAACTATCTGAAGGAACAGTGTTCTAAGAACTAAGTGGCGAGAAAAATGGTTTTGCTAAAGATTTTCCACGCTCAGTGAACGCAGCCAGTCTAGATGTTGGGATGAACGTTGACTTCTGAACCAGTGTAATGGAGTTCAAATCGGGTGATGGGCGACATGAAACCACTGAGCCCAGAAGTGATTAGCTTCCAGCATTCCTTTCGCAGGAAATCAAACCATTCCCTCTGTAATGCCACAATTCCAGGAGTTTTCTGAATTATCCAGTGTAATGTTCCCATTACCAACCATATCGCACATATGTGGAGCTGTGGCCTCCGAAGACATGGTGGAACCTCCGGCGGGCACCATTTTCTAATAAAGCTTCTAAGCACCTTCCAGATATTATGCACCTGTTTGCAAGAGGCAATCCTATGTTCCAAGGTATCCATTTGTGAGCAAATTTGGCATATGTTACATGTTGCACGGCCATGCCGCCATAATTTTTCCGCTGTTGGTACGGTCTCGTTAAATATTTCATAGGCTGTCTCTTGCCAATCAGTAGGAACTACTTTATTGAAGAGATTCTTCCATATAAGTTTCCACTCTCTATTCTCTTTCTCTTCAATCCTGGGTGTACACTGAGATGTATTGAGCAGCTGATATTGTTTTCTCGTTGATTTGAAAACTGCGAGGTCATCACTGGTGTCCAGCAGATGTCTGAGATGTTAATAATGGGTTTAAATCCCGGATATACCCTCTAAGGGTTCTGTATCTGATCCTGCCTGAAACTCCCATCTATCTATGGATGAACCATTACCACCTAGTGATCGCCCGCCTCGGTAGCGTGGTGGTAGCATGTCTGCCTCACGTTCAAGAGGTCCCGAGTTCGAATCTTGGTCAGGGTGAGTTACATGGATAAGGTTTTTTCCGGGGTTTCCCTTATCCTTAAAGACAAATGTCGGGTAACTCTAAGCTCTATGGACCCCGGGCTCATTTGAGCATCATTTCACCCATTCCATTCATCGTCCGATAGGACTTAACGTTGGAGGACGTAAATTACAAAAACAAAAACACACACAGTGATCTGACAGCAGTTTTCCCTAATAATAACTTCTTTGCCCACAACACTTCTTCGTTGCAACACAATAATACACTAGCGTCCCCTAGGGAGCAGATTTTGAAACATTAATCCAAGTCGCCCGCCAGCCCGAATTACCCGCGCTTACCTTATTTGTTATATTGAAATAACACGAAGCTTGTCCTTCTGATACTTCATAACTATAATCGGCTATATATCCGTTTAAGCCCTACTCAGTTATACAATAAGAAAACATTCAGCATCTTGATGGGGACATCATATATCCACCTAATGAGAGGTTTTAATCTCACTCAAAGTAAATTCCGTATAAGCTTTCTTCCAAGGTATTACAACAATCACAAATGTTTCGTTATTTCTCAGTCCAATAAACCTGAGCTACTAAAAGGAAGGTGAAACACCATTATATGCATTTGTAAATAGTACTAACTTACAAGGAAATGACAAAAACTTGCAGTTATAGGAAGATCGTTAAAATATGCCATTTGTCTCAAAGCTTTCCCTAGAGTTTGCAGTTCCCAAAACATCCGTTAATTTGTGTTCAAGTTTTCTAGTGCTGAAGTCCAGGTTGGCTTCCACTCGAACATTTTAAGCTACCAAAATACTTTACGTGCGTTTATGACAAACACAAGCAACATTTGATATGAACAGTTGAATGAAGTTACAACAGCTTGCTTGAAGGCCAAGAAAAAAAAATATGAACGGTTTCTTAATTTGAAGCAATTTATAGCAAAATACCTACTTCATTAACGATTAAAAAGGATGCACTTGACTGCCTCTGTGGTCTGGTGGTTATTACGGTATCTTCTAACTACAGAGGTCCCGGGCTCGATTCCCGACAAGGCCTTGAGCCGGTAAACATAAAATTATGTATTTGAGTAAGATACCACTTAAGCACTGTTTAGAAGGTAATCTATACATACCATTCAACCCAAGCCCGTAATGCGTTATTTAACACTTCTCACGAACTTGTATGAGGTATTCAATTATATATAAAGTGTGAATTCCTAAATTTTCTATAAATTGGTATTTGAAGTTCTAATCTTTCTCCGTGATTTTACATAACTAGGAAACCGCAATATAAAGCATAAATATTTTTGTCTCCTTTTCTCGTGAGTGCTGAAGTTATGAGGCGTTTGGGTTCCCTCAGAACGAGGGAACCGAAGCATCTGACCTGAAGATGAAATCAGGGTTGAGGGGTCGGCCCAACGCCTGAGATGAATGAATGATGGAGCAATTGGTGGAATGATGGTGGGGGAAACCGCAGGACCCGGAGGAAACCCACCCCAGCATTGTTCAACACAAATCCCACTGCGGTGGCCAGGGATTGAACCCGGGCCGCCCTTGGTGAGAGCCAAACGTTCTAAGCACTCAGCCATGGCGCAGTCTATGGCATAAATATCACGAAGGAAAAAAACATAAAGTTAATGAAAACATTGAGCTTGTGTCGGATCATTTTATACTAATATTTGCAATTTTTGGAAATACTGATTAATATGCAAGTTGAGTTGGAGTCCATTTCTCGGAATCTATGAACGTTTTGAATCAATGAGGAGCAATATACGAGGGCTGTTCAATAAAGAATGATAACAATTTTTTTTGACAGCATACCTTTACTCATCCTCATAATTTTGATGGTCCTTCTCAAAATAGTCTCTCCTGAATGTCATGCACTTGTCCAAGCGTTTGTGCTAGTCTTCAAAGACATGCTGGAAACCATTTTTTAGAGATCCTTTAAAATCGCCTCCGCAGCCTTCACCACTGCTTCTGATGATGGATAATGCCTCCCACGAAGGCGTTTCTTCAAGTTAGGGAATAGAAAAAAAAAGTCGTATGGGGCTAAATCCGGACTATAGGGAGGCTGAGGGATGCACTTAACGTTGATTTTTGCAAGATATTCAGCAACAACATTGGCAATATGCAGCCGCGTATTATCGTGGTGCAGCATTCAGCCTCCTTCACGGAAATGTGGTCTTTTGCGCCTGATATGGACTTGCAATGTCTTCAGGACATTCCTGTAGTATTGTCTAGTTACTGATGTGTGTGCAGGTACAACATGCTGATAAACCATTCCATGAATATCAAAGAATGAAATGACCATAACTTTCCCAGCAGAAGCAACCACTTTTGCTTTTCTGGAGTGTTGGTGATGAAGGAGATTTCCACACTGAGCTTTGCTGTTTGCTCTCAGGATCAAAATGATGTAGCCAAGTTTCATCAGCAGTGATTACGTTTGAAAGAAACTCTGGATCTTCCTCTAACACCAACTTTAATTGCATGCAGACCTACGTGCGAATGAATGTTCTTTTGTTCGGGAATCAACAGTCTTGGAACCCATCGCGCACAAACACGTCTCATGTGTAATGTTTCTGTCACCAACGTGTGGATGGCACCCAATGAAATGTTCAGTATTTCAGAAAGTGATCTTAAGGTAATTCGTCGATCCTCTCTCTCTCAATGGCAGCAGCAGTGTTGATGTTTTCTTTCGTAGGAGCAGTAACTGGAGCACCGGGTCCACCTTCCTTTGAAATTGACTGTCTCCCATCTTTAAGCATTTTACACCACCTTCGAGCTGTGCTGCAGGGAAGAACAGACTCTCCACAGGCCTCCTGTAACATTGTATAAGCTTCAACTGAAGATTTGTTGAGAAGAAAGCAGAATTTCAAAGCTGCATATTTTTCCTCACGTGTTACCTCCATTGCAGCGGTAGGCGATACTGAACATATCTGAGCTTACCTGGTTCTCACAGGCGGGAACTAGGAGTACCAATAATGAAACTACTACGGCGTGTTTGTTTCACATTAAGCTAACAAGATAAAATAAAATTGAATTTTAGGGCAAAAAATTATGACCGAAAAAAAATTATGATCATTCTTTATTGAACAGCCCTCGTACATGAGAATTACTACTGCACAATTTGATATCGTGTTAAACCTTTTTGTCCCGCTGTTGAAAAACAATAGGAATCGATATCCTACACCTGAAACCCTATCACTCTATCGGTGAATGATAGGAATAAAATAAACATATACGTAGCTACATTCTATTGTTCATTTAATTTCTCCAGGCATATGAATATACTATCAAGTCAGCAATAAAACGTGAAGAGCTATGAGTCATACAGACAAGCATGGCTCTCATACAATGCAATAAGCTTTTCTTCAAAGGCAGCAATTTTCCACTACTTTCTTATTGATGGATTTATTCGTTCTACATAAACGCAAATGTAGAAGCTTGGAGTTTGCAAGAATTTGCGTTTGCATCTGCGAAATGAGTTTTCGTTAATGTTTGCGTTTTCATTATGAACGGCCCTCATTAAATTAGCTGGTCGCGAGCTTCTGCCTTTATGTTGTATTTGTGTTTACCTTACATTGTGAAGATCCTTAACGGTTCTTGAAATAATATGTAACTGAAGGAAATTTGTAATAATTAATAAATAATTGATAAATAATAATTAAAGGCAACGAAAATCATTAATTTGGGAAAATAGGCACTTATATTTAAAAAGGCAGATAAAGGCAGCATAAAACTGTGGCAATTCACTCAAAAAGGTATAATTGGCACGCATCTATAAAGATAGTTTCGTTACGAGGGATGTTCAATAAACAATGATCATAACACGCGAGGAACAATATCTGGCTTTGAAATTCTGCTTTCGTCTCAACAAATCTTCAATTGAGGCCTATACAATGTTACAGGAGGCCTATGGAGAGTCTGTTCTTCCCTACAGTGCAGCTCGAAGGTGGTTTAATATGTTTAAAGATTGGAGACAATCAGATTCAAAGGAAGGTGGACCAGGTGCTCCAGTTACTGCTCCTACGAAAGAAAACATCAACACTGCTGGTACCATTGTAAGAGAGGATCGACGAAATACCTTAAGATCACTTTCTGAAATACTAAACATTTCATTGGGTGCCACCCACACGTTGGTGACAGAAACATTACACATGAGACGTGTTTGTGCGTGATGGGTTCCAAGACTGTTGATTCCCGAACAAAAGGACATTCGCATGCAGGTCTGCAACCAGTTAAAGTTGATGTAATCACTGCTGATGAAACTTGGCTACATCATTTTGATCTTGAGAGCAAACAGCAAAGCTCAGTGTGGAAATCTCTTTCATTACCAACCCCCAAAAAGCAAACGTGGTTGCCTCTGCTGGGAAAGTTATGTTCATCTCATTCTTTGATATTCTTGGAATGGTTTATCAGCATGTTGTACCTGCACAAGCATTAGTAACTGGAAAATACTACAGGGATGTCCAGAAAACATCACAAGTCCATATCAGGCGCAAAAGACCACATTTCCGTGAAGCAGGCTGGATGCTGCACCACGATAATGCGCGGCCGCATATTGCCAATGTTGTTGCTGAATATCTTGTAAAAGTCAACGTAAGTGCATCCCTCACCCGCTCTATAGTTGATTTAGCCCCATGTGATTTTTTTCTATTCCCTAACTTAAAGAAACGCCTTCGTGGGAGGCATTATCCATCATCAGGAGCAGTGGTGAAGGCTGCGGAGGCGATTTTGAAGGATCTCTCAAAAATGGTTTCCAGCATGTCTTTGAAAACTGGCAGATACTCTGGGACAAGTGCATCGCATTCAGGGGAGACTATTTTGAGAACGACCATCAAAATTATGAGGATGAATAAAGGTACGTTGTCAAAAAAAATTGTGATCATTCTTTATTGAACAGCCCTCGTATATTTAAAAAGGCGTTTTACCTTCTCTCTGATAATGACAATAATTTCCTGAGCATGATGTGCCACATTACTTAATTTTGCTCCATACGTACCCTACTTAGTTTGGTTACTCATAGGCATGTTTCTGTTCACTTAAGTTTTAGGAACCGAGCGGGATTGCTCAGGTGGTAGCTCCTGTAACGATCCTAGGTTCGATTCCCGCGGCGGACCTTCCTGACCGATAGGTTGTGATTTTCCTGGGTCGCTAGGTGAATGCTACGAAGGAAAATTACAGTACCCATATTTTCTGTACCTCAACTTCATCTCACGTCTCATTTACCGAGAGGAATAGCTCGGGCGGTTTTGTCTGTAGCCCACATTCGGAAGGCCTGTGTTCGATTCCCGTGGCGGACCTACCTGGCCCATGAGTTTTTCGGGGGGGGTGGTTTCCGGGTCGTTAGGCGAATGTTGGATATGCCCGAATTTCCTATCCCTCCATTTCATATCCATTATCATTTCACATCATCTCTCATCTGGTGGTCTCTTTCAGGGCAGAAAGTTTCGACGGGTGTCTCGGTGTTGCATGACAGGATGATATTTTCTGAGTAAACCAATTTATCCTCCGGTAGTGTGTTTGCCGGTCTGCGAATCCAGGTTTCGTGTTCGGACTGTGTCCGGAACACAGTAGGGTGGGATGTTCATTGTCCTGGTCTGGGGCACTTGGGGGGCAAAGGTACAATAGACCAAGTTTGGAACTTCGTGCTCAGTCCCCTCCGAAATAATCCAGTTCCATCTATCATTTTATCCAGAATTCTAAGGGTGGGCGGAATTTTCGACGTGCATGACAGGGAATTTGCTCTCTGTAAATCCTTGTCCACCGGATCGGGCTCACCCAGAGGATGCGTAAACCTGTAGGCGGAAGTGGAGCGTGTTGTTTCAGCCGCCGCGGGGAATTTCGGGACTCTTCCCTCTGCTGTACCGAGCGGAATGGATCAGGCGGTTTCGTCTGTGACCCGCATTTTGGAGATCCGGGTTTTATTCCCGGCCAACCTACCTGACCAATGCGGTTTTTTTTCGGATTCATCTCCATTTTCATTTTAAATCATCTGGTAGTCTCTTTCAGGATAGAAGTGTCGATGGGTATCTCGGCGGTGCATGGCAGGATGATATGCTCTGAGACTTCCTCCTTCGGTTGGACGGTTGACGGTCTCTGAACCCAGGTCTCGTGGCGGGGCTGTTACCGAACTACAGAAGGATGGGATGTCCGTTGTCCTGGCCTGCCGGGGGAGTTTCCATCTAGTAAAAGGTGGGGGCCTTGCCCTTAATACTGTCGTCACTCCTTGGGAATGCCACCCTCTGTCTCCTCTCACCTCTTTATTCCTCCCGGGGAAATCCGCACTTGGGGTCATAGGTACAATAAGCCCAGTCTGGTAGCCGTGCCGAGTCCCCTCCGATAAAATCCAGTTCTTTCTGTCATCTCACCTTAGAGGTGACCCCCCATAGTATTCTCTCACCTCATCCTTCACCCGGGTCACAGACGTTACCGTCTGAGCCATCCCGCTCGTCATACATTCAAATTATGTCTAATAAAACGTTCTTTGGCATTAACTAATTCCGAAATATTCACTATTATTTGTTAAGGATGCAACCATTGTTTTGCTTTCTAGAAATCATGGCTAATATCTGATTTAATTTGTTTCCAAGGAATTGCCTAATTGAAACGGTTTCTGGTGAATATTTGTCATACTTAGCAGCGAGTAAATAGAAAAGTAAAAGTTCAGTTAACAAAATAAGTTCTAAAATTGCTGTGAGAATACACTATAATGATACGCAAAATAATATGTCCGTCAGAGATCAAAGTTTTATTTCCTCTCAAGTTTCAAGAACGTTTTCAAGTTAAATGATATTTGTTTATGAGCAAATGTGTGTAATCATGTGTATTGTTATTACTAAATTTATTATATTAACATATGTGTGCGAACACGTTATTCTGGTTCTTGCAAAATGAAATTTGATATTTAGGGGATGATCCCAGAGATTTTTCAGAGAGGTCACTAGAAGCGGTGTTCTGCGATGGACAAGAGAGGGGCGAAGGGAGACTTACGATTGGTGGTTAAGCGGATAGTCATTCTCCTCGCACTCACACACTGCATCGCTATCGGACGACCAGGAAGCATATGTGCAGTGCAGATAAAGGCGCTTCCAGGGTTCCTGGCTGTCAGATGTTAGACCAAATTTATTTAATGTAATTTTGTATTAGTGATCCGTGAAAAGGCAGCTACACATCTCCAGCATCCAGGTAGGAGTCTTGTTGAACAATTGAAATCGGTTGTCATTGTCGTTTGGAAAAGGCGGCTTTGTTTTTAATGTTAATTAAATCAATCGGGGAAGTGTGTGAAGGATAAGTAATTGTTGCCAAGCGTACAAGTGAATTTGAGAACAAGATTCTAAAGTATCATTGTTGAAGCAGTTCAATTTGTGGGATTCAAGAAGTAGTTCGTCAGTTTCAGGATATGTAACCACGTGTTACTGTATTAGCTTTTAACGATCACGAAAAGTTGGGGGAAATCAAATCAAATTTGTTCACCTTATGATTTCCAATATAGAAATAATGGCTTTGTCAGAATAATTACAGTACTACAAAATACAAATTTTAATAAGGTAAACTTGGTTAAATATTACAATGAAATACTGTTTGTAACAATTAATTCATTAAACAGGTTCCAGTTCTTATTCGTAGAATAGAAAGCTCTATTAGAAATTTCAATTCCCTTTTAAGTATGGTTAAGTTCGGTAATTTCTTAAAGGATTGGGGGGCGTTCGTTATACAATTTAATACCATTATAGTACATGCTTTTTATGTAGGGTGCTTTTATGCACTGTAGTGTGATGATTTAGTTTACCTCTAGTATTGTGCCTTGAATTTCAGCGTTCGTAATATGACTTTTTAATTGCTTATGGTGATCACTAGCACTTCATAGACATATACAGATGTTACTGTCAAAATATTTAAGTTTTTTATTTTCTTTATTGGTCCAATAAATTATTCAGTACACTTGTGTGTAAATGATGTTGAACTTAGCTTACTAACTAAATGATGCAATTGCTCAAATGGTACAATTGATCACACTGTAGTACTTTTAATTATAAACATATTTACATATATAACGGTTACACATGAGTAATATTAGCATTATATACTTGAATTATCACAGGTTAACATTTAATATTTTTTTAAATCGCATGCTGTGTAGATAATGAAATTGTACCGATTGATTTTAAAAAATTCTCAGTGAAGTAACAGCAATGAACAATCAAATAGGACAGTAGTTTTGACATGAAAGATGCTACTTTCTTTATACCTCTCATTATTTCTGGCAATCTGTTGTAATATTTGGAACCAGAGTATACAAGTCCTTGATACAATTTAGTATTTGCCTTTATCATGTGATATACAGTAAAGTCTACAGCTTGTATTTCTGGAGAGGTTTAGCATTAAACGTATTGCCCTCTTTTGTATTATAAAAATTATCTTGCTATAGCACAACTTTCCCAAGAATATTATGATATAGGACAACTGTGAGTGAAAATATACAAAGTAGGCTATTTTAGGTACGTCAAGATTAAATTATGATGTTACAATTCATAACGCAAAACAAATTTGCCGTAAGTTTTGATAAAATCTTAATATGAATTCCCCAATCAAGATTAATATGAACTCAAACTCCCAGAAATTAAATTTTACTTACATTTAAATGTATTAAAAGCAAATTAAATGTTTTTATTACTATTAAAGTTTAGGGAAAACCTTTAGCTTAGCCCTGATTTATATTTTTCCGCACCTTTTCCAAAAATTGCTGTGTTTTATATAAATTTCTTGTTATTTGTTTGTGTAGTGTGATTGTGTGGCTAATGATAAGGATCAAAATCTCTGCATTAACTCGTAATAATTTAAGTGTAAAATGCATACAATAATGAATGTATCATGCCAACAATATGTTATCAGTGATAAAGCTGATTTTTCTGGTTGAAGAAATAACCTTTAGAGCTGCACATTTCTGTGGGAATAAAAGGGGATCAGTGTATGGATTATTTTTAATTTTAATATTATCTGAATTTAGCATACACTTAGCTATCACTAGATGCTAATTTTACGAAATGCAGTGCGTATAGAACACGCCCGTGTGTGAAAATAAGTCCCTCTCTCCCTAGAAAGTATCAACCAGCTTTATATATCGCTGTGTTTTATTAATTGCTCTGGAGAAAGCCACCTTGTTCTTTGAATATCCTATCTTAACGAACTATTAACAAACAATAGATGGCATTAATATGTCGATCTTGGCAAAATTTGCAACGAACCCTTTCTTCCCGTTAACTTTCGTTTTGTTGTTATTTCTCCTCAATAATGTGACTTTGTGGGTTCGTGAAATAAAAAATGTAGGTTACAAATACAACAAATTGCACTTTATTTCCGTAGAAATACGCTTCGTACTCATACACAATACAACATACAAGGTCAACAAACGCAGCTGCTTACCCGCACGTGTTCAATTACCGACTGACTGTCTTCGCTCGCTCCCTCGTCGTGCTGTCTGGCTGTATTTAGCCAGAAGGTTTTTGCTGCGTGCCCACCCGTTAAGGGTTTTACCACAGGTAAGGTATATATGGGATGTTGTAGGGTGACATGTAGGTATTTAGGTTGGTATTATTGTGTAAGGTTACAGTGATTGTACCTTGGGATTGAAAGGACAGGATGCAATGCCTAGCACCCTGGTGTTTATTGTTTCTGATTAAGATTGGGAAAATTTTGATGCCAAACAGCTTAGGAGAATTATGTGGAGCTCAGCTTTAGGTGCTGTTAGGATTAGCCCCTGGGTTATCTTGGGTGCCCGCAAGCCATGCGGGGTACCCGATGAGGCTAGAGCGGCGTCTAGTGGCGTCATAATCTCCCAATGATCTGACAAGGGCGCTTCTATGGTTAGGTAAACTGGCGTATAATTTTGATGCCCGACGCCTGATTTCATCCTCCACGTATGGAAGACCCGAGGCTTCATGAAGCAACCTGGTGGGAAAGTAATGGCTCACAGAATAGATAGACCGTAGTCCTCTATTCTGTGCACGTTGAAGCCATGTCAACCAGCTATTTGCGGCCATTCCCCAGATTTCACAGGCATAAAGCATGACAGGAATTACCAGCGCTCGGAAAAGGTATAACCTCAGGCCAAGCGGCATCGAGCTCGACCCCAGCATTGGATACAGGGAAGCAATTGCTCCCTGTACCCTTGCCGCCATGTCCCTGATGTGCTGGAGAAAGGTTAGGCCCTTATCCAAAGTAACTCCTAGGTACCGGACAGAGTTAGTCCACTCTATCCTTCGACCTCGGAAGCTGAACTTGGGGCAGTCTGCGAGGTTCTGGCGTTTTGTAAAAAGTATGGCGTGGCTTTTGTCCAGATTTACGGATATCCGCCAACGCCTACACCACTGTAGAGTGTGACGGAGGTGTCTCTGTATAGGTTTGAAGGCTCTGAGGATGTGTTTGTCTTTGCAGAACAGAAGCACGTCGTCAGCGTATTGTGCCATTACGACTCGTGGCTCTGTGGGGAAGTCTGCCATAAAGACATTGAATAGTGTAGGTGATAGTACAGAGCCTTCGGGGACTCCGCCTCTCACTGGTCTAAGTGTTGATGTTTTCCCCGCAACTGTGACTTTAAATGTGCGGTGTCGCAAGAAGCTGTGTAGTATGTTGATAATTTGGGTAGGGAGCCCCAGTTGGATCAGTTTATACAGTAGCCCGGCATGCCATGTCGTAGAGAAGGTCTTTTCGACATCCAACGAAACCGCAGCCGTGAAGGCGCCTCCTGGAAGCCCAGGGCGGCGGTCTCCACCATACGCAGTAACTGCTGGACTGTCGAGTGCCCAGGACGAAATCCAAACTGATGGTCGGGAATGGCATGAATATCTCCCAGAATGGGGGACAATCGGATGAGAATCAACCTCTCGAGAACTTTCGAGAGGGTGGAGAGGAGGCTGATGGATCGGTAGCTGGAAGGGTGCACCGGATTCTTGCCAGGTTTCAATATGCAAATCACCCGGGCTTCCCTCCACTCTCGTGGAAAGTACCCAAGGATGAGGCACATATTGAAAACCCTGGTTAAGAATAGAACGGCGTTTAAAGGAAGATGGCGGAGCATGAGGGGTGTCAGCCCATCAGGACCCGCCGCCTTTTTAGGTTTGAGACGCTGGAGTGCGCCTTGGACTTCACTGGATCGGATGGTTGGGAGTCTTTCCGCGTTCTCAGGAGGGCGACGTAAGAAACGACGCACCTCCCGACGGACGCGTTCGGAAAAGATGTCGTCCTGGAGGTCGTCTCTTGGACACAAGGTACGTTCAAGGTAGTCAGCGAAAGCATTTGCTTTGGCCTGGGGATCATGGTCTGCAGTGCTTTATATCTGTAGTAAATACGAGTTACGTCCAGAAGGTAAGTCTGTTTGGTAATAAAATTAAATTATTAGAAAAATTATTTATTGCACAACATTCTACAACTTTTAAACTACTTTTCCACATAACTGCCGAAATTTTGCAGGCATTTGTAATAGCGAGGCACAAGTTTTGTAAACCTTCTTCATAGAAGTTTGCCGCCTGTGTCTTCAACCAGTTGGAAACATTTTCTTTCAGCTCTTCGTCATTGTTGAAGTGTTGACCGCCAAGGAAAGATTTGAGATGCAAAAAGAGATGAAAGTCGCTAGGAACGAGGTCGGGGCTGTACGGCGCGTGGTCAAACACGTTCCAGCCAAATCGCTGTAGGATATTTTTCGTAGCATTTTCAGTGTGTGGTCGTGCGTTGTCGTGAAGAAACACGACAGCCGATACATTTCAATTGGTTTCACTTTTATAGCATTTAGGAAACGAATCACAGATCTGATTTCACAAGCGGCGATATTTTCAATCAACACCCACGTTGTAAATAAGCACAAAAAAGCGTACGTGGCTGACAGCGATCTCACAATGGCGCACGTTTCTTCTCCTTGATACAGAGCGTCTAGCGTGCATGTGCGGAACTGCGATCGCAGCGCTACAGCGGAGATAAATTGAAACAGAACTTACTTTATGGACGCCCCTTGTATTATATCTTACTAAAAATAAACAAGATAAATTATAAGAATAAAGAATAAAATAAAATTAATCGGAATTTCTCTGGTCTTAGCTTCTAGAAGCTACGCTAAGAAAAATTTCCGCAATTTCATCTAATAGTTTATTTAGTGCCAAGTTAGTCAAGAGTGTGCAGAACAGTATTATAACTTACTTTTAACTAATGACTAACCTGCTATCTAAATAGTAAATACGTTATTAGTCGACAGAGCGTTGAGACGTATTGACCTTCAGGTGACCGGCGCTGTGATCGTCTCTTATCGGGTCTTATCTGGTCGATTAGAAGAGTGAAATATTAGTAAGTTAATGTACAGTAAGTTACGAAACAGAAATAGAGCGATTGGAAGCTGCGTGTGATGTGATTTCTCGCGCCTGCCGATGTATGACACATTGCTGTCCAGAAGACATGATTATATCTGAACAGAGTATACATACACTGGACGTGCGATAAACTGAGGTAAACATCTCTGTGCTGCGAATTTTTTCTGATACGCCTTCTCGCTTTGCCATGTAGTATCTGACCTACTAACGAATAGCCTCAAACTACCAAGTTAGGCCAGTAGATTCCGGGGTAGAGTGGTCCGTTTATTACTCTACTATAGTTCATATATCTACTCTGTTTCTTCCCTAGTAGCCATCTTCTACTACTAGCTGCTTCTAGTCTATGCATAAATCTTGTCTTCTGTTAATCTTTCCTGGCGGTTGTAAATTTGCTCCTTCACGTCCATGCACCTTACGTATACACTTATATACAGAGCCACATATCGTAATTGATTAAAATGTGCTCTATTCCAGCAATATACCTATAGAACTAACATTATTGGAGCAATATTCACAACAATTAAACATAACTTCAAGAAGTGGATGTGGATTCGAGAAACCGGATATAATAAGTAGGGAGGGGATTTATAGGCACTAAAATGTGTGAAATAGGCAGGTAAAAAGGCACTAAAATGGGCAAAATAGGCACTAAAAGTTTGCTAAATAAACACTTAGAAATACACAATTTTAGTAAAATGGCTCCTAAAATGCATTATAAATGCACTACAACAAAATGACAATCATTGCAACATATGCTGCAACAAATTCGCTAAATGATTTCCTAAGCGAAATATCTACATTTATTCCAAATGTCATAAATGCCTCCACAAGTTAAAATAACAGATACTGTCGAAAATACATATAAATCCACTTCACTAAGTGAGAACCATAATGTGCAGAAAGGTGTGGAGTAATTAACTATGTAAAAAACAAAAACATGGGTTTTGGGGTGGCGGGGGCTAAGTGTGAAAATTGAAATATCTGAAGCTTTTGTTAGATTTGTTTAAAATTTATACCATTTATTTCTGTGAACGATCAAGAATGGAGTAATACCATGTTGCAGCTTTCTAGTTACGATATTTTCTGAGGAAATAACAGTTTATGTCTAAATTACAGGCGATTTTCAAAATGTCCCACATATTATAATTTTAAAAATTAATGCTTGGGGTATAAGTTTCTGCAACTATTTTAACTTATTAATGACCTGTACCTATTTGAAATATTTGTCTTCGCCATATCAACGAAGGGAGAAAATAATCATACCTATTTAACAATTTTTATTTCCTAAGCGTTTTCAGTAAGAAGTAAGCATTATAATCCTTTTCAATACAAATAACAAAAACACAAACAAACGTAAATGGGTACACTTAATATGTAGTTGCCCTTATAGACGTGTTTAGAATTTCATACAGATTAATAGAAAACTGCATCCTGTGGAACATTTTGAAGTTAGAAAAATGTAGAAAATATGGAATCTGAGAAATCTGAGGCTAAAATTACGTAATAGCAGCAACGATACAGGGGCAGGGTTATTTAAATAGTCATGTGATGTTTCCTGTATTGCCGCTATAAAAAAGAACCTTATACTATTGAAGTATGTCTACATTAATTTTAAGACAAAAAAACTAAATTTGGTATTATTGTAAGTTTTTGGCCAATTTGCATAGATGCGTCTCCTTAATAAACCCCTTTTTGTATATCCAATGTGCAGCAGTAAGAATATTCTCTTCCCCGAAAACTTCACGTTGAAACCAACAAATGTAAAAGCTGTTGTCACAAATTACAAGCAGAAGAAATTGGCTAAAAAGGCAGTTTTAGGCACTAATAAGCAGAATAAGTACAAACATATAAAATAGGCATTTATAAGCACTGTAAAACTAAGAAATTAGGCTAATAATTGTAGGAAAAGTGCTTATAACTTAAAAGTCTACGTTTCTGAACAAAGGAATAAAATAGGTAAATAGGGCAAAATCCTCCCCCTAATAATAAGCTAATTGCATATAAATAACATATACGCAATTGTAGTGAAGGCAGTTGATATTTATAGGAAAAGTAAGAGAGCAATAGTGACGTCAAGCGACGTCCTCAGTAACTATAACTAGGGGTAGTGATATTTAGCATTTTGAAATCATAAATTTAGTATTTCGACTTTTACATTTAGTATTTTTTTTTTTTAGCATTTATACATTTGCAATTTAGCATTTTATAGCATTTTGAAGAAAGTTTGAGTTAATTTTGTTAAATGATGAATATTAATATTATTTATATGAAATTTAAAATACAATTATGGAGATTATTAATTACGGTGAGTTAAAAGTGCATAAAGTGTCAATTTATTTCACATTAATATATGTTAAAGCAATACACAGAAATACACAACAATCTGATACAGACTAAAGCATACTGCATAACACAAAAAAGATAAATTCATACTGATGTAGAACTAACACAGTAAAAAGAAAATGCACTAAATTAGCTCAGTTTATGATTCAGTAATCCTGTTGAATGAAAGCATTGAACATATTTCAACATTCTCTTTAGTCATTTGAGTCCTGCCACTCACAATCAAATTATATTTACTGAAATATCTTTCCTCTTGGTAGGACCACAAATGCATTGCAGAGCTACTCGGGCAAAGTCTGGGTATTTGAGCTTAACAGCCAACAGCATTTACTTTTCTGCATTTTATGTATCAGTTGTGAATGAAAAATATTCATATCCATCCACAAAACCATGCATTTTAACATCACGAAAAAGTGGGATATTACTATTACTTTCACTTAAAATCACATAATTTATTGAAGTTACTCTGCCAGCAGTGACAGGATTAAAAAGCTTACCAACGTCTTGGAGAAAGACATTTGTCACATTTTCCGCCTCTGCCCGCTGTTTGATATTTTCGCTCTCACCGGCCGCGCCGTGGCTCAGTGGTTAGACCGCCTGGCTCTCACCAAGGCGGCCCGCGTTCGATCCCAGGCGACCGCAAAGTGAGATTTGTGGTGGACAACACGGCGCTGGGGCGGGTTTTCTCCGGGAACTCCGGTTTCCCCCGCCATCTCATTCCACCGGTGCTCCATCTTCATCTCATGTATCATCAGTGTCATCGCCTGCGGTGCCGTATGTAGTAAAAGCGGGCGTTAAACACTACACACATTTCGCTCTCACGTCTTCACACTTACCGACGTGACCTACGCATACATGAATGAAAGTTGCACGTAAAACCGAACAGAACAATGAAAATCGGAACTTTGGCAACTAAGAACTCCAACTGAAATTAAAATGTGTTCATCACTTCCTTAAAATTAGGTTTTCTATTGGTTTTTAGAGACAAGGATTGAAATTTTCCGTTAACTGAACTGGCTTCATGTACCAAACATGCCTAATACCTATGAGCAATGGTGGAACAATAAGCTAATTTAGCCGGAAGGGTTGCTTTCCACATTCCATAAGAGTGGTCACTTACTTTGTCTTTCTAAACATGCAAAGGTTCTACAGACTCTTCAGTTAAAGTTTCCAGAAGTAAGAGCATCGGGGGAAAATAATTACTTTGGAAAAACTTGGATTTTGCATTTGTACTTATAGCATCTTGAGTCAATTTCGCACTTTATCGCCCTATATCACATTTGCGAAGTATCACCACCCCTAACTATAACGGAATATCATCAGCCAAACATTTTAAGGTTACATACCTGAAGAGAGTTCTGTTAATTTACCATTCGAAATAAGAGAAACAGTGTTTGAAGGATGTTCAAAGGTTGGACATGTGATTATACGGTGTTGGACCATGTCACCTAATTAAAAATACCTAAAGAGTAGATTTATAATAACCTGAATACAGCAATCATGACTTGTGCGTTTTTTTAATATACAATAAAACTGCTTGCTAGAATCTGGTATCTTGTAGGGAAACTAAAGAAATGTGTTAGTCGAGATATGTTAATAATATCTTACCATGCATTCTTTCATATATATATTGTTTGGGGACCGGCTTTGGGGTAATTGTGCTACCTCAAAAAATGCATTCCTATGGCAAAAGGAATCTCTCAGACTAATTCTAGGATTAGGACAACAGGATACATGTAAGCCTATCTTTATAGATCTTAAGATAATTTTTTGTGTGTAATTTACGTCCTCCAACGTTAAGTCATATCGGACGATGAATGAAATGGGTGAAGTGATGCTCAAATGAGTCCAGGGTCCATGGAACTTAGAGTTACCTGACATTCGTCTATCAGGATAAGGGAAAACCCCGGAAAAAGCCTTATCAAGGTAACTCACCCTGACCGAGATTCGAAGTCGGGTTCCTTGAACGTGAAGCAGTCACGCTACCATCTATGCTAACGAGGTGGGCCCTTAAGATAATGACGTTACCCTCCATGTATATACACCAATATCATACACGTTAAAGAAAATCAAAATTTATTTATAAATCGTTCCTCAGTACACCGTTATGACACTTGATGCAAACATAATTTAGATACACCTCACAACCGATTGAGCAAGACCATAAATAGCCACTGTTATCTACAGTTAAAATTATTCAAAGGCTTCCTCTGGAAATAAAAAAACTGCCACAAAACAGATTTGTTATAGTATTAAAACAAATGGTTTAAACAACAAACATTTTATACTGTACAAGAATACTTAGAATATAGTATAGATGCTATTGAATTTATGTTAAACTATTGTAAATTATAGTAGTAGGTACCTAATTGTTTTGTTTTACTAACTGTATGGGTACACGCACTGCATTGCTGTTTTGTTTACTCATTTTATCCAAATGAGTGAATTGGTCCTTTCATTTCCTTAACCAACCGGCATTTCGCCTTTTTACGTATGCTGTGAGTAATGACCTTTAGTTACTGTATTTAGACTTAACTTTAGTTGTTTTTATCTCCAAATAGACTATTTAACGGAAAAATACAATTTAATTTTAGAAATATACACAAAATACTACATACATATTTGTAACGTATATTGACATGATACTTCTAGTCCATTATTTTATTGCCATCTTCCGTGATCTAGAAATGACATGCCAGTTCCTGCCTCCCGAGGTAGCGGATATAAACCCGGCGGACGTTGATGGCTTATTTTGCCGAATGTAAACAACCTTAGCAGCGCTTCCTTCGGAAGGTAAATAAAGTTGGTGGTCCTGTGTCATAGATTTACGGAACGTAAAAGACCCTCAAATCTGATATTAATAGGAATCTGAGCCTAACGTACAATAGGACGCTGAGAACCACAGCTGTTAGCGCCCACAAATTAAAAAAAGTAAAACTCTGTTACTGAATTTATTTTATTCTATTAACTATACTATGCTACAAGTATGCTATTCCAACAAATCTCATTTTTACATTCATGTAAGTAAATTACGACAAATACCCTTAGAGACAATATGAGCTTCATTAATATGTGCATATCCATAACAAAGTTTAATGCCCAGATCTAGGCCGAAGAAGTGCATTTGCAAAATTTTATATCTCTTAAAACACATATTTCGCCAAAAAGTAATATGAATAAATACTTTCATAAATATTACTTTTTACATATTATTATTACATATATTTGATAATTTTTCTACAAGTCATATATGTGTTTAGTGTTGTTATTCTATTTACAATATGGAACTATATCTCATAAATTATGAGATTATCGCTGCTCAGGTTTCAAGTGGAATCTGGGGAATCTCAAGCAGTGCAACTTTTTCAGGAAACAAACACGTAGCAGCTGCGTCACGTGCTTTGTCGAGCCAAATACTTAAAGGAAATCAACACTATCCTCTTTTCTGACATATCAAAACATTTAGAGCCTCATTCAGAGGCGAGGCGTGACTTTCAAAGAATTGGGAAGCTCCAAGAAATAATTTTAATTAAAATAAGAGAGAATAATGACTCAAAAAACTAAAGCTACTCTTTAGTACCTTCCCGTAGGGGAGGGGATCCGTCCCCTTCAGCTGCCGAAGTGCGGGCGCTGCGGACCCTTAGCACTCGTGGTACCTCTGACGTTACTAGAGGAACCTCGGGCCGAACATGCCGAGCCGCTCCCGTAGGGGAGTTTTTCGGATTGGGTTGGACTCGAGGGGGCTGTGTGTTCCCGACACCCACGGGTAAATGGTTACTTCCGGCCAGGCTACGACCGCCCGGAGGGGGTAGAGGGTTGCCTGAATAGTCCCGGGTACTAGCCTGCAGAGCTAGTAGAAGGTGTGCTAGATCACCATTCGAACCCACCGAGGTTATCGGTAGTCTTCCCTGCGGGGTTGACGCGCGTAAGTGGCGTACCCACTTCCATCCCGTCTTGACGTTGTGCTCAGCGGGGGGGGGGGGCTTTCTAGATTCAAGGTATTGCCCTATGGAAAGAGCCCCGGAGTTTCCATCGCTCCCGGGTAGAAGGAGGCCCGGGTCCTTGGTCCTATGGGACCAGGACTAATGGGAGTAGAGCCTCTGCGCTTAACTTAACTCTTTAGTACCCTTACTATTGTACAATTATTGGCAAACCCTTCCGGCATTGCAAGACTGGTCATACCACAAGCAGATATTTCTGCTTCCCCTCTCCATTCAGATGTTTCAATTTTTCCTAGAGCTGGTCCACACCGCGTGAAAAACATGGAGAAAGTATGCAATTCACAAAGTTTTTCTGATAACTAAAAACTTCACATTAAATTTCTCTTTGTCTCCACTGAATACCAATTTACGTAAAATACCATAGCTAATGTCATTGAAATATACTTAGGCCCGAATTCGCCAACAGATGTTATGACTTAACACGGGTTTAACAATGGTTATAACAAAAATTGCATTTCACCAATAAGTGTTAGCTTAACGCTCGTGTTAAATCGCTTGTTAAACTAACAAGTCAAATTTCTGATGTTAAGTCCTTAACAATTTTAAATAGTCAAGATGGCAGACGTGAACGCAACTGTTGTTGTCGATTTGCTATATTTAAGACTGTGTAAATGACATTCGTAATAGAGTACGGCCTATGAGGAGAAATTATTTTGAGGAACTATCAGAAGAAAATTTTCTACAGAGGTATAGACTGTCGAAACAAGTTGCTATGAAGTTTACTGCGGAAGTACAAGAGAGGTTAGAACATGCATCGAAAGGAATATGCCGATCTCGCCTTTGATTCAAGTATTAATAACTTTGCTATTTTATAATTCACTGACTTATGTGGATAATACACTGTCTACCACCTGCCTTGAAACGTTCAAGTCACTCGTCACTTCTCCTTCGCTCCTCGTTTCAAATTTACGTAATACTGAAGAAGATATTTCGTGTTTCTAGTAATGACACATTCATTTGAATTAAATTCGGTTCCAATTTTTCTCGCGTGACATCTTCCTCTTTTACATTCACCGCATCCGTCCTATTTTCCATGATATCCTTATACTTCATCACCAATTCAATTAACAATTCTTTCTCCATCGATGAGAAATTTGTTTCACGGATTTTGTTTATTGTTTATCCGCCATCTTTTAGCTATGTGCAGACGAAAATGCAAACAAAAGCGCATCACAGTACGTTCAGAAAATAATACGACTCATCCATAGCCTTCTATAGCTGTAATATTTACAAGTTTCTTGGCGTTAACACGTGTTTGTTAACATTTTCAGAAAACAGATTGGTGAAATAAAAGAACTTTAACAACTTTGCTAGCGCTGTTACATTTGTTAAAGTCGATTTTAACATTTGTTGGTGAAATCGGGCATTATAGTAACATGGCCACATAAAACACACTATAGAGGATTCACGTGACAAAATCCATCAAGCATTTCCTAACTACCGAAGAGTTCCGATTGTTTCCGGAAACCTACGAAGTATGGTAATCAAGATTACGAATGTATTGAATGAGCTCGCGGAACCGGTCACTCGAGCCTAAGTAGCTGTGAGATTATCTGCAGCACCGCGGATGTTCGAGAATAAATTTTGAAACTGTATCCAGAGCAAATAAAATATTGTTTTGCATGAATTTTTGGTGTTTCTTTTTCTTCTAAAATTCTTGGAGAAGGGACGCTTCCAGAATTTCACTACACGCTTCGCCACTGACTTCATTCATATTTGTTTAAAGCATTTACTTCAATTGAACTTCCCCTTTATAAGGTGAACAATCCTGGCCTCAGAAATTTTCTTACTAAATATACAAACAAAAACGTTCCTGATGAGTCGAAGCTGCCGAAAAATTATATTCCAAATTGCTATTAGAAAACATTAAGTTATAGTCCACATGTGAAAATAAAAATTCTATGTTATCATTGCTGAAAATGACGATGCCGAGGTAGAAAAGTGGGACATGTCATCGTAAGTGTATTGAAAAATAACGAACCAATTTCCTTACAAAAATTATTATTGCTAACCTGTAAAGAAATGCCAAGTGCAAATCTGGAGCATTTAATGAGGCTTTGGAAACCTTGTTGCTAAATGGTGTAAAAGTGTATTGTTTCTGTTTACGCATTCGGCAGCATATATGCCGAAAGCTGTCCAAAATCTGTGCGTAAGCTTCCCAAATATCATTCATGTAATTTGTGTCGTTCATGTGCTGTATACGACGGCTGTTCAATAAAGAATGATAACAATTTTTTTTGACAACGTACCTTTACTCATCCTCATAATTTTGATGGTCCTTCTCAAATTAGTCTCCTCTGAATGCGATGCACTTATCCCAGCGTTTCTGTCATTCTTCAAAGACATGCTGGAAACCATTTTTGAGAGACCCTTCAAAATCGCCTCCGCAGCCTTCACCACTGCTTCTGGTGATGGGTAATGCCTCCCACGAAAGCGTTTCTTCAAGTTAGGGAATAGAAAAAAGTCACATGGGGTTAAATCCGGACTATAGGGAGGGTGAGGGATGCACTTCATGTTGATTTTTGCAAGACATTCAGCAACAACATTGGCAATATGCGGCCGCGTATTATCGTGGTGCAGCATCCAGCCTGCTTCACGGAAATGTGGTTTTGCGCCTGATGTGTACTTGCAATGTTTTCAGGACATTCATGTAGTATTGTCCAGTTACTGATGTGTGTGCGGGTACAACATGCTGAAAAACCATTCTATGAATATCAAAGAATGAGATGACCATAACTTTTCCAGCAGAAGCAACCACGTTTGCTTTTTTGGGGGTTGGTGATGAAGGAGATTTCCACACTGAGCTTTGCTGTTTGCTCTCAGGATCAAAATGATGTAGCCAAGTTTCATCAGCAGTGATTACATCAACTTTAACTGCATGCAGACCTGCATGCGAATGTCCTTTTGTTCGGGAATCAACAGACTTGGAACCCATCGCGAACAAACACGTCTCATGTGTAATGTTTCTGTCACCAACGTGTGGGTGGCACCCAATGAAATGTTCAGTATTTCAGAAAGTGATCTTAAGGTAATTCGTTGATCCTCTCTCACAATGGCAGCAGCAGTGTTGATGTTTTCTTCCGTAAGAGCAGTAACTGGAGCACCTGGTCCACCTTCCTTTGAAATTGATTGTCTCCGCTCTTTAAACATTTTAAACCACCTTCGAGATGTGCTGTAGGGGAGAACAGACTCTCCATAGGCCTCCTGTAACATGGTATAGGTCTCAACTGAAGATTTGTTGAGAATTTCAAAGCCGCATATTGTTCTTCGCGTGTTACTTCCATTGCAGCGGTAGGTGATATTGAACTTATCTGAACTTGCGTGGTTCTCACAGGCGGCAACCAGGAGTACCAGCAATGAAACTACTACGGCGTATTTGTTTCACATTAGACTAACAGAATATAATAAGACTGAACTTTAGTGCGAAAAATTATGACCGTAAAAATTATGATCATTCTTTATTGAACAGCCGTCGTAGATTGTATGAAGCAATCCGAACCCTTTGCCCTATTGAGGACCAGCTAATCTCCAATTGGAAGAAAGTTTTCGTAAAAGGCTCGTCACAGATTTACACTTTCAACAATATTAATCCCTATTTTCCATTGCCTCCTACACCAACAGTCCGCGTTGGGGTACCTGACTTTAAGCAGTGGTATATTGTGCAGATCATGTTAAAACATTTGCATCAGTAGTTAATCAACTGGGGAAAATATGCTTCTGCAATTGAGCTTATCCAGTGCTTAATACGTGATTCTAATTTAAAATGTGAATTCGCCTTTATAGCTTCCAATTTTGATTTCTTCATTCTTTCAACAAACAGACTAAAAAGTGGTATTGAATTATTAAGGGATTCAGATAAAGAAATACAGTTTGTCGAAAAGAGATTTTTACTATCTCAAGTTCAAAAGCAGAAGTTGTAAGAAAAAACTTTTCGCCTTTGTGTCCACCAAACCCTAGGTAAAGTGCTGAAATTCTGGTAGTCGAACACATAAATGAAGTTAGTGACATGCCGCTCTTCAAGTATGGAAGGTTGACAGCGTAGGATGACGTAGAACGTTCCTTTTCCCAGTATAAGGCATTGCTAAAAATAATATGTAAGGCTACTCCATGCACAATCTAGAGATGATATTTGTTATGCACTGGTATTCCAACGAGTTGTTTAAGTCTGATTAGTTGCAAATTGCTAAGTTTCAATATTCATTGTTTAATAAGCTCGAATTTTTATGTTTTGTTCCAGTTTTTGGTAAATATTTTTCAGTTTTCAGGACATATTTCTGGAATTATTAGTACATAAAATAAATATTTTAAGGTTTTATAGTACCTAAACATCTGGACGCCAGGCGCGGCTCTGGGCAAATTGATTAAGTGACTCGGAAAATTGGCTAACCTAAATTCGCAAAATCAGCATCGCAAAATCGGATTTTATACTGGAATAGTGGTTTTGAATTTCGATGGGGCTTCCCTCTGTATATCGTGACTTTATGGGGTTCGTGAAGTCAAAAGTCCAGGTTACAAACACCAAAAATTGCACTTTATTTCCGTAGAAACACACTTCGTACGCAGCAGTCCAGAACACAACCTGCAAGGTCATCGACCACAACACAGCTGTTTACGCACGCGAGTTCAATTACGACTGACTGGCTTTTGGCTGGCGGGCTCCCTTCTTTATAGATTACTCACATTCCGGAAATTTCTGAATCAAGAACAAAGGCAAATCTCGAGAAATCCGTCTCCTCTCCCCCACCGCCTTTTCAGCGAGCCTTTATCTACACACTACACTGCCCGTCCCTTTGAACTAGTCACCGGCGCCGCCTCGATCAACAATGGACTTGCGACACTATGAATCCAAAGTTCCTTAAAAATACCTTTATTTAAAGCGTCCTCGCTTTCATTATATCCACGAAATGCCAATTCCAATCCACTTCCCTAATGGGATATTGTATGAAAAGCCTGTTAAGCTTAACGTTCTCACTGTATTTTTACATATATAGACGAGGGCTTTTCCGAAGTGCGTCTGCAATTTAGTGTTTTTTTTTTCTCAGTTCTTTCAATCCGACGCAATTGTTCCTCGTACCAACGAGTCTTAAATTTCCTGGTGTATTCTGAAGATGCTCCGCCACAATGTTTTTCTAAACATAGCACTGGTGTTGGCCTACCAATATGTACCATGACACGTTTGTCATTTTTCTATAAAGAAAAGGGTGTTTAGAGACACACTAAGTCGTGTGTTGGATTCATTGTAAATCCCTTAAATATGAAAAATTAAACACTTCGCATATCAGGCAATAATCACTGATCACATAAAAAATTACGTTTTTACACAGGATGCAAACTGATAATAAACAGTAGCTACATGACACGCCGGGCTCGCTTCAAGCGAGTTACCACTTCTACCAAAAATATTATTTTCAAATAAGCGAAAGAGTAGGAGGAATGTCCTGTATTGTGTTGGCAACACGAGTTGGTGTGGAATATACTACATCTATGAATCGAATCCGTAGCCAAGGTAACCAGCAATGCATTCTGCCTCTCCAATCTCTCCTCACTCGCCGCAAGTGTTACGGTCCCCTCGGTCTTCTAATAACGAATCACTAGTCGGGAAATAAGCTAGCTGCATTACAAAATATAACTTGGAGAACTTTTATAAAGGGAAATTACATGCTAAAACATAAAACATAACCATGAAGGTATTAAAAAACCAGCAGGTGACTCGGCGATTCAAACGCATCAAAGAAGAACCGCCCCTGCCGGGTGCTATCATGAATATTCAGAATGTGGATCATCTTTCAACACTTCTGTTTAATTTGAAGCTAATGCTATCTGCTTGTTTATATCGGATTGTTTAAATTACCGTAACACTAAACTTACAAGAACACGTGGTAAGAAAGTTATAGCCCAATTTGTATTATTTGGACATGGAATAAGTACCCTTTAGCATAGATAGAGTCAACATGAAAAATTCAATGCCATGGCCGGGATTTGAACCACGGATCTCCTGGTTTCCATCCAGTCGCTCTAACCCACTGAGCTACCATGGCCAATGTGCCGTCCTGACATTAAATTCTCCATTTGACTCGTATATTACCATTTGTGGCGACTTACTATCGTAAGTACTTGAGTCCCAGGCTTCACCATTTAACTCTTATTACTTTAGTTAATTGATGTAAATTAATCATTTCTTCACACTAGCCGTATATAGGCTAAGGTCTTTGATAGATAGAGTCAACATGAAAAATTCAATGCCATGGCCGGGATTTGAACCACGGATCTCCTGGTTATGATTAATTTCCTTCAATTAACTAAAATAATAAAAAGTTAAATGATGAAGCCTAGGACTCAAGTACGTACGATAGTAAGTCGCCACAAACGATGTATCTCAAATGCGAGAGAGCCCCTAGTGGTCTACCGGGGAAATATACGAGTCAACTGGAGAATTTAATGTCAGGACGGCACGTTGGCCATGGTAGCTCAATAGGTTAGAGCGACTGGACGGAAACTAGGAGATCAGTGGTTCAAATTCCGGCCATGGCATTGAATTTTTTAGTGTTGACTCTATCAAACACCTTAGCCTATATACGGCTAGTGTGAAGAAATGATTAATTTTCATCAATTAACTAAAACTCTTTAATATGTTTATTTAAATAGTAAAAATAAAAGTTCATAGAAGTTTCCTTTTGTTTAAAGACGTTTTAAATAATTTGAAAAACAATCTTAATGTACTATATTAGACATTTTATGCCTTTACTGTTTTCTATGTCAACGAATGCCACTTTACATTTTCCGAATCAAAATCTTAGTTGACAGTTTGAATAATAAGTGCTTTGGACGGAGAAAACGCCTGATCAATTATTTTTTACCCCATTGTACAAGTTTAGAGATGTTAGAAAAGTTAATAAATTATTTTTATTTTTAAATTTCAGAAATATTTTAGGTAGGTGTCAACGTAGACGGAAGAGTTTGGAAACCAAGGACGTAGCATTTTATGGAGACATATCCCAGCTAACATCTAAAATGCAACGTCCGGAAGAAGAAAACGCGGCATTGAACGAATTGTTCGGCTGGAATGACTGGCCTGACTGGCAATCACCATATGAAAATATGGCATGTAAGTGGAACAAGCTAGTTACATTATTTATTATACGTTTCATTATTTTTGCCCCTGAAGTACTCCAACTCCCGTGTTACTAGCATGTGCTTGTCTGACCCAAGTTCTTCTGTGCAGTAATTTAAAGTAGGATTTCTGCATTCCAAGTACTGTCCATCCAACACAAGAAGGTAAGACAAAGGAATGTGTAACGTAATCATTTTTGATAAAGATATCGCCTTCCAGATATGATAAACATGCTAGGTTCATTTCAAATACACGGTGTTGTCACATAACTTACCCTGCATAATACCTATCACGAGCATTAGATCTGGCAGCACGGGTGGCTCATATGCACTCTCATACACTTGTTTCGTAGTAAACAGATCCCCTACCAGAGCAGATAAATAGTTTAAGCCCCTCTCCCTCTTCAGGCCCCACTTGCCTTCTTGTGGTGGGTGCACAGACTGCAGGCCTCTGACGAGAAAATGTCTAAGGGGTGTTTTGCTGTCTGGAGGAGAAAGGGGAAATAGTAGCACTGACAGCTCACGGCCATAGTGGAGGGGGAACGCGGATGTACGCCATCCCCCCACTATTTTAGGAAGGGGACGCAGTTCCCTTACTAATAATATTATTTATACATTTTTTAATTTATTACCTTTCTTAATTTAACATTCAAAATACTGCAAACATACAAAATATATACTTTTATTCAAAATACATTCAACTAATGTTTATGACTATTAACGGACCTCCAGTACATATGTGGAACCCAAAAGATTATATAAAAGAATAGATAAAAAGTCGTACGCCTGCTGAGGACAACCAGAGCAGGAAGGCGAATCTACAAGTGCAGAATTGTGATCGGTTCTCCAGAATCTGGAAAATTTTTAGGTGTGCGTCCCCCCACTTTTTTGTTAGGAATACGGCACTGTGTTTAATACATCTACATCTACATTAACCGCCGCCTTCCTCTCACGAGAATGTGGCCGTTAGGCACATGTATGACAACAATTCTAGGTTTTTATGAGAAACATTAAAATTAGAGCTTCGTCATATCAACAAAGCTTAGGCATCTTAGAAAATGCATGCTCTTCGATAGCTACTCAGGTACTTACATTGCATCCGACTCTGCACCTCAGCGGTCACATCATTCATTGGCTAGCGTAGAATTCGTTGCTCCCCCATTTCCATCCGGTAGGAATCGATTCATATCTGACTTTAGCCAATCAGAGATATCCCACATGGAGAATATCACATGATAGGGGTTTGTTTTGCACCATTGCTGTGGACACCTTAGTTGCAATGTTAGTGTAATTACAAAAGGAACACATCTGCTAAGAGGGGCACTTAGGGCGCGAATGGCTTAGCCGATAGGGAGGTGACAACGCGGAGAAATGTATCTTGATTTGTGTATTTGTGCGTGTATGTGCAGGAATGTAGAAGCAAGTTGGAGTGCACTTTGCGATTATAAACGACCGTAATAAAGTGTTGACACAGCTAAAGAAACTTTTTGTAGATAGCATCCCTAGTAAAGGCATATGCCGTAGTACCTACCCAACTTGTAAACACATGACGTAACTAACTTGTCCACGATACACGGGAAATCAAAAGTACACCATAACATACGAGTACCTTAAATGTGCGCGATTGTTTGTGGGGTTTCAAGAAGTGTGTTGAACTAGTTCGAAACTTTTGAATAACATGCAGTAGTAAATAATATGAATTATTTAAGCAATAAAATGGGGAGAGTTTATGTGGCATTTATTGATTTAGAGAAAGCATTCGATGCAATTAATAGAGAAGCATTGTGGATAAAATTAAATAACAAAGGGGTAAGTTGTAAATTTATTGAAATACTGCGCAAAATATATCACGATAATGAGTTCTGCATCAAGCTGCAGGGAAGAGCAAGGAGGGTGTAAGACAAGGATGTACACTCAGTCCGGTGCTATTTAACATTTTTATAGACAACATTCTAGAGGAGATTGCTAAAAATAGGGTTCACTCACCAGTTATTCACAACAAAGAAATCCCAGGGTTGTCATTTGCAGATGACTTAGTGTATCTTTATATCTGTATATCTGTATCTGTTGGAGGGCTGAGAAGGGCAATTGAAGCAATAAGTAGTTATTGCCAAAAATGGGGTTGAGATTTAATGAAAATAAAACGAAGATCATCGTTTTTAAGAAAGGTTATAGATTGCGTAAAGATGAGAAATGGGAGATAAATGGAAGAGAAATAGGGGTCGTAAAGAGATTTGATTATTTGGGGATAAGATTGAGCTGTGATGGTAAATGGACTGAACAGAAAAAAATGGCTCTAGCAAAAGGTAAAATGGTCATGAGTATTGTAAGAGCTTTTTTAAGGAAATTACCTGACATTAATGTCAAATGGCTGGAAAGGATCTATACTGCCATAGTGGAAAATAAGATGTTGCATGGGGCAGAGATATGGGGAGTGGATGAAGCATGGGAAGAGGTGGACGTAATTAACAGATCTTTCTGTAAATATATTTTAGGCTTACCGGTAGCTTCACCCAATGGGGCAGCACAATTATAGTTGGGAAGACATTCAACAAGGGTTAAAATTGTCTCAAGGGCATTAAAATATCTATACAGAGTTGCCAATTTGGAGGAAAACAATATTATCAAGGAATGTTTTCTTTTGCAGATGAGAAGCAAATGGGGAGAGTCTTGGGCGCAAAAAGTAAGGGAACTGATGGGACAGATAGGTCTGGGACATATTTGGAGAAACGAGGGGTATTATTATAGGGGCTTTTGGAAAGAGGTAGAATTAAGGCTGGGAGATTTAGATAGCCAAGTTCTATTTACCAGTGCAAGGGAGAAAAGATCGTTGAGGACTTATAGGGAAATAAAGACAGTGTGGGGGAGGAAGAAGTACATAGATGTGTGTAATAAGTTAGGGCGAGAAGGATTTGCCTGGAAAAGTGGGACAGTTTTAGGGATGGGGGGAGGTATTAATAATATAAAAAATGTTATTGGTAAAAGGAGAAAAGAATGTAAGAAATATAAGTAAATATCTGGGGAAAATTAGAGAGAAAAGGTTAAGATTTATGAAGAATAAATAACAAATAAGGGCTGGAAAACTAGAACGAGGGATACAAGGGAGAGGAGGGTCATCAACACACGGAAAACCAGGGGTTATTTGTATTGATACCGAGACTTGGGGCAACCAGGTAGGAAAGGTATATTAGATGTGAATAAGTCATTTTGTTATTGTGTGAAAAAATGTTACAAATATCAGTATATCAATAAAATTGTATGTAGAAGAAAGATGAGAAAGAAGAAAACTGAGCGGGATGGCTTAGTCTGTAGCCCGCATTCGGGAGGTCTTGATTCGATTCCCGTGGCCGGTCTACCCAATCAATGGGTCTTTTCGGGGGTTTTCCCGGGTCGCCAGACGAATGCTGGGTAAGTTAATTACATCCCCCCCGAATTTCTTGTCCCTTCATTCCATCCCCGTTTATCATTTCTTATCATCTCTCATCTGGTGGTCTCTTTCAGGGTAGAAAGTTTCGGCGGGTGTCTCGGCGCAGAATGGCAGGATGATAAGTTCCTGGTAAACACTTCCTCCTCCGGTAGGACGGTCTTCGGTCTCCGGGCCTGTGGGTAGGGAATCCGCCCCCTTCAGCTGCCGTGGTGCGAGCGCTGCGGACCCTTAGCACTTGTGGTACCTCTGTCGTTACTAGAGGAACCTCGGGTCGAACTGCCGAGCCGCTCCCGCCGGGGAGTTGTTCGGATTGGGTTGGACTCCAGGGGGCAGTGTGTTCCCAACACCCGCGGGAAATCGGGTACCTTCGGCCAGGTCTCGGCCGTCCGGAGGGGGTAGAGGTTTGCCTTATAAGTCCCGAGTACTAGCCTGCAGGGCTAGTAGTAGGTGTGCTAGATCACCATTCGGCCCCACCGAGGTTATTCGGTAGTCTTCCCTGCGGAGTTGTCGCGCGTAAGTGGCGTATCCACTTCCATCCCGTCTTGTCGTTGTCGATGGGGAGCTTTTTAGGAAACCAGATATTGCCCGACGGAAAGAGCCACAGAGTTTTCCATCACTCCCGGGTAGAAGGAGGCTAGGGTCTTCGGACTTTTGGGTAGATCCTCTGTGCATAACTGTCTAGTGGGCTGTTTCAGAACCACGGTGGGTGGGATTTAAATCTATAGCCAGGAAGGAACGGTGCTTCCATGGATATTATCAGTAGGCCAACATCTCCCCCCCCCCATTATACGGTGGAGGTGGATACGCCACTTAAGCGTTTTGACACCTCAGGGAAGACTACCGAACAACGTCGATGGGGCCGCCGGTGATCTAGCACACTAGCTACTAGCTCTGCAGGCTACTACCCGGGACTTTTGGGGCATCCTTCTGCCTCATCCGGGCGGCCTGCCTGGCCAGACATACACAGTACCCTAGGTTGTCGAAACCACTGCCACATCGTGACCTACCCAATCCGAACAAGGGCTGGAATATTCGGCCCGATGTACTTCTAGTAACATCAGAAGTACCACGAGTGCTAAGGGTCCACAGCACGCTCATGAACGCAACTGAAGGGGCAGGAATCTCTCTCCTAAGGGGAGAGCGTGGGTGGGACGCCGGCTCTACTGCCCTGCCAGGGAGTTTCAAACTATTCAATAGTAGGGAACCTACCCTCTGCACTGCCTGACTCCTTCTGTCGGGCACCCTCTGTCTCCTCTCGCCTCATCCTCCTACCCGGGAATGCCCCTCTTGGGGCATATGCATAATAGATCAATACTGGTCGCAGTACCGTATCCCCTCCGTAAGAATTTATCCTGTCTTACTAAAGAAGGTTGTACTTTCCATTTAATTCTGTATGGAGCCGTTCATCTCTCTTCTCTTCTCACAGCTCATATGTACACTGAGCTAACAGTTATCATAGGAAAATGAGCAGCTTAGCAGAAATAGCAGTGTGTACCAGTCAAACAAATCGATCTGACAAGTAAAAGTACAAAAATGAAGCTATTAGCAATGAATAAACTATAATGAGTGATAAAACCTCACTTATGTATTTTAGTTAATTGATGGAAATTAATCATTTCTTCTCACTAGCCGTATATAGACTAAGGTTTTTGATAGAGTGAACATGAAAAATGCAATGCCTTGGCCGGGATTTGAACCACGAATCTCCTGGATTCCGTCCAATCGCTCTAATCCATTGAGCTACCATGGCCAACTTGCCGTCACGACATTAAATTCTGCATTTGACTCGTACATTTCCCCGGTAGACCACTAGGGGCTCTCGCATCCGAGAAACACCGTTTGTAGCAGCTTACTGTCGTAAGTACTTGAGTCCCAGGCTTCATCATTTAACTCTTATTATTTTAGTTAATTGATAGAAATTAATCATTTCTCCACACTAGCCGTATATAGGCTAAGGTCTTTGATAGACAGAGTCAACATGAAAAATTCAAGTACTCAAGTCAGCTAAAGTTGCGCTCTAAGATTGTCCTCTACAAATCTTTTATTTTATCCATGGTCCTGTACGCCTGCGTGGTCTGGGCCAACACCTCCAAAACCGTCCTAAATACCTCCAAACCTTACAAAACCTTTCCTTACGTAAAATCCTATCTGTCCCTATCCGCACGACTACTGCCAGCCTTCATCAAGAAACCCATATCCCCTAAATCCCCGAAGCCGTTACAAAACGTGCCTCTTCCATCTGGGCGCGCGTGCGGCAACATAGCAACCCAAAAATTAACAACATTGGGAAAGGTGAACCAAAACACCGTAAGCATGCACGAATAAAAATATTCTAATGCCACAGTTACACCACAATGCGCGCCCAAGTCCTTCCGGCCCAGACCACTCCCCATATGCAAAGTCGCCCGTCTTGGTAGCGTGGTGATAGCGTGTTTTCCTCACGTTTAAGAGGTCCCGAGTTCGAATCTCGGTCAGGGTGAGTTACCTGGATAAGGTTTTGCCGGGGTTTTCCCTTATCCTGTAAGATGTATGTCGGGTGGCTCTAAGCTCTATGGATCCCGGACTCATTTGAGCACCATTTCATCCAATCCATTCATCGTCCGAAATGACTTTGGAGGACGTAAATTACAAAAAAAAAAAAAAAAAAAAAAATGCAGAGGCCGCCGCCACAGCAGCCCAGGAGACAGCAGCACGCTGCCGCACGGAGCAGGATGAAGTGTGTGTGCGTGACTGACTGTGACGTATCTGGTACGCCCAGGTGTGCGTGTGTGTATGTGTGTGTTTAAATAAAAACGCAAAACAGGCGCTTTTAAATAGTTGTATGTAACAAAAATAACACACACTTAAAGACAGTAACATAAGAAAAGTGTTCTCGGATAATGATATATATATATATATATATATATATATATATATATATATATATATATATATATATATATAAGGGCGCTCAACTACGGTGGTCATCAGCGCTCTTTAAAATACTAGTCATGGCAAAAGCCAGATATAAAACTTTCTAAAAACTATACAAGTGTAACAAAACCTATTAAAAATACACGTACATAAAAAACATCAATCAAAACCTACTAAAAATTTCGTTCACTAAATCCTAAACTCTAAACTAGACAAGAATCTAAAAACCTTCTCCACGGGTCTCCACGCTCGGCCTACACGTGCGTGGGCCTGTTGACCGTCTCCCTCAACCACGAAGTGGAGCCCACTCAGGACCCCGGGTGCGCCAAACCCGTACCTACCGAAGTAGGCCCCTGGGGGGAGTGTTCTCGGAGGGCTAAGAAAGGTCACCGTATGGGTTTTGTATACACCCACGTGGACAATAGGCATTTAATCCCCAAACTATAACCACATGAAAATTTTAACCTGTAAGTCGGGCCCCTTTGTACCGGCACCAGGCCATGAAACTCAAAATAAAAACTTAACCGGAAACCTGCTAGTCAGTGAATGGACTTGAAGCTGTGCAGTGACGGGAGGCTCGAGAGTGGAGAACCGATAATCGTGTGTATGCAGCGGCGTAGTGATTTGAAAATGAATCCTTTTATCTGTTTACGTGTGGTGAAGCAAAGAGAGACCTAGGAGTTGCGTGTTTGTATGACACGTACATTTTAGAGCCTGTAAGGCTCTGCCTGGTGTCGGCAGTCTCTCTCCAGGTGTCCCGGCTGTCCACACCCCCAACACACGCCACTAGGTCTTCGCCGGCGTCCCTCGGCTGGCCTTCGGTCTCCTGGTGTACAAACGTCTTTCCACTGAAATAAAGAGCATTTTGATTTTCTGCAAACTAGATTTTTAATTTTACGAACCCACAAAGTGACAATACGTTTGTCGGTTTATGTGTTCTCATAATACGTCATATCCTTCTTGTAATCTAATAAAACAGCCCCAGTTCATATCAAACTTTACTTTTATTTGTTATCGTTTGTGCGTTATTTTAGCTATCTTCCTTTGAAATGAATATCTGATGGTATATCTACCGTATTTCACTGTATACTTCGCTAACTAAGATAATTTTATGTAAGAGATACCCGTGGTTTCAGAGTGACCGCCGTAACGTTCAATATCGCGAATTTGTAAAATAAATCTTGCAAGGTCATTAAGAATTTTCGTACTTTATGCTCAAACTGCGGACCCATTTTTATACATATCAACTGGGGAAAAGCATGCATAGAAAAGTATATATTAATAAATTACTCACATCTGGTGGAGAATTTTTTGAGCTCTTTTGTATTATTAAAGTTTAATATCAGAAAACGCTACGATTTTTTTAGAAATTTGTGAATTTCTATTCCATCTCATCTTGGTATTCACTTTATATGTCACACATTTACAGCAAATATACGCTAATTTGTGGTCCTAAGGAATCTTTTTTCTGTATATTGAGGGCAGTTGGAATACTTATATTTTCATGCGAAAATGTATACTTAAATTAAGTATACCACTGAAATGATTAAGTTTTAAATGCTTAAGCAAATCACACACTGTTGTGGAATATCAATCATTAATTAGTTTTAGGCTTTATAGTTTAGATTTTGCTTGCATTGGTCTATAGGTTCAGCCTAAAAGGGATGACTTTTAACAACTTTCTGAATTATGCAAAACACCGACACATCGGGAGATCACGGATTTGATTCCTATCCACCACCCAATCTGCTCCTTTATTTGTCGTGGTTTTTTCTGATTGGCAAGCAAATATTAGGATGGTTTCTCATCTACTGCTGTTTCCTTTTCTTCATCTCTCTATCATTCCGTATCATTCTTCAGGGGTACTTCTAGGTTCTCCTTATGGGAGGGGATCCATGACGCGGGCGCTATGGGCCCTTAGCACTAGTGGTACTTCTGACGTTATTAGAAGTACGCCGGGTCGAACTTTCTGAGGCCCTCCCGAAAGGGACTTAGTCGAATGGGTAGGCCTCGGCGGGGCAGTGGATTCCGAAACACATGGATATTGGGAACGTCTCCAGACGGGGTTGTGAGACGCCTCAAGTTCTCCGGTACTAGCTTGGAGAGCTACAATATACCACAGGAAAGAAATTCTCCGGGGCCTTAGACGCTGGGGTTTGGAGAAGGTTCCCACACCCTCCCTGGATAAATTTATGACATCCCATGTCAGTACAGTTACAGGCCATTCTAAAACATTCTGACGTCTTCTACTTTTGTAAATAAATCTTCTCGGTTTTAGTGTACAGAGTGAACAGGACACATATTTTTTAACGGTTCTACTCCTTGTGTAGCATGCGTTCTTTGTCATACACATTCGCTGTCATCCCACCGTGTAAGGGTGGCACTGGATGGCACATTCCTTTCAAGGACTCACTTTGCGTTGGTGGACAGTAGTGGAATGGTGTGCCAGATCAGTGGCGGCCCGACCGAGGTTATCGGTAGTCTTGCCGGATGGGCTGACATGCTTAAGTGGCGTACCCACTTCCACCCTGTAGTAAGAAGTTAAAGAAGAACCACTGATCTAGTTCCCTAGAAAGAACAAATATGCATTACAAAAGTTAAACTGTGAAACGAAAGTTGTATGGCTCTTTATGATACAATTTGAAAGTATGTAGAAAAGTTTAGCATAAATGTTCTTGAAAGGCTAGAGCCAGAATGAAAAATTCAATGCCATAGCTGGGATTTGAACCACGGATCTCCTGGTTTCCGTCCAGCCGCTCTAACCAGTGCGTCCTACACACGGCTAGTGTGAAAGAACAATTAATTTTCATACATGTTCTTGTCAAATTCCCAGACAGAACTGGGATAAGTGCTCAGTTTAATGAGTGATGCCAAATAAACGATAGGCGAAAAAGTAAATTAAATAATGGGTTTCTATTGTATATTATTCTTCTTCTTTAACTTCCCTAGTTATAACACTACAGTGGGGTTAGGTGATTCTTAGTCCTCTACCGCTTAGAGTCATTAGGCGTCGGGTTGAGGAACCTCAACTCTGGATCAGATAGAGAAATCCAGGATAGCTGATCAGCCCAATGCCTGGAATGAGAGTGAGAAAAGTAGCTGAACGGAATGAGGGCGAAGTGGATGAAAGGAAAGATGATAATGGAGCAATTGGTGGAATGATGGCGGGGGGGACGGAGATCCAGAGAAAACACGCCCCTGTGTCGTGTTGTCCAACACAAATCTCACATGCCGTTGCCTCGTATCAAACGCGGGCCGTTTTGTTGAGAGCCAAGCGCTCTAACCGCTCGGCCGCGGTGTGGCCTTGTACATTTTGCCTCTGAAATGATATGTATCACTTGACATATATTTCGGTCTCCGGCCACATCGCATTTATCAGCTCAACAGGTACAGATGTGTTATCCTTCGCGGTAGGGATGACTTACAACTGTGGTGGGGATAGTGTACTGTATGCCCACGACAAGAAGGCTAGAGCGGTATGAAGGGCAGAGGAGCTTAAACTGTTTATCTGCTCCGGTAACGGGTCTGTTTACTAGGAAATGAGTGTATGAGAGCGCATATGAGTCACCCATGCTGCCAGATCTATAATGTTTGTTGTAGTAAATGCAGCGATTAGGTATTATGTATGGGTGAGTTATGTGACAACATTTGTGTATTTTAAACGAATCTTCCATACGTGTCATACTTGGAAGCGGAGCATATACACAGTACGGAGAGCAAAAGTGGTTACGGTACACATTCCTCTAAGGTAGCTACAAAATAGGAATGAATATAAGGCGGAGATAGACGTGGCTGTTCTCTCGCTACTAGCCAATGCGGTGCCTGCAACGTTGTACAGTTAAACACGCATACTGCATCGCTTTGACGAAGCATGCGACTAATTTCTTTGCGCGCTCTAAAGATACCAATTAAAGAACTATTTTGTTTTTCCCATGTTACAGGGCTATTTTTTTTTCTGAGGATTACTGTCTAAACCGCATGTTTGTAGCACATCTGGTTTCGGAGATATGGAAAGATAAGGCGCCTGACTAGAAAGAAAAGAATTATTGTCAGTGAAGAAAAGCACACACGTGCTATGCTGTAGTTGCATTTTGTACCTTGCATTCAGTAAAGTGGTGATGTTTAAGAGTGCACACGTGCTTTTAAAAGTTAGTAAATCTACCGCTTAGCAAGCCTAATACTGGGGCGCCTAGTAGTAACTGCGAAAAACTCATAAAATGTTCTTGTTAATGTGTATTCCTTTTTCAAACAGAAGTCAATTAAAGACATTTTCGAAAGTACAAATTTCTTTCAGAGTTGACAATTAACGTTACAAGCTCGTCACGTGAGTGCTCATTCTGTGACGAACATTGTTAGAGAAGGCAAACAGTTTACCAAATTAGGAGAAATTGCCATATTTAGATCTCCAGGGAAACATTGAGCAGCTAAAAAACGTGCTACCAGCTCAGACAATTTTCAAAAGTGTGTTTCACGTAGAACAAGTAATGATTTATATGATTTTTAATATCCAACTGCCAAAAGGCTGACCAATTCAATGAGGGGGGAAATAGAATATACAGAATCTGTATCTTCTATGCATAATATTCTGAAATACCTTGGGTTCAACTATAGGAGAACCAATGATGGTCGCAAATTTCTGTTTGAAAGAAGCGATGTTGTTGCTGCCAGACTAAAATTTCTGCGCACAATCCACAACATTAGTACATGAGATTCATGGTATAAAACTGCTTCATAAATACACTTTCATATCTTCCGTATTTATTAAGTATTTTAATGAAACAAAAATTGGTTTAAAGCCCATTACAGACAGTATACAAACATGGCATCATTAAAATAAAAACTATATTCACAAATCGTTGAAATGTCACTATTTTGTTTCACTGTAGCAAACACCTTATTTCGTAGAACGCATTTAATTTGAATCATTTTTTGTGTGCATATGAACGATAGCTCTGTAAGCGAACTGTTCTCCAGTTCAAAGTTTAAAGGTTCAGATTGTGTGATGATCATTGTGTATGTTCTCACACACATGCTAAAATATTAAGCGAACTTCTCTGACAGCATTGTATCACTATACATCTCAGCATCTGTATGATACTAGGTTGAGACAGAGGCAGACAGATATATCTTCCATCTCTGTCGTCCGCTTGCCGTGGAACTGGCAACACAAAGACAGTAGGATAACCGTATCAGCTCAACCCATGTTCATTCTTATTTTGTAGCTACTCTAGCTTGCCTTCTTGCCCTGGGCAATCAGTACCTATCGTCACAATGCTTCACACGCGTAAGATTACGAGAGGGGAGTATGCTGCACAAGCTGACTCAAAAGAAATCTCACTCTCGAAGCCATTATAAATTAAGTTGTAGTTCTTACTATTGTGGTCATCTCCATGCTTTTGTGGATCTTAAATCATACATAGGCGTTTGGAAGAAAAGAACGCGTTTTCCTCCAACATGCACGATTATCAAGTGCCGGCCTTTCGACATCGGAGCAAATTCCCTTTACCAGGCATGCGGCCTTGTATGTGCTGCATTGATATAAGTTTCATTCATATAAAATATGTAAACTTCATTGCGATATCTCTGAATATTTCGTAAAGTCTTAAGCTCTCTTGCCCGTAAGATATGATGTTCCATTAAAATTTGTCTGTTGCGCTTGGATTTCTTCCATAAAAAAACTAGCTTCAAAAGAACTCTTAATGTCGAGGCACTGCCTTGGAAGTCAACAGAATTTTGAAGCTTCATATGCACTTTCTTCAGATTTGGTCTTTATTTTCCTGTGTTGTAAAAATTATTCACAGTTCTCCTACTTCTGAATTAAAACCATTCAAATTAGATTTTGTGCAAGTTCTTGATCATTGTTTTCCGTGCATAAAGAAGCACGTTGTTGAACCAGAATCAATAGTTTTTCTTTTCTTAATAATTCTCCTAACACTGATTTCAGACCCAAACTGTTGCCTCTGATACCGTTTCCCAAATTTTCACAGCAGACCCAGACCATTATGCTTATTACTTGTCGTGTTTGTAAATGCAGCACCTTATTTGCTATTAGAAGGCGCCATTTCTAAATGCTCTCTTGGAGCCAAGTGACACGCACCTTTTGAAACAAGCTGTAGTATTACTCAGTATCTCTGCCCTTGTTTACTTGCTGGCAACTGATATGCAACTGACCTGCCCTCCTCTCCAGTTGCAACCGCTGAAATGGACGCGTCCAGATACTACTGCGTATCACTCTCCATGTCAAGATATAATAATACATCTGTACCTAAGCAGCAAAGTTAAAATAAACAATATATTTTCTGCACAAAGGCTTTAAAATAAACATCCAGAAACTGAGATTATCTTTATGTAGCTTTAGGCACAACTTTTCAATGTGATCTCAAAATTTATTCAACAGTAGGACTAATGACTAATGAACTTATGAAATTACAGAAATCATAATCCATATTTCAGATACAGATGAGGATGCTCTCGGCACTCTGGAACAGCTTCTCGGACCCAGTCTTCCGGCAGCAGAGACGCAGGAGTTACCAGCAAGGACAGCCTATTGCACGGACACTTGTCAGCAGTATTTGGAAGAGTGTTCAGAATACCTACAATATAAAGAACCAACTTCACCCATGGTAGTCCTAGGAGTAAGCCTTTCTTCTCTGGGAGAAGATTTTTCTTGGTCCCAAGGTTATGGCTGTAGTATGCAACAGGCTCTTGAATTCCACGATTATGCAATGGTGAATGTTTCCAATTGTTCAAGCTCTGAGTCTGGCGAGTCATCATTAGGCTCTCCAGGAACTTCTACACCTGAGATTGAGTATAAACCCTCTCCAGAGGAAAAAGTATTCCGCTGTACGTACCCCACATGCAAGAAGTTATATGCCAAGTCATCTCATCTCAAAGCTCATTTCAGACGCCACACTGGTGAAAAACCCTTCATTTGTACTTGGAGTGGATGTCGATGGAGATTCTCAAGGTCTGATGAACTTGCCAGACACAGACGTTCTCATACGGGCGTCAAACCATATAGCTGCTCTTCCTGCAACAAACGATTTTCCAGATCCGATCATTTAGCCAAACACCGGAAGGTTCATAATCGGGGAAGGTTGTGTAATGCCAAGTATAATTCTTAAGTGAAACCCAATGGAAATATTTTGAATAAACTCGTTTTGTCATTCAAGTAAGAATTTCATGTGACAATATCATATGACAATATCATATCGGCACGTTGGCCATAGTAGCTCAATGGCAGAGCGGCTGGACGGAAACCAGAAGATCCGTGGCTCAAATCCCGGCTATGGCATTGAATTTTTCAGTCTGACTCTACGTTTCCACAAATTAGCCTACACACGGCCAGTGTGAAAGAACAATTAATTTCCAAAGTAATTTCTGATTGAAAACTGCTTTATTATTTTTCAAAATATTCTCTTTTGTGATAAATACACTTATGCAACCGTTTGGACCATTTGTCAAATCATTTATTCCAGTCTTGAGACATCTCCAAAACATGGCCTCAAAATATAAATAGTGTTCCTCATAATATAAAGACTTATACTCATAATTCTATGCATAGTAAGTTAATCCAAATTGACTGAAAATTCAAACCTACAAAATCCATGCCAGTATGTGCAAGTATATAATGATTACCAGGACGGATATTGATGACCTAAAATGCTTTAAAAATACCTATGATATGACTTGAAATTTCAATGAAAATTACTTGATCATTATAAAAATGACCTAAAAATTACCAATCAAAAGTTGTTAATTTTAATTAGGTGTAAATTAAAGATTATTAAATTATTAGACATACATACGTAATTTTCAACACCATAAAGATAATAACAAAATTCACGAATTAATTAGCAAATTGAGTATAGCTAAAATATAATAAATTTATTAGAAAAAATGAAAATCATAGTTTAAATTAACAGCTATCCACTCCATTGCAGTAAATAGCGGTGTCCATTTGAAGATTCTCGACTATCAAGAATGACGGTTGTCGACGAGAACATTGTTGTACATCGACAAACTTCTTTCCACTTCCGCAATGACTATACGAGCATATTTGAATATCGAGAAGTTACTGGGTATCAATTCCACTTGAATCTCCACAATTTTAAAAATTTTTGCTGAAAGTACTTGAACTATCCTGCAAAATGTTTTGTATCCTGGAGTTTTTTCTAATGCATTCTTAAATTTCTTTAAAATCCTGCCAATTTCACCAGTCACGATATTCAAAGTATCTTCAACTTTCTTAACAAAATCTATGGCTTAGTGTAATGCCACTTTCTGGAAGCCTTTGAATCGTAGATGGTAAACAACCTAAGTTTAATTTGATATAAGTTAATTGCCCCTCTAATTCACTATCATTAAACATCTGTTGCGCTCCCCCAGTCTCTACCTCTAGCATCTATCGCGCCAAGGTAATTTAAAAAGGACTTCACTGTTTGAAAAGGTGCAGAACCATAAAAAGAAGCTTCTAGCCATAAACTCAATCGCGTTATTTGTGGAGTTAATGGAACACCAGGGGAATGGGATTTGAAATTTTCTTTTTAGTATTTGAAATAAGTGCATCTACTTGCGGAAAGTGTGACCTCACATCTTCCACCACTCTATGTAAGCCATGTGAAAATCAGGTTACATTTGTAAAATAAAAGTCCTTAATTGTTGTTGACCGCATTAACCATGTACGACGCGGCATCAGTAATAAAAGCAGCGCGTCCTCATATCGGACCCCAATATGCCAAAGTAACAACATGGAAAGAGTGAACAGAATACTGCCAGAGACCCAGCTCTGTAGTTGTAAGGAATGTGCTCAAATTTTGCTTGAGTAGGGTATTTGAGGAATAATTTGCGTGGATTCCTTGTATATTCCAACTGACGAACCTCACTATAGGCCACAAGATTTCGTTTACGAATGGCCTCTGATGAACCCTCATCCACAATCATTTACAATAGGTCGGCACTTGAAACAAACAAATGCTTGGAAGCGAGAGCACCGCCACTGATGCTCATCTAAGGAACAATAACAATAGCAATCTCAAATGATAATTCCTGTTTATGCAAGCATTGCCAACACGTCACCAGGTTACTTCCCTCTTCACCGCACTCCTCACGCCGCAAACACACAGAGCTGGGTCTCTCGCAGTACTTGAATGATTTACTTTTTCTAACAATTCAGAAGTCAGCAAGAATATTTTACCTGGTCCATCTAGCTCTAGCGTCCCTACTAATGCATTTGTTACGTACCGACCTTCATTGCCCGTGCTTTCATCAATGGAAACATATTTTCTTTCCTGTGACGTACCCTCTTATATTTCGTATAGTTTCTTCGAAACAAAATGTAATAAGACTCCTTCTTAATGTTGACTCGTTCAGTAAACAATGCTCCATATTATGTTCCAGAAAGCCTTTCAGCAATTTTAGATGAATATTTGCAGTCACAAACATGTCACATAACTCCTTAAAAGACTTGGAACCAAGATTTAATCCTTCACTTTCAGAAAGTAACATTTGCGCATTTTTCAGAATTTTTCACAGCCCGTTTAGTTTGTCACATCCGATATGTTGTTGCACTATGAATCGTTTCTCACCTGGTACCTTAATTTCACAAAGCTTACAAAACAAATGAAACCATCTGTAGAAAACATCTTCCTCCCCTAACTCGTTAACAATAGTCTTTAATCTAGAAGCAACATTAGGCTTCATTTCCGGCATAATTGTATGCAACACGTATATAGATAACACGATGCACAACCACACTCTCACAAATCGGCTAGTTCAGTAACCCAGTGACATAGTTGCAACTCCAAGCAGTGCAAGGCAATGAGAAAGGGGAATCTCCTACGACGAAGTCAACCCTAACGGAGCACACACGATCAAAACTAGTGTTATTGCAAGAGATGACGCAATTTAAAAACGCAATTTAATGTTCCAATAGTTTAAAAATGATCAAAAATACCCCGAAATATTAAACAAATGACCTAAAACCTTAAATTACAGAAAAATGACAGAAAATTACCGTAATGATATGTTATCAGAATCTGCGCCCTGGTGATTACTAATGTTAATACTATAAAACCATAATTATATGTGACAATATTTTAGAAAATGTTTTATATGTAAAACCTTAAGTGCCTAATTTATTTTATTTACCATAGAGTGATGTGTATTTTGTAAGAACTTTCTATGTAAAAACCTCCAGCAGTGCCTTAGATAAATAGCTATTGACATTTGTATTTTGTCAAGAATTTTTTCTGTTAAGTGTGCAGTGGTTTTATCCATTGTGGGACATTTATATATATGCTCCACTTAGTGTGAGATTAAGGTAGCTCCAATATTATATAAATATTTTTAGGCATTCAAAGTTTAATTGTGTTAATAAAAGTTTATTAAACTAATTATAAGAGTGCTAATTCTTTCAGAGAGCTAATGGATGATGTACAGATCTCCTATAATTACAAGGAATGTTTACTATATGAAAATCTATCGTTAATTTAATATCAGCGCCAGATTATTCAGGAAAAGCTTCGGGTAGGAGGGGATGATAAATGACTTGAGGTGTGGAACCAAGTACAAACATAAAACAAATACTATTCAATTTATTGAATGGATTCCTGATAAAGAAAATCCTTTTTTCAAGGATAAGATAGTTTACCGTCATCTTTTATCCAAAAACTACGCTGACGGGTCTGCAACAGCTGCGCAAGAAACCTTTATTTCTGACAACTTTTCAGAAATACTCAGTTCCAAATACATGTTTCACTGGTCTAAATACTTAGCCAAAGCACAAGTGTTGTTTGAATGAATAATGTTTCATGAACGGTCCAGTTAGTACGAGGATCCATAGTATCTAACTTTATGAAAGCTTTCATTGCTCCCACCCAATGATTGCTTAGCATTACTACAGCTTATGTGCGCCCCGAAAGAAATTTAAGCTAGTTAATTTCCAGTACTGATCTATTAAGATATGAAATGCTTAAATGTGTTTCTCAGTGATATTAAAAAAAAATGTGTTCTCTCAGGACTTTCATGATGCATCAAACACGTGCACCTCTAGTTCTCTCATGGTGTGTACTGTCTGCCCACCACAAGATGGCAACACAATCACCTTTTCTGTCCGCATGATGTGTATGCTCGCCTTCCGAATATGATAAGGATGCTAGATTCATGAAAAATACACTGTGTTGTCACATAACTCACCCATGCATAATATCTGTCGCTGAAGCTACTGAAATGAGCATTAGATCTGGCAGCATGGGTGACTGATACACACTCCCATACATTCATTTCGTAGTAAAAAGGTCCACTATCAGAGCAGATAAACAGTTCAAACACCTCTCCCTCTTCAGGCCCGGCTTGCCTTCTTGTGCTGGGCAGACAGTAGAACTGGCAGAGAGTTGCGTACAGGGAGCTACCCTGTTTGCTCCTGAACAAGAAATTCTCTCCTATAGTAATTGCTCACTGAATCCTATTATTTTAAACCTAAAGAAGTACGTCTGTTGCTTTGGAATGTACGAGGCGTGTCCGTAAAATAAGATCTGCAATTTTATTTAATATAGAAAACATGTTTATTGTCAATGAATGTTACATTGGTGTAAAGGCGGAACTTACAGCTATTTTTCAACGTAATCATCATTGCAATCGATGCAATTTTGTATGTGCTGTGGCAGTTTTTGTATACCTTTATCATAGCACTCTCCCGCCAAGTTGCGCAGGTAGCGCTCAACCTCGTTTTTCGAATCGTCGGTCTTGCGATAATGCAAATGTTCGGTCAAAATCTTGTCAATCGTAGTCTTACTGACTTCAGGGATAAGTTCGCACAGCTCGCGAACTGTCACACGCATTTCTTGCTCCACTTTTGCAATTGTTTCGGCTGAAACCGAAGGCCGACCGACTAGAACGCTGTTCGTCATGGACGTCTGTATTTGAGCTCTCTGACACACTTTCGCATGTTTTGACGTCCATACACAGTGGCCTATAGACTTCGCATAACTGACGATGAATTTCAGTGGGAGTATTGCCCTTAGCACTCAAAAAACGGATCACTGCACGCAACTCGCACTTGGCGGCGGAAGTGATAGGAAGCTCCATCGCAAACGGTTGCCCAGCCAAGACTAATGGTTTCAAAGGGTTCCTTGTGGTGGGGATTTGAAGGGGTAAAACCAAGCTACACGACAGTATTGCCGGATCTCGCTTAATAGCGTTCCTCACTATTTTGATCGAACTATTGTGTTACAGTTAATATATCTATGTTAAAAGTGCCGTATATAATCATGGGTTATCTTAAAAGGCGTTTTGCTCGATACGCGCTTCAAAAACAGCTACCCTTTGCAATTCTTCAAACTTTTTTTGTCTTATAACAATAGTATCACTTTTGTTTTATCACCACGTTTTTATTAATTCGTCTTCTTGTCTTTCTGTGTGATAGACACCTTACTATCGATTTTAAACTAACTTTCTGGCGAGATAGTCCTGAAACCTTAAATATAGCTCAGAACTGAAGGAAATGCAAGATTAACTCACTTCAGGAAACCCCTCCCGAAACCAAACTACCCTTTATATGCAACAACTTTAAACAGGTAAGGAAACCAGAGTCTAGCGACGACTAAATCAATTGTTGCCACTGATATCTTCATGGACAACAGTTGTTTCGTCAGAGATTTAGCGCACAATCTCGTGTTAAAAACTCAGGTGATAAGGCGTTTACTAAAACCAGAAAATTGTCAAGTATTTGATAAAAACTTTTTCTGTTTTTCTACTATTTTTGTTTTAAGTATTTACATAGCTACTAAAAATTCAGTCACAGATTTACAGGACAATTGTATTGGTTTATATATCAGTAAATAGATTTGAAAATTTCAAACACATACAAGACTAAAATACAGAAAATAATTACGAGGAGAGAATGTTCATTATTTTTACGGTCATAATTTTTCGCACTAAAATCCAATCTTATTAAATTCTTTTAGCTTAATGCGAAACAAACACGCCGTAGTAGTTTCATTGTTGGTACTCCTGGTTCTCGTCTGTGAGAACCAGGCAAGTTCAGACATGTTCAGTATCGCCTACCGCTGCAATGGAGGTAACACTCAGTTAAAGTTGATGTTAGAAGAAGATCCGGAGTTTCTTTCAAACGTAATCACTGCTGATGAAACTTGGCTACACCATTTTTATCCTAAGAGCAAACAGCAAAGCTCAGTATGGAAATCTCCTTCATCACCAACCCACCAAAAGCAAAAGTGGTTGCTTCTGCTGGGAAAGTTATGGTCATCTCGTTCTTTGATATTCATGGAATGGTTTATCAGCATGTTGTACCTGCACACACATCAGTAACTGGACAATACTACAGGGATGTCCTGAAAACATTGCAAGTCAATATCAGGTGCAAAAGACCATATTTCCGTGAAGCAGGCTGGATGCTGCAGCACGATAATGTGCGGCCGCATATTGCCAATGCTGTTGCTGATTATCTTGCAAAAATCAACATGAAGTGCATCCCTCACCCTCACTATAGTCCGGATTTAGCCCCATGTGACTTTTTTCTATTCCGTAACTGGAAGAAACGACTTCGTGTGAGGCATTATCCATCATCAAAAGCAGTGGTAAAGGCTGCGGAGGCGATTTTGAAGGATATTTCAAAAATGGTTTCCAGCATATCTTTTAAGACTGGCATAAACGCTGGAGCAAGTGCATCTAATTCAGGGGAGACCATTTTGAGAAGGACCATCAAAATTATGAGGATGAGTAAAGGTACGTTGTCAAAAAAAAAAAAAAAAAAAAACTGTGATCATTCTTTAGTGAACATCCCTCATATTTGAATATAAACATAAGAATAAAGCTACTTACTTACATCTTTAACCATACTAAAGTATAAAAAAGCAGTTTCTCCTAGACAAAAACAGAATTATAATCCAATACAGATTCCTAACTCCATGCAGATTTTCTTGAAAATTTTGATTGTTTTTTTAAAAAAATGATAAATAAAAACTTTAATATTTGAAACCAAAACAAGGCACGCACCCAATAGATAATATAAAGAGTGTAGCGAATAGCTGTTAGTGAGAAAACTTGCTCAACAGTTTATACCAATAAAATTGTTAATGAACAATTCCTGCTTCAATTATTTATTGCATATGCTCCCTGTTATTCGCTTTAAATCTTTCATAGCTATTTAGAATCCAAAATTACAAATTTTGAGGAAAATCTCCATGGGTTAATAAATGTGTACCTATGGGCCCAGGAGAAATTAGAATTACCTTCTAGTTCGTTTTAAAACGTTGTACATTAAACTTGTATTTTTAAATAAAGTTTCATGTATCATGGTATTCCCTCAAACCTAGGCTTTTAAAGAACTGAGTAAAATACCTTATCGTTTAAAATATTTCTCTAAGAAAAAATGCTTAAATAAAAGAAAAAAATATAAACTAAAATTCATGGTTTAGAGTGGTAAGTTATTACCTATATTTAAGTTAATTGATGGAAATTAATGGTTCCTTCACACTAGCCGTATATAGGCTAAGGTTTTGGATAGAGTCAAACTGAAAAATTCAATGTCATGGCCGGGATTTGAACCACGGATCACCTGTTTTCGTTCAGTCGCTCTTACCCATTGAGCTACCATGGCTAACGTGCCCTCCTGACATTAAATTCTCCAATTGACTCATATATTTCCCCGGTAGACCACTAGGGGCTCCCGTATTCGAGATACACTGTTTGTGGCGACTTACTATAGTAAGTACTTGAGTCCCAGGCTTCGTCATTAAACATTGGAGAGTTTAATGTCATTAGGACACTTTGGCCATATTAGCTCTATGGGTAAGAGCGACTAAACGGAAACCAGTAGATCCGTGCTTTAAATCCCGACCATGTCATTGAATTTTTCAGTTTGACTCTATCTGTCCAAAACCTTAGCGTATAAACGGCTCGTATGAATGAGTAATTTCAATAAATTAACTTAAACAATAAGAGTTAAATGATGAAGCCTGGGTCTCAAGTACTTACAAACGGTGTATCTCGAATGCGAGAGCCCCTAGTGGTTTACCTGGTAAATATATGAGTCGATTGGAGAATTTAATGTAATGTCATGACGGCACGTTGGCCTTGGTAGCTCAATGAATAACACCGACTGGACGAAAACTATGAGATTCGTGGTTCAAATCCCGGCCATGGCATTGAATTTTTCAGTTTGACTCTATCTATCCAAAATCTGTTAGCTATATGCCTAAAACGTCATATGCCTGAGTGTACAAATGCACCAAATACTTTTCAAGAAGTTTTAAGTTCACATATTTCTTAAAAAAAAAAATACATCATTTTGTAGATATGTTGGTGCTTCTTGACATTTCACAAATACCTTAGACAATAAGGAATGAGATTAAAATTTTGCTTTATATTACTTAAAACTAGCTATGCAGAATACATTTTAAAATAATTTTAAAACAGTTATACTGCAGGTATAAAAACCTATATACCGTTTTAAGTAGTTACTTCATTGAATATGATATTTGAAAGCTTTTCCCCCAAATATATTCTTTAAATTACTAAATGCATGTTTTCCTCATCTTCCTCTGAATGTAGAGGTGTGGAAAAGTTAAAAAGTTGGATAAAATAAGAGGTTTACATTAGTATATTTTCATTTTCCAGTACGTTTAATGTACAAAGTTATTTTAAAAAGTAATGAAAGACTGCAAGCTTGCAAAATGTGCGCATTATTAATAATGTTGCATATCCAGTACACAATTAATTGGAAATCAAAAAACAATTTAAGACATACAGGAAATTTCATACTTTCACCTATGAGGGTAGCTTCTGAGAAAGAATTTTTTAAACATAATTACACAATTTACGTTGGACATTACGTATCCTGTTAAAATTACGTAAGCACTTTACTGTCCACTATTACTGACTGGGAGAGTCCATTTTATGTAAATATAAACTGGGGAATTCAGATAACTAAGATAAGAGTTATTGCATATAATGAAATCCACGGCAATGTGTGTTTTGTTGCTGTCACTCATTATAAGCGTGTAATGCGATACTCGAACGAGATATTGCTGGACCATGGGTGCCTGGTTATTCTTCGATTTATCGCAAACCAGACGCATGCATAGAAGAGATATTTGATATGTGCATACATATGGCCTGGTACAAACACCACGCCATCTCATACTCGTACGGTTACGCAAATACGCGTGGCAGCTTTAATTCCAGAGTTCGATCCCACCCATAGGCGCGAAACTCTCGGGCTCCTAGTAGGAAATACGGCTACCACAAAAACTAGTTAGTTCGAGGTGTGATGGCCGTTCGGCACTCTCCAGTCCCCACGTCTAACACTTCTACTACTACAACGACGACGACGACGACGACTACTACTACTACTACTACTACTACTACTACTACTACTACTACTACTACTACTACTACTACTACTACTACTACTACTACTACTACTACTACTACTACTACTACTACTACTACTACTACTACTACTACTACTACTACTACTATTATTACTTCTATTACTTCTACTAATACTTCTATTATTACTACTACTACTACTAATACTACTTCTACTACTACTACTCTACTCCTATTACTTTTTACTGCTACTCTTACTACTACTATTACTACCTCTACTACTACTTCTACTACTACTCCTACTACTACTCTTACTACTACTTGTACTACTATTTCTACTACTTCTACTACTACTTCTATTACTTCTACTACTTCTTCTAATACTTCTACTACTACTTCGACTACTATTTCTATTACTGCTGCTTTTACTACTACTTCTACTACTACTACTACTACTACTACTATTACTACTACTTCTACTACTACTCCTCTTACTACTACTTCTACTACTACTCCTACTACTCCTCTTACTACTACTTCTACTACTACTCCTACTACTACTCTTACTACTACTTGTACTACTATTTCTACTACTTCTACTACTACTTCTATTACTTCTACTACTACTTCTAATACTTCTACTACTTCTTCTAATGCTACTACTACTACTTCTACTACTATTTCTATTACTGCTGCTTTTACTACTACTTCTACTACTACTATTACTACTACTTCTACTACTACTCCTCTTACTACTACTTGTACTACTATTTCTACTGCTGCTGCTTTTACTACTACTATTACTACTACTTCTACTACTACTCCTCTTACTACTACTTGTACTACTATTTCTACTGCTGCTGCTTTTACTACTACTATTACTACTACTTCTACTACTACTCCTCTTACTACTACTTGTACTTCTATTTCTACTACTACTGCTATTGCTTCTACTACTTCTAATACTTCTTCTAATACGACTACTATTTCTACTACTGCTGCTTTTACTACTACTACTTCTACTATTACCACTACTTCTACTACTTCTACTACTACATCTACTACTTCTACTATTACTACTACTTCTACTCTACTCTTACTACTATTAATACTATTACTGTCTCCACTACTATTACTACTACTATTTTTATAGTAAGGGAAAAATGCTCTTGGACACCACTATCCGTGGTGAGTTGTATTTCTACCAACTAAGAAACCCTTACTCTCACAGCAGACCATACTGGAACTAATTATTGCATCGTTTCAGTGTGGCAGCTATAATCCAATATGCATTAGATCAATCTGCGAAGGGGAAGTAGAATTACTTATGGTATCATCCTTTCGGCTCGCTCCTTAGTAGCCATGATAGCTCTGGCCAGCTGTTGCACTATATGCCAGGTTTGTTTGCTCTGCATCATGGTGGTGCTTAGGTTCTCAGGTGTCAGCACTGCATTTAGTTTGCCATACGCCTCCCTTCGCAGGCCGTCCCATCGCGGGCATATAAATAAGGTATGTTCAGCAGAATCCTCGGAGCACATACTCAGAGCCTTCAACCCCATACAGAGACACCTCCGTCTCACACAGCAGTGGTGCCGGCGTTGGCGGATGTCCGTAAATCCGGACAAAAGCCAAGCCATACTTTTCACAAAGCGCCACACCCCCGCAGACTGTCCCAACTTCAGCTTCCGAGGTCGAAGGATAGAGTGGACTAACTCTATCCGATACCTTGGAGTAACACTGGATAGAGGCCTAACCTTTCGCCAACACATCAGAGACCTAGCGGCAAGGGTACAGGGAGCTATCGCTTCCCTGTAGCCTATGCTGGGGTCGAGCTCGATGCCGCTTGGGCTGAGGTTATACCTCTTCCGACCGCTGGTAATCCCCGTGATGCTATATGCCTGTGAGATCTGGGGCATGGCCGCAGATAGCTGGTTAACATGGCTTCAACGTGCACAGAATAGAGGACTACGGTCTATCTATTCTGTGGGTCGCTATTTTCCTACCAGGTTGCTTCACGAAGCCTCGGGACTTCCATATGTTGAGGACGAAGTTAGGCGCCGGGCATCAAAATTCTACGCAACTTTACCAACTCATAGAAGCGCCCTTGTTAGGTCATTGGGAGATTATGACCCCACTAGACGCCGATCTAGACAACATCGGGTCCCCCGCATGGCATGCGGGTACCCAAGATAACCTAGGAGCTAATCCTAACAGCAGCTAAAGCTGAGCTCCACATAATCTCCTAAGTTGTTTGGCAACAAAATTCTCCCCAACCCAAAACTAAATTAAACACACCAGGGTGCAGGGAATTGCATCCTGTCCTTTCATCCCGACGGTACAATAATTGTAACCTGACAAAATTCTTCAATCTCAAAACCTACACCATATCCATCCTACAAAATCCCGCTCGAATACCTTACCTGCGGTAAAACCCTTAACGGGTGGGCACGCAGCAAAAACCTTCTGGTTTAGTGAACAATATTACAAATTCATAGTATAGTCGACACAGTAATCTGTACAAATATTGTAAAGAGGACGTGTGTATGGTGCGCATCAACTGATTTTGATAAAAAGGGGTAAATGAAGAGGCTGTTTTTTTATTTAAACAATATTTTACAGCCCGTGTTTTACCTAAAGGTATATCGCGGGATTATTTACAGTAGTTATTTACACAGTACTATACAGATTTATTCAAGTGTGCGGTAGATGCTCTTGATGAATCCTGATACTTGAACTGTATTGAAGGGAATCTTCAGAACCACGGGTAGAGGGGACGATCATAAAACGTCTGGTTGATCTTTTGAGAAATTACTGCACTCTGTCATCAAATGCAGAGCCGTCTGTGGGTGTTTTTCAGTGCAGTTACAGGATGGCGAGGCTCTTATTTTCATTCTGTGAAGGTAGGCCTGAAAACGGTCGTGATTTTTGAGGAATTGTGTGGTTATGTGATTCCAATTTTAGAGTCCAAAGGGGTATATGGGGAGGCTTAATATGTCATAGAGTGGAGTTAGTTTATGGGGGTTATATTTGTTCGTAAATTTCCGTCACACTTCCCTGAAGTTTCATCAAATTATATTTTTGATATGATTTTGGTAAAACCGGAAAAAAATTTGACAAAAATAATAAGCAACCCTTACATTCAGTCCCCACTTTCAATGCCTTGGCCTGTCTATGTGAAACTTTGTACGCTTATATCACAAGACTGGTCGGAAACTAATACCTCCCTTACAATTCTGGAAAGCTATCCCTACCAAAGCTATCAATTCTTTATATAGAAATCTGCACTACATTTAGGTTATGTTACAAATTCTAAAAATACCTAATCCTTGTTTGGAATTATATAGTACTAGAATTTTTAAATGATACTCTTATTTTATTTTAGCTCATTATAGATAAAATTATAGAACTTGGTAATACATTTGAGCAGTTGGGTTATAGTAATGTGCGAAAATTATATCATACCAATTTCAAAAGACTACCCATTCTCATATTTTTCAACACCTTATGTCCATTTTTGTTGTTGTAATTTACGTCCTCCAACGTTGTCATATCGGACGATGAATGGAATGGGTGAAATGATGCTCAAATGAGCCCAGGGTCCATAGATTTTAAAGTTACCCGACATTAGTCTTTCAGGATAAGGTAAAACCCCGGAATAAACCTTATCCAGGCAACTCACCCTGACCGAGATTCGAACTAGGGACCTCTTGAACGTGAGGAAGACACGCTAGCATCTACGCTTCCGAGGCGGGCTTATGTCCAAATTGCCAACAGTATTTGACCACGCTGAACCATATTTTGAACACCTACATTTTAGGTTCAAGCACAAATTACAAACTACTTAAAGATAACAAATCTTGAAATTTGTGGTTTTTTTTTTGTTTTTTTTTTAACGTAATCTACGGTATTTCAGATTTAAAATGACATATAATGTGACTTTGTGAGTTCGCGAAATTAAAAGCCCAGGTTACAAACACTAAAAATTGCTTTTTATTTCTGTAGAAACAAACTTTGCCAACCTGACAGTAGCAGAATTACGTCACATACACATACAACTTGCAAGGTCATCGACCACAAAAGAGTTCACTTTTACAGCTGTTCACGCACACGCGTCCAATTACCGACTGACTACTAGTGGCGGGCGGTGGCTCCTTTGTTATTGCTTACTCACTATCCGGAATGTTCTCAAACAATCAAGACGGCGCTAGAAGAAAGACGAACTCTCCAGAAATCCATCTCCTTCCCCCCATCCGTTTCGGCGAGATTTTATCTCCGCACTGCATTGCCCGTCTCTTTGAACTCGTCCCTCGCGCCGCTCGCCTCAACAATGCGTTCGCGACACTAATTTATATGAATTAATCAATTTAAAACCTATTTAACCCAGAATTGTAATTCAAGTGGGCGTGACCTTAATGAAAACTCTCAAACCATTGAACTTACTGTGAGAAAATAATCAAATTTTGCGCTACTGAGGGATGGTTAATATTCAGAAGAGACATTTTAGCCTTGGCCAGCCTGTTGGGCTCATTATTTCAGTGATGTCACAACAGTTATTGTATTTCAGTGCAATATGTTTATTGCATGTGCTTTTCGGTATTCAACTAATTAGTGAACTCTTGCGTTTGCATTGTAAGTGACATTTATGTGTAAACACCGATAGAAGAAGCGATTTAAAAATGTTTAAGATGAGAAAGAATGTTGGTAAGCTTAAAATAGCTGCTTCAAAAGTAAGTCCTAACATCCAGTCTACATCAATTCAGGTAGGTGCAATTCCAGCTAACATAAGTATGTAGCTCTACTAAGAAACTTAGAGATAATGAAGGACAATATAGCAGAAAGGATTAGGACCTCTAATAAAGCATTTAGAGCAGTGGAGCAGAGAATAAGGCAGCAGAGAAGAGGATGCAAGAGGAAACTGGAGGTTGAAATGGAGGATGACCCTGCATATGGTTCAGGAATGCACTCAAAAATTTAGAGGCCTTTTTCTCTAAGTTACAGCTTTTCTCAACTTCTAGAAGAGATATTACTTTGAAACTTTCAGGACCTGTTTATTATTATATTTTGCATATTTTAACACAAGAGTTTTAATAACCATAAACTATTTCCTGGATTGCATCAAAAGCATATTAAAAATGTAGAAAAATACATATTAATAAAAATTATGATTAATTAGGGAAATATAATATTCCCCAAACCTCATGTTAAAGTGTAAACAAAAGTAGCCCGCCTCGGTAGCGTGTTGGTAGCATGTCTACCTCACGTTCAAGAGGTCCCGAGTTCGAATCTCGGTCAGGGTGAGTTACCTGGATAAGGTTTTTTCCGCGGTTTTCCCTTATCCTAAGAGACGAATGTCGGGTAACTCTAAGCTCTATGGGCCTCGGGCTCATTTGAGCATCATTTTACCCATTCCATTCATCGTCCGATATGACAACGTTGGAGGACGTAGATTACAAAAAAAAGTATTATCTTTGTGCTGAAAAAATACCAGCAATATATTCGTAATAGATTAAGAGAAACGCTTCATTGAATATGACTGTCATTGCAAGGATACAGCCTTCCAGCATGCCGACTCAAAATTCACTGCTATCTTTATTTTCAACCGGTAGTTATATAACGCAACAATTCTGTGTGAGACAGCTAGTGTGTGTAATGCATTTTGTGATTAAACTGACAACGCAAATGAAGTAAAGTAGAACCAGCACTTATCACGTGGGGACTATGTCCTGATATCTCTGATTTCCCAAGATATTATACAAGCGCTGATCATCAAAGACAGACTGATTTATTTTCACAGACGTTACGTTTTGCAATTCGATGTTTACATGTTCTTTTTCAAAGTAGTCCCCTCCTACTAAAAATGCACTTTTTATAGCGTCTCTTTCAGTGCTTGAATACATGCTGCAGACCATTCTTTGTCAGGTCCTTGAGAATCGTCTCACTTTTCTTAAGCACTGCTTCAGAGTTCTCAAATCGAATACCCCTAAGCTTTGCCTTTAGTGATGGGAATAAAAAAGTCACAGGGTGCAAAATCGGGGCTGTAAAGTGGATGTGTTACACAGGTAATGTTGAATCGAGCCAGAAACCGCATGACTTGATTTGCGACGTGAGGCCGTGCAGTCATGATGAAGTTGCCACCCAGTCCGAGAAAGCTCTGGTCGTTCCTTTGCATTGTGCTTCCTCAGTGTAGCGAATACTGACGTGTAGTTTGCTGCTTTAACTGTAGTGTGAGGGGGAACTGCATGCTGGTAAATCATTCCATTACAGTCAAAAAATGTGATCACCATCACTTTCCATGCAGATGGAACAACTTTCTCCATTTTTGGTGTTGGAGAACCTGGCAATTTCCACACTGTGCTGGCTTGTTTTCCTTCAGGATCATAGTGATGCAGCCATGACTCATCACCGGTGATAATCGAAGCTTAGGGGTATTCGATTTGAGAACTCTGAAGCAGTGTTCAAGAAAAGTGAGGCGATTCTCAAGGACCTGACAATGGTCTGCCTCACGTTCAAGAGATACCGAGTTCGAATCTCGGTCTGGGTGAGTTACCTGGATAAAGGTTTTTCCGCGGTTTTCCCTTATCCTGATAGACGAATGTCGGGTAACTCTAAACGCCATGGACCCCGGACTCATTTGAGCATCGTTTCACCCATTTCATTCATCGTCAGATATGACTTAACGTTGGAGGACGTAAATTGCAAAAAAATAATAAAAATAAAATAATAATAATAATAATAATAATAATAATAATAATAATAATAATAATAATAATAATAATAATAATAATAATAATAATAATAATAATAATAATAATAATAATAATAATAATAATAATAATAATAATAATAATAATAATAATAATAATAATAATAATAATAATAATAATAATAATAATAATAATAATAATAATAATAATAATAATAATAATAATAATAATAATAATAATAATAATAATAATAATAATAATAATAATAATAATAATAATAATAATAATAATAATAATAATAATAATAATAATAATAATAATAATAATAATAATAATAATAATAATAATAATAATAATAATAATAATAATAATAATAATAATAATAATAATAATAATAATAATAATAATAATAATAATAATAATAATAATAATAATAATAATAATAATAATAATAATAATAATAATAATAATAATAATAATAATAATAATAATAATAATAATAATAATAATAATAATAATAATAATAATAATAATAATAATAATAATAATAATAATAATAATAATAATAATAATAATAATAATAATAATAATAATAATAATAATAATAATAATAATAATAATAATAATAATAATAATAATAATAATAATAATAATAATAATAATAATAATAATAATAATAATAATAATAATAATAATAATAATAATAATAATAATAATAATAATAATAATAATAATAATAATAATAATAATAATAATAATAATAATAATAATAATAATAATAACTGATATGTTTGGAGATACTGAGGAAACAAATGACATGAAAAAACCGCTTTGAAAGTGACCAGCCCATTCAACCCATTCCTAACAGAGATGGACTGAGGAAAATAAATTGCGTCCGCATCTATGGAGGAGGGCTCGATTCATATTTTACCTTAGCCAAACATATCACAATGCTGTCCTCAAGTGGGGCAAATTACGTGGTAGGAGCTGCTTTCTGTTTACTGTTGTAAACACTTTAAATGCATTGTTACCCTAATTATACAATGAACTATAGTAAAAGTCGACAGTCTCCGCTCTTTCGTCCCAGCAGAGCACAACCACAGTCAAGGTATATTTATTCTGCGAAATTAATTTTGGGAGAAGTTAATACTGAAAATAGTTTATATAAATTAAAAACTAGTAAAAAAACACTGGTAATATAACTGCAGTTACAAGAATGGGATGCAGTGCATTAATGTAGACTCTGTATTATCATAAAATTACAGAAGGTGCAAAATGTTGAACTTTCAAAAAATATCCTACAATAGATATATCTGGAAATAAGAGCTGAGAGCCTTGTCGTTAACTTCAGCTCTTCATTTTTTTTTTTTTTTTTTTTTTTTTTTTTTTGCTAGGAGAGTATTTTAGCACAGTGATCGCTGTGGTTTGGTAATTTTGTTCTAGCAACACAAACTGAGAAAACATTAAACGAATTAAAATAAATACGAATAAAGCGTTGAGGCGTATTGAACTTCAGTGACCAGCGCTGCGATCGTTTTCTTATCTGGTGATAAGAAGATAAATTTGAGGATCTACTCCCATTAGTCCTGGACCCGTAGGACCAGAACCCGGGCCTCTCGGGTCTATTTACCGTAGGACAGTACCGTGAAATATTAGTAAGTTGGCGTACAGTAAGTGGCGAAACACAAATGCACCACTTGGGAATTGCGTGCCTGATATGTAAGGTTGGCCAGTTATTATACGCAACAGGGGTATATAATCATTAAAAATAACCTTAATGATAATAAATCCATTAAATATGTATCCACGTAATTATTTACTGTGATGTTTTTTAAAAATAAAAAATGAGTCTAAACAGCCATATCTTTTGAAATTTTCATAACGGAAAAAAGAGAGAAAACCAAATAAATTAGTTATTTCACTTTTTATATTAACTGATTATTGCAACTATAGGATGTCCATACAACTAATTTTCTAGTGTGATGAAACTGCCAACGGGAGTCATTTCTAATAAGGTGACTTACTCAACTGGCAAAGACGTAATGTCAAATAAATCATCAGTAATGTTCCTTCACTGAAATATGTCTCAACCTATGCTATTAAGGAAAAGCTTGTATTAAATAATTTCTGCAATTATATGTAGTATATGGAAATACAATTAATTTTCTGAAGTGTGATCAGTCTACACAAATAGGCCATTGCCAGAATACAAACCACGTGATTTAAATGCATTACACTGTTAAGCTATACAAAATTATGTGTGTGTAATTTTGGATATTATTATTGCAGTTAATAATGAAACACAATCTCTTGTTAGTTTAATAATGATAAATTTGAATGAAAACATAAATAACAAGAACGTCATATTCATAATTTTGGTTTACATCACATTATGTAAAATAAATCTCCTCCCCCTACTCCCATATACTTACGAATGCAAAACATACCACGGAAACAACAGTTCTACTGACTCTGATTAATCAACGTCCTTGGAGAATTCAAGTGCTATAGGTACAATTCATCAGCAGTAAGGGATTTTGATTCCATCTTTCTCTTTGTCACAATATTCAATTACGTTATATACGATTTCTCGCGCCTGCCGAGGTATGACACGTAGCTGTCCTGAAGACAAGATCGCATCTGAAGAGAGTGTACATACACTGGACTCGCCGTGAACAACTCTGTGTTTGGAATTCTTCCCGGTACGCCTCCTCGCTTTGTCATGTAGTACTATAAGCTTATTTATATAATTTCAGGTAACCCCAACTTCAGACTAAAGCCGTTTCCATATATTCACCCTAGTACAAGTACCCTATATGATTCAATCATACGCCATTTTGCGTTCTACTTTTTAGACACTCCACTGTTAGCTAGAATTGCAAACTTAGGTTACAAAGGCTGATCAGTCTCGTGAAGTTCATGAATGATTACATTTTCCACATTGATTTAAAATTTGAAGGATGTCAGAACATAGTTTTCGCACTTGGAGTTCCAGAGGTTGAAATAAGCTCAAGTCTGACGTCTGGAGGCTTGACAGTGGCGACGGGTACTCCGTTGGGAATCCACAGCAGACCGAGTAATGAGTACCAGCCACACTTCCATGTAATTAGTCAAAAACTAGCGGACGCTTATTAAATTTTATTTCTTTCTAATTAGGCCATCAAACATTACTACCGACTTGCTAATAAGCAAGTCTGCGAGGACCAAAGATAATTTATGTAGCTAGGATTTCAATGCTACAGTCAACCCTTTCCCCGATGCTCCCTATCCCACCTCCGTAGAATGCAGCATACAGATTGTTAGGTATTCAAAAAGATGCGTCATTTTCAGTTTTAATGCAAATTTTATTACACTAAAAAGGTCTTCGTATCCAATAATCCAAGTGTCCTAGAAATGTCTTAAAAAGCATAACACAAAAGTGAGCGACTATCCAAATCACTAACATTCTGGTTCATTAGGAATTAGCGTACAGATTTTGGAAATCTAACAATAGATTTATCGGATTAAAACAACTACTCTCCTAAAATTTAATTAAAAAACTTGACTGTATTAAAACAAACTGAGAAAAAAATAATAATGTTACAAATATCAACTACTGTTAACTCTCAGCATGATACAAATTATTGCAGCATTCAAGAATTTCTGTTTCCTCCATACTTCAGGGGCTGTTCAATAAAGAATGATCATAATTTTTTTACAGTCATGATTTGTCGCACTAAAATTCAATCTTAATATACTCTGTTAGCTTAATGTGAAACAAACACGCCGTAGTAGCTTCATTGTTAGTACTCCTGGTTCCCGTCTGTGAGAACCAGGTAAGTCCAGAGATGTTCAATATCGCCTACCACTGAAATGGAAGTAACACGCGAAGAACAATATGCGGCTTTGAAATTCTGCTTTCGTCTCAACAAATCTTCATTTGAGGCCTATACAATGTTACAGGATGCATATGGAGAGTATGTTCTTCCCTACAGCACAGCTCGAAGGTGGTTTAAAATGTTTAAAGAGGGGAGACAATCAATTTCAAAGGAAGGTGGACCCGGAGCTCCAGTTGCTGCTCTTAGGAAAGAAAACATCAACACTGTTGCTGCCATTGTGAGAGAGGATCGGCGAATTACCTTAAGATCACTTTCTGAAATACTAAAAACTTCATTGGATGCCACCCATACGTTGGTGACAGAAACATTACACATGAGACGTGTTTGTGCACGATGGGTTTAAAGACTCTTGATTCCCGAACAAAAGGACATTCACATGCAGGTCTTCATGCAGTTAAAGTTAATATTAAAGGAAGATCCGGAGTTTCTTTCAAGCATAATCACTGCTGATGAAACTTGGCTGCATCATTTTGATCCTGAGAACAAACAGCAAAGCTCAGTGTGGAAATCTCCTTCATCACCAACCCCCCCAAAAGGCAAAAGTGGTTGCTTCTGCTGTGAAAGTTATGGTCATCTCGTTCTTTGATATTCATGGAATGGTTTATCAGCATGTTGTACCTGCACACACATCAGTAACTGGACAATACTACAGGTTTGTCCTGAAAACATTGCAAGTCAGAATCAGGTACAAAAGACCATATTCCCGTGAAGCAGGCTGCATGCTGCACCATGATAATGCGCGGCCGCATATTGCCAATGTTGTTGCTGAATATCTTGCAAAAATCAATGTGAAGTGCATCCCTTACCCTCCCTATAGTCCGGATTTAGCCCCATGTGACTTTTTTCTATTCCGTAACTGGAAGAAACGACTTCGTGGGAGACATTATCCATCATCAAAAGCAGTGGTGTAGGCTGTGGAGGCGATTTTGAAGGATCTCTTAAAAATGATTTCCAGCATGTCTTTGAAGACCGGCAGAAACGCTGGGACAAGTGCATCGCATTCAGGGGTGACTATTTGAGAACGACCATTAAAATTATGAGGTTGAATAAAGGTACGTTGTCAAAAAAATGTGATCATTCTTTATTGAACAGCCCTCGTACAATAATAAAAGGCAATTTCTTAAATAGCAAAATGAGTATCCACTAAAAACGTTGAAAGTATGTAAGGCTCTTAAATGAAGTGTTTTCTTGTAGAACAAATTGTACAGTAAAATATAGTGTGTAATGTTTTTTTTTTTTTTTTTTTTTTTTTTAATTTGTTCCATTTATACTCCGGCTTTAACTCTAATGGTCATATCTGCGGCCGTTTTCCATTGGAAGATATCGAAGGTGTTAACTCGTATTCGTTGGGTTTTAATCATTAGATCACGCACACATTCACACTCTCATTCATACTTCCATACTCTGGGGAAGACGGGGAATTATCTTGGCAGGAGGAAAAACCCCACCCCCACCACCAGGAATCGAAACCGGGACCCCTAGCATGGCAGGCAGGTGCTCTACCTACTGAGCTACGGGGTCAGTCGTGTAATGTTTGACGGCACGACGTAGTCAGAAAAAATACTGTGAGAATTTGGAATGCGGAGAAAGTTCACGTCAGGGCGGGTGAGAGAATAGAGAAAACGAGTAATGACAGTATTTCAGAAAGATTGAGGGAGGTAAGAACAGTGCTGAAGTGGAATCAAATTGTTTACTGTGCCAGATGAGACGAAACTGTTTGCTAAGGGACACAAAATGAAATTGGTTCGGGACTGAAGGAAATAAAACTTGAAAGATAATATTACAATAAACGATAATATTACAAATGACGACCCGCTGACCATGGTAGTTCAATGGGTAAGAGCGACTGGACGGAAAACAGGAGATCCGTGGTTCAAATCCCGGCCATGTCATTGAATTTTTCAATTTGATTCTATCTATGTAAAACATTAGCCTATACACGGCTAGTGTGAAGGAACGATTAATTTCCATCAATTAACTTAAATACTACTGTGAAGTTTAATAGACTGGAATGGTGCAAATATGTTACTGTATAATATATTTGAAAGTTTGTACAGTTAAATAATTTGTAATGTACTCTGTAGAATGTCAAAATGAATCAAAGTACTAGATTAGGATCTCAGATGAACAGTTAATCAAATGCATATGTCAGTCGTTAAGAGCTAAATGTTTAATCAGAGGGAGGTAACTTTTAAAAGTCATTAACTAAGATATTGAACTTGCAGTAACTTTTATGCCATTAAATATTAAAAAGCCTTAAGCTAAACATTTTTTGAAATATGAAATGTCATTGTTTTATTTCTAATGAGTTCATAGCTAACACAGATTTGTTTTCGTAAATGATTTAATGTATCTCTGCTGTGTATGGATTACCTAATACAAAATACTTCTGAAAAAATATTGTAAGATTAACATGAAGTGGTTAGAAAAGCGTTTGCATATTTTTGGAATCTCCAATGAAAAGTCACTATGGATGGGACATTAATGAGTACTACACACCATGCAGTTGTCACTGTCTTTAGGTTGACTAAAGAATTCAGCGACTGTTGTGGCATACCATATTGAAGTAAAAGAAGTGGTACAAGAAAATATGGTTTGATCCTCGACAGGCTTCGATGTCATTCGGATTTCCCCAGCAAACAACATTGGGTTAGTGCTCTCTTGGGACCTGTTAAGTTCTTGGCTTTCCCATCACATTTCAAGTTTCTCTGCTGCTTGTATAAACAACGATCTGTCAAGTGCGGGGGCAGATGGGTACCTGGTTTTAATAGGCGTCAATAATTGAGAACTCCCAGTTGCCATAGTTTTCCAGCAAGGAACAAGATAAGTGGCAAGCATCCCTTACGTTGGCAAGTGGAGGCAAAGAGGGAGATAAATACTCCCATGCCTGGTTTCTAGGTCAGTAATATGACACAATATAAAATATTCTTTTTATACTACTAATATAACTACAACAACTGATAATAATAAACAACGCAACACCTATTATTATTATTATTATTATTATTATTATTATTATTATTATTATTATTATTATTATTATTATTATTATTATTATTATTATTATTATTATTATTATTATTATTATTATTATTATTATTATTATTATTATTATTATTATTATTATTATTATTATTATTATTATTATTATTATTATTATTATTATTATTATTATTATTATTATTATTATTATTATTATTATTATTATTATTATTATTATTATTATTATTATTATTATTATTATTATTATTATTATTATTATTATTATTATTATTATTATTATTATTATTATTATTATTATTACAAAGGTAGAGTCGGACTGAAAACTTCAATGCCGTAGCCGGGATTTGAACCACGGATCTTCTGGTCTTCGTCCAGCCGCAGTGTGTAGGCTAAAGTATGGAAAGGTAGAGTCAGACTGAAAACTTCAATGCCGTAGCCGGGATTTGAACCACGGATCTTCTGGTCTTCGTCCAGCCGCTCTAACCATTGAGCCAACGTGTCGACATGACATTAAATTCTCCAACTGACTCGTGCTTTTCCCGATAAACCACTTAGGAGTCCTCATAAACACATGAGACAACTATCTTAATGGCGACTTACAACATGTACTTTAAGGCCCGGGCTTAATAATTAACCACTATTATGTCAATTAATGGAAATTAATTGTTCTTTCACACTGGCCGTGTGTAGACTAAAGTATGGAAAGGTAGAGTCAGACTGAAAAGTTCAATGCCATAACCGGGATTTGAAACATGGATCTTCTGGTCTTTGTCCAGCCGCTCTAACCATTGAGTTACTATGGCCAACGTGCTGATATGACATTAACTTCTCCAACTGGCTCGTATCGGCACGTTGGCCATAGTAGCTCAATGGTTAGAGCGGCTGGACGGAGACCAGAAGATCCGTGTTTCAAATCCCGGCTATGGCATTGAATTTTTCAGTGTGTGTGTGTGTGTGTGTGTGTGTGTGTGTGTGTGTGTGTGTGTGTGTGTGTGTGTGTGTGTGTGTGTGTGTGTGTGTGTGTGTGTGTGTGTGTAGTGCTTTAGGGCCCGTCGACAACAAGGTCATTTGGGCCCGAAGTCAACTCTAAGAACTAAAAGCTACACAAAGTTAAAAAGTAAGATAAAATAAAAACACTCAACTATTAAAAGTGCATAAAAAAACTCATTCCAGTACTAATAATTTAAAATCTCTAAAATTAATAAATATAAAATACAAGTCAGACTTGTTTATTAAAACCGATTAGAGAAACAAACCGCAGTGCCTTAACCACAGCCACTGGGTCGTCCCCTAAAACACCGAGCAAGTTAGTCCCCAAGCCCAAAGACTGGCGAACGCGGGCGTACTCCGGGCAATCGAGCAGTACATGCCGCTTTTTCAGTCTGACTCTACCTTTCCATACTTTAGCCTACGCACTGCCAGTGTGAAAGAACAATTAATTTCAATTATTATTATTATTATTATTATTATTATTATTATTATTATTATTATTATTATTATTATTATTATTATTATTATTATTATTATTATTATTATTATTATTATTATTATTATTATTATTATTATTATTATTATTATTATTATTATTATTATTATTATTATTATTATTATTATTATTATTATTATTATTATTATTATTATTATTATTATTATTATTATTATTATTATTATTATTATTATTATTATTATTATTATTATTATTATTATTATTATTATTATTATTATTATTATTATTATTATTATTATTATTATTATTATTATTATTATTATTATTATTATTATTATTATTATTATTATTATTATTATTATTATTATTATTATTATTATTATTATTATTATTATTATTATTTTTATTATTATTATTATTATTATTATTATTATTATTATTATTATTATTATTATTATTATTATTATTATTATCATCATCATCATCCTAATCACCATCATCATCGCTGAAATTATTATCAGCGTTGTCCCATCATAAAAAGCAGCAATTGTGTAAATTATTCCATTATTTAGTTGCGTCAAATATGAATGTATTTTCTAATACTACAATTTCATTTAAACCATTCTTTTACTTTCTGTGCTACTTGAATATTGCAGGAGTGGACTATTCGAGTCAAGAAATTCAACAAAGACGTTGTACAGAAAATAATTTTCAGGGTGCCTAATTTCTATAAAAAAAGTATTTTTCAAAAAGATAGGATGTTAGAAAAGAAGAAGCTTAAATAGATATTCTGAATTTTCCGCAAATTGCCTGTGAAGTTCTATACTCATTGTACTTTATATAAACGAATAACTACAACACTAAAAAAATCCCACAGAGAAAACTTTACAATTTCTTGCAGCTGGAATGTTTTGCAACGTTTTTAAACATTCGCAAGATTGTTTATTTCTTCAAATATTTTAAGCAGTAAATTTAATATTTTAAGTATCATTGTATAATATTTTCTAATGAGCTAATTGGAAGGTTGCATTATATCAAGGCTAACATAATATCCATTTGATTTTGAAATACTCCAATTTGAAACAATATTTTCTTCCCAAACTAGCACCTATGGGACAGAAAGCTGAGAAAAAAGTACTTTTATTTTCTATCTCTTTTCAGTGAAAAAGAAAATAAGTGTTTTTTGCTGTTTGGGTGTTGGGAGAGTGTTTATGAAATATCTGAAGCCATATGAAAGTATTAAGCAGAATTCAACGTTTGTTAGAAAGAACTGTAATTAATTGCGCTGACAGGGTGAAATTACTCCATAAAATGCATACATTTATACAAGAATTAAAATCTTAGACAAAATATTAAAAAATCAACAACCAAACAAAATAGACAAAAAAAGTAAACGAGGTTCGAACTCGTTTACCTTTCACTTGAACGCTAATGTATTTAACTATTGCGCCAAAGGGGTGCTCCGACAAGTCTCTTCATTTTCGTGTGCTGTGCACTCAAGTTGTATCATCATTTTAGTGGTGTACTGGCAAATTAGAAACTTACAGACGTAACTTCCGCTTTGAACCAACAGACCATAAGTGTTCTGCCTCAAATTACTTGTTAAAGATATCTACGAACATTCGATGTGACCGGGAAGCGATCCCACACGACGAGCGAAAAGAAAACGTAAGTGCGAGCGACCGGAAAACCCGAGCACCGAAACTTGACATCGCTCGTTTCCATTCCTCTATTATGAACAGGAAATTCAATGAAATATGTTCAGTACAAGTATATAGGCAGATTTATGTTTGATTTATTTAATCATTAACAACCGACACCAAGCTTCGACCCCAGGCGACCGCAAAGTGAGATTTGGGTGGACAACATGGAGCTGGGGCGAGTTCTCTCCAGGATCTCCGGTTTCCCCCGTCAACTCATTCCACCTGTGCTACATCTTCATCCTCTATATCATGAGTTTCACCGCCTGCGGTGCCGTGTGTAGTAAAAGCGGGCGTTAAACACTACACATTTCATTTCAAACAATCGAAGCATTAAGTTCATTTCAAATTACTTGAAAATATAACTGATATAGCTGAAAATATTTGTGGAAGTTATAAAACCACCTAATACCAAACTAAATACAATATTTATACGTAATAATTTCATCAAATAGGTATGTTAGTAAATAAGCCTATCTAAATTTGATTGCTCTGTTGTTTTTCTAGGATTTAAAATGCTACATATTTGCATGGAAAATTAGATATCAGGATTATTCATTAATAGAACATCCAAAGAAAAGATCATGAAAGGGGAGCCATCAGTAGTAGTAGTAGTAGTAGTAGTAGTAGTAGTAGTAGTAGTAGTAGTAGTAGTAGTAGTAGTAGTAGTAGTAGCAGCAGCAGCAGCATTAGTAGTTGTGGTAGTAGTAGCATTAGTAGTAGTAGTAGTAGTAGGAGGAGGAGGAGGAGGAACACTAGCGCTATAAGGTAAGAGAAAGAAAGAACGAAAGAAGGAAAGAAAGAAAGAAAGAAAGAAAGAAAAAAAGAAACAAAAGAGAAAGAAAGAAGGAAAGAGAGAAAGAGAGAAAGAAAGAGAGAGAGAAAGAGAGAAAGAAAGAGAGAAAGAAAGAAAGAAAGAAAGAAAGAAAGAAAGAAAGAAAGAAAGAAAGAAAGAAAGAAAGAAAGAAAGAAAGAAAGAAAGAAAGAAAGAAAGAAAGAAAGAAAGAAAGAAAGAAAGAAAGAAAGAAAGAAAGAAAGAAAGAAAGAAAGAAAGAAAGAAAGAAAGAAAGAAAGAAAGAAAGAAAGAAAAAAAGAAAGAAAGAAAAAAAGAAAGAAAGAAAGAAAGAAAGAAAGAAAGAAAGAAAGAAAAGAAAGAAAGAAAGAAAGAAAGACAGAAAGGAAGGAAGGAAGAAAGGGTAATGATTGATATAGACAGAGAGAAAAAATAATTTTATTTAGGGTTTTATATGAGTAAGTTACCTTTTCCCTTGTTTAACTGATTCAACTGTCATAAAACTTGGTACGTCACACACTTGTCTTCCACTAATAAATAGGGATTATATGCAATTTTAATGATTTTCTTTAAAGCAAGAAGTGGTGGTAGCAGTGTGTCAGGGAGTTAAATCCAAGTACTTCGCTTATTATTGATGAATTTTGTGAAATGTGTTACCTGGGATCTACTTTTTGACTAACTTCTATTTACATTGCTCCAGTATACACTATACAAATGTATTGTTAATATTATTCGCAAATATAAGTCAACAACTTGTATTATTCTGCACATTCTGTTATTGTTTTTATTATTTTCTTGCTATTATCGAGAACAATATGAAATGAAATATGATCTAACGATATAGTTATCACATAGCAAGTGCAGTTTAAATGCCAAATGGTTCTGTCGTTATAACTTTATGTTTCAATTGTTGGTAGCACCCTGGAAAAAAAAACAGAATATTATACATATTTCGAAACGTAACAAGTCTGCACTTCGTAAAGAAAGAGGAAGGCTGACATTGAAGGGATACATGAACGAGAGAATGAGATAGGTAAAGAGAAGTTATGAGAGGGCGGGAGGTGATGTAAAAAGACATTGAAGGATTGGGAAAATATCAGAGAGAAATCTCTATATTAATACATTAAATCGAGCAGACCTGCAGGTCCAGCTAAAATAACATTTCTGCAGAAAAGTATTTTGGATACTGTGCTTAATTTGTTTACACAGCATACTTAAAGGGGAACATTTTAGAAGGTATCAGCTACAAAAACATCGAGGGAGGATGTTAAATCCTCCGGGGAGGTATAATGTCCACAAAAGCCCCAAAAATTCTTAAGCGGATATGCAGCTTCTCTCCCCAAAGGCTGGACTTTCTTATCAAGGAATCCCCAGATGATATATCAACATGCGTCTTTATTATCAGGCACATCTTGAGATAATTTTAATGTTGGAGTAAGTATATTTCTCTCACTTATTTGGCATATCATTCATTAATTAGTTCACTAGCTGGAAAAAAATATTACCTACAAGAGTAAGCCCAGACCAAAGTGTTAGTGAACTCAAATCAGAAATTTGTCCAATGTCAACCACTCTCTTTATTTTACATAAAGACGACATGATCAATCTTGAAATCAGCAAACGACAGGGGGAATTAATCGAGGGGCAAGAAGAGTAAAAACAATGGTTTTTACAGATGATCAAATATTAATAGCAAAAAGTGAGAATGATCTTAAAAGAATGGCATATAAGATATATCAAATAGCAAAAACATATAAATTAGAAATTTCTATGAGCAAAACAAAAACTATGGCATTTAGAGGTATTCACCCAGTTTGGTCTAATATAGTTATAGAAAATAAAGCTATTGAACAAGTGTCAAAATTTAATTTCCTCGGGTGTGAAATATCAACCATATCGGAAACAGACATCGATAAACATTTAAATAAATCTAAATACATATTAGGTACAATAAAAAGAACCCTAAAGAATAAAGCAAGAAAAGATTCAATAATAAAATTGTATAAAGCAATAACAGAATTAAATAAAACAATAATATAATACAGAGCCAAATGGAAGCACCATCTGAATAGAATGGAAGAAAATAGAATTTCTAAAATAGTATACCATTACCAACCGCAAGGACGAAGAAATATAGGAAGACCGAGGAAAATATGGAAGGAGCAAGACTTTGGAGCCAGAACGGGCTAAATGGCCAAAACCGTGTTGAAGAAGAAGAAATCATAACCTATAGTGGAACAATTTAAAAATTAAATAAATTCAAGCGATTTATAGTAACTAAAACATGCTCATGTAATGAAGTTGTGATAACAGCGAAAGCAATTCCGCGACAAACGCTTCATTTTAAAATCTGAGCAAACTACTTAAAAATCTGGCTGATGGATAGTTCAATTGCTAAAAATAATATTCTGATCATTTGCTTCACAATAAGAAGTGCAATGTATTGTTAATGCATGCATAGTTTGGACTGGCCCCGTAGCTCAGTTGGTAGAGCACCTGCCTGCTGTGCCAGGGGTCTCGGATTCGATAGCGGGTTGGGGGTGGGGATTTGTTTTCCAACCGAGATGATTCCCCATCTTCCCCAGAGTCTGGAAGTATGAATGAGAGTACGAATGTGTGCGTGATCTAATGATTGATTACGAGGGCTGTTCAATAAAGAATGATCATAATTTTTTACGGTCATAACTTTTCGCACTAAAATTCAATCTTATTATATTCTGTTAGCTTAATGTGAAACAAACACGCTGTAGTAGTTTCATTGTTGGTACTCCTGGTTCCCGCCTGTGAGAACCAGGCAAGTTCAGACATGTTCAGTATTGTCTACCGCTGCAATGGAGGTAACATGCAGTTAAAGTTGATGTTGGAGGAAGATCCGTAGTTTCTTTCAAACGTAATCACTGCTGATGAAACTTGGCTATATCAGTTTGATCCTGAGAGTAAACAGCAAAGCTCAGTGTGGAAATCTCCTTCATCACCAACCCCCCAAAAGGCAAAAGTGGTTGCTTCTACTGGGAAAGTTATGGTCATCTCATTCTTTGATATTTATGGAATGGTTTATCAGCATGTTGTACCTGCACACACATCAGTAGCTGGACAATAGTACAGCGATGTCCTGAAAACATTACAAATCCATATCAGGCTCAAAAGACCACATTTCCATAAAGCAGGCTGGATGCTGCAGCACCATAACGCGCGGCCGCATATGCCAATGTTGTTGCTGAATATCTTGCAAAAATCAATGTGAAGTGCATCCTTCACCCTCCCTATAGTCCGAATCGAACCCCATGTGACCTTTTTATATTCCCTAACTTGAAGAAACGCCTTTGTGGGAGGCATTATCCATCATCAGAAGCAGTGGTGAAGGCCGCGGAGGCGATTTTGAAGGATCTCTCAAAAATGGTTTCCAGCATGTCTTTGAAGACTGACACAAACTCTGGGACAAGTGCATCGCATTCAGGAGAGAGTATTTTGAGAAGGATCGTCAATATTATGAGGATGAGTAAAGGTACAGCCCTCGTGCAAGCAACCCAACGTTTACTTACGAGTTAACACCATCGATATGTTGCAAAGGAGAACGGTCGCCGATATGACGACTGCAGTTAAAGGCCTTAAATGGAACAAAACAATAAATAAATAGTATTTTTTTTACAGCGCACTTCTGATTTTATAATATGAAAATGATATGTAACATAAACATAGCCATCCGTAACCAATGATATATATTCTTACACCTATTTCTGAAAATTTTCAAATGAATATTTACTTTTACTCACATCTCCTGTTAATCACAATATAAAATCTCTGTAAACGGCTTACAAAGCACTTGATAATATATGCCTGTCGTAAGAATTGCGTGCTTGCTCTATTTGTCCGCAGCGCGTGTGTTTCGGATTGGCAGGCGACACAGAATTAGTTCTTCAATCTCTTTTCCCTAGGGGAAGGTAGTGTATTGTTGTGTTGGAACGACCTTTGTGGGCGAAGAAGTTAACTACCTGAGACAGTTAAGGGCCCTGGGAGGTTACTTTTACCCAGACAAGGCTAATGTTTACCAATATTAAAATTTGAATATATAGAAAACTAAACATTATTAGAAATTGAAATTTGGTATGATTACTGTATAACTATGTGTGCATTTAAGTGCTGTATAATATTTAAATTACGTTCACATAGGTCCATGCAAAAGGGGCATAAATCACGCCGTGTGTCCTGAAAAAAACACCCTATATTTCAGGTGTACTTTACTTGTAGGAATTTAAAGCCACATGCACCAAGTTTTATCCTAAATAACCTAAGATACAGTTCTATAATATCAGCTAAATGAAAATCATATATAGTTTATACTATACATATGGAAAATTAATTAGTTTTGAGTAAAAAAAAAAAAAGATAATATTTTCAAGGACTGAATATTTGTTTACATCCGTTTTATAAATCACATGAATATAAATGTTAGCCGAATGTGTTCAAATAACATTGACAAATAACCAATACAAATTTTGTGTCAATATATTTTATAGTTTTTGAGAAACATGCACCTAAAGTATGAAAAATCAAGGTTTTGGGAAAACACGATCAAAGATTAAGCACCATTCCCAGGAAGTGGGCGTATCATTACGCCGCCATCTTTAAATTGACGAATTAAAGGACTTTAATACCAGCTGAGAACCTATGTTATATATCATTTTAAAGCTGAAGAATTATATAATTTTTTAACATTAAAAACTAAAAAATAGATTTTTTTGAAACCTATCGTCCTCCCAGTGCCCTTAAGTGTGTAACACGATTGTTTCTTCAGTCTAAGTGAGAAGTGGAGCTTCTTTTCCGTAAAGGAGGTATGTAACTGCTTCGTTACTAGCATTTTGTTATTTTTTAAGTTCTTTTAAGGTAAATGTATAACGAATGTGCATTGAAATTGCTCCAGACACTTGTAGAGTAAGAAAATACAGACTTTCTTACATCCACAGTTCTTACTGTTGGTATGATTGTTACTTGATCAGGGCTGCAATTAGGCACAAATAAATACAGTTACAACAGTGGGCGAAGCGGATTAAGGTAATGTGGGGGATTCAATTACTTTTTCTTTATTTACGACTTCCAACGTTAAGACATATCAGACGATGAATGAAATGGGTGAATGATGCTCAAATGAGCTCAGAAAAATGGAGAATGGTACCACGAAATCTGTGTGGGGGCTGTGAGAAAGTTGCAATTGATACGTGGAAAATGTAAGATCCATAAGGATATGAATATACAAGTGCAGAAATGTGTTATTGTGTTCTCGTGATTATATCATATGCTGAAATTGAATGCTCCACTGTTTTGCTTTCCATTCCGATTGGTCCGCTAGCCAATCCTATTCATCCTCTAATTGCGAGCGCTTAGGATTACTTTCCACTCGGAATATTTTTTTACAATTTTTTTTATTGATCGATCAGCAGTACAATGCTTTACAGATCAGAGTGAAAAGTAGGTAACAGTACAATAAGAACAATAACACTCAGGGGTAGGCTAACAGGCCGCCCCTAACTACATTAAGTTAGAACTCCAATAATACTCTCTGAGCAATTATATCAATATTGAAGATGTAAGACAGACACCAAGCACTAGAATCACTCGAATCAGATGTATCACTTAGAAGCAGGTCCTGTGGTAGTCTCTCTTCAAGCGTGAGGGCTGGCGCGTGCGGCCGCCGATGTTATAATGCACAGCTCCTGGAACTTCTTGTAGCGTGGAAAAGAAACGACGGGCGATCCTGCGAATGTAGTCGTGAAGAGGTAACAGTCCTAGTTTGTGATGGAGCTGCTGATTACGGATGAACCATGGAGCGCTGGTAGCGATGCGCATGAAGCGATTCTGTATGACCTGAAGACGACGCAGATGACCTGTGTGTGCGGCCCCCCCACACTTGGTAGGCATATGTAATAAGCGGACGAACGAGTGATTTGTAGAGTAACAATGAAGACTGTAGGCCGAGGCTGGAACGGCGATGCAACAGAGGTGAGAGTTTTGAAAGTCGCCCGTAGGCCAGTGGTATAAGACGACGGAATAAAAATGAAAATGGAAGTATGCAGACAATTCTTCATCGAGAAACTTAGCATTTAACATAATCTGGAATGTCCAGGCTTTCATATTTACGTAACAAATAGGGCTTTTATGACAGATGATCCAATTCATCCGCGTTTACTTTACACAAATTGATTTATTGACATAATCGAATCTATGTATTCGAGATCCTTTTTTCCCTGCATCACTGTGTACACTCTTTTCTCCTCATTTAAATGTCTTAACCATCTAAGTTTATCGCTTATATAAAATTCAGTAAGAATAAGACTTCAAGAGTTATTTACAGAAAAAAACCGAAAGTAACCGAGGTTGCGACAGCTCATATAGGGCCAGGACCTGCCAACCTGACTGCCGGCCTCACGCGTACGTACGCAAGGTAGAGGTGGGCGATCATCCAACCGATGCGGGGAAGAGATGTGGTCAGCATCTCGGCATCCCCACCCGGAATGTTGGCTTCCGTGACCAGGGCCGCTTACCTATCGTAACCTCCTCAATTTCCTCACGATGCTGAGTGGGCACCGGTTCTATACCCGGGACTTGAAATCCGCGACCCATGGGTGGGATCGATCCCGGGCCGTTTTCCATGACACGTAGTCAAGGCATGATGCCTTAGCTCACTACGCCTTGGAGCAGGACAGAAAAACCTAAGACAAACATTTAATTATTTTCCATAGACTTAAGCTTATTATTATTTAATTTGAAAATATGGAGAATATTCAAATATGAGAATATTCACATTCCTAAGGAAGACTTTTTTGTACTTTAAGTTTTTAACTTTTGCTGTTCACTCAAAGGCTATGCTTTTTCCGTAAAATCCCTCTGTTTGGATTCGGAGATCTCCGAAAGCAGGTATATTAACAGTAGATATTCTATACTTAGTTTTTGTTCGAATTATGTTATTTAGGCTGAATTCTGTATGTAATCCTATAGCAGAAAATCTCCTAAGTAATAGCACTTCTTATTCTTTGAAGGATTCAGTGAGGCGCTGCATAAAAGCACAAACTGTGTGGGATGGCCCAGCGGTAGCGTCTGTGGCCCGCAATCGGCAGGTCCTGGGTTTGATGTGCGGGCGGGCCTTCCTGACTCATGGGATTTTCGTGCCTTTCTCCGGGTCGCTAGGTGAATGCTGAGAAGGATAATTACATCCACGAATTTTCTATCCCTTCATTTCACCTCGCCTCCCTATTTCAACCTGGTTGACTAAGTTCCGAATTTTGGCCTTCATGGCAGGTGCGTTGCTCTTCTATGAACCCTCATTCCCTGAATCTGTGGAGGTTTTTGAGGAGGGGAGCCAGTTCAACGAGCCGCCACCGGGGGTGTACAACTTTGAAGTTATTAGGGTCCCTGCCCCTGCTGTCGCCTCTCGTCCTTCCAATCCGAGGGTGCCCCACTAGGGGCATGAGCCCAAAAGATTTCATTGTTTGAGGTGTTAAGTCCCCACTCCGAAAGCTGTTATAGTGCCGTCAAAGCATAAGAGTACTTGAACAATCTAATTAATGACACCTCGCGGATTTATCTATTATTCTTTATTTGAATTCTACTAAACGTAAACATCTCTGTGGTAATTTAAATCTGTCACATCACTCCTCTGAACTCGATGGAATATGGCGGAAGGGTCGTTAGCACATATTGACTTGTACTCGTTTTAGGAAGCTTTTGGCCAACTTGTAATAACCTTATATCTTATGGGTAGGACACACTTGTAACGTTTCTTGTGCAGTGTTTCCATAATAGCACTACAATGCTACTACGTGAGACAGAAGGGGTAACGTGCATGAGCACAGATATATTTCCCAATTTATACATTACTTCGTTTTTGCCCTAAAGCCCTATAATTAATTACGTACTAACAAAATACATACCAGAAAACAACCCTATCCTTTCTCAGATAAGTTATGCATGTATTAACAATAATTATTGCTGTTACTGTTGTTGGGAGCAGTTCAGTTCATTTTATTTTCAGTCATACTCATTATGTAGTAAATGATATTTCATATCTTCAGAGCTACCCGAGTATTAAATTCTGCGAACACCCAAAATGCATATACACGAGGTGCTCATGGATGTAGTTTCGATCCCGTGAGCCTGTTCGATTTCGAGTTGGAAACAGGCACTCCAGTATGTGGAAACATCAATTCTCTTGAAAATGGAACAGACCAAACGGCTAAACACGTTAGGTGTTATTACTTTTTAAACTGTTTACAACACTTACATTAAACACACTGTAATGCCGTTTTACTTTGTACTTAATTTTACAACAAAGTAAATTTCCAATAAAGTATAAATTTCGTAATTACCAATTAATTTCTTTACTTAGAACAATTCACCCCCACAACGAGTGAATCCATACCTCATCCTTCCTCTCGGGGGTTGCTCCACTAGGTACAATAGAGTGGCGAATCCCCTCCGTGGCATAGTCCAGTCCAATTCTGGTAAGGGAGCATCTCCAATTTGGCGACCATCTTTTTCTTGTATTCATTCGTCTGCCTGTCTAGTCGTTTTTCTTGTTGATTAAGATGCTCGCTTACAGCATTAATATCTCCTTCCACATCACATCTTACTTCTTTTAATTCCTTGGCGATTTATCTTTACTCTTTCACTGCAACGTTTAGCTCTGATTTTAGAGAGCCAAAATCGGAGACAATTTTCCCAATCCATCTATTTCTTCTTTTATAGTCTAAATTTTCTCCATCCTGGAAGTCACGGTATTCATTTCTAAATTATTCCTGATTTCATTTCCGACTTCTGGTTCCATTCCGAAATATACATCCGTCATTTTTGTCTTCCGAATTTCGGTATTTATTTAGGCTAATTACTCTTTGAGCAGTTGTTACATTTGTAACCTTCAAAGTCCTATACTAACACCAGTATAACTTGAGAAGCAGTCTCCCCCCTCTCTCTCTCTCTCTCTCTCTCTCTTCCTCACTCTCTCACATCCTCACATCCCATCACTCATTAGAGTGACGAACACAATAGCCCTCAGGCGCTTTGAGTGGCTTAGCTTGTTAGACGCTGGCCTACTGACCCCAAGTTCGCGAGTTCAAATCGATGGTTCTTAAGTGCGCTTTAAAAGGACAGCCCCAAGTCAAAGATCTTCTGAAGGACGAAATTCCGACACACTGACGTTGCTGATATGACTCCGATAATCGATAGCGTCGTTAACAAACGAAATACGTGTTTACAAAGTTCGTTTTCTTTCACCCAATTGCTCCAAAATGAAATAAAATGAAATGTGTAGTGTTTAACGGCCGCTTTTACTACATGCGGCACCTCAGGCGAGGGCACTGACGAGATATGAGATGAAGATGGAGCACCGATTGAATGAGATGGCGGGGGAAACCGGAGATTCTGGAGAAAAGACGCCGCACCACAAATCTCACTTTGCGGTCACCTGGGATCGAATCTGGGCCGCCTTGGTGAGGGTCGAGCGTTCTAACCACTCAGCCACGTCAAGCCCGATACCCAATTTCTCCAGAACTATCGAACTCATGACCACTCTCACCTACGCTGGGAGAGTAGCAGTACTTACCGAACTAGAGCCCGGATTTCTAAGCGAAATGCTTATGGATGCTTTTTTGCTGAAATATGGGGTTTGCTTACTTATTATTTTAAATATCTTATTTTATCCAAATCATGTAAATTTAAACGTAAATTTTCAGTTCTAGCCATCATTTTATTATTCAGACGGTTTATATTGTCACCGAACGCATTATTTCGTTGGAGTTGCGACAAACCAGTGGGTAGGAAAGAAAGAGACAAATAGTGCCACAAGCCACAGCTGGCGCGTGGGATTAGTGCTGAACGCTTGCCAAGAGAAACAAACAGATAGAGAAAGAGACAGAGAGATGTCTGGATAGTTCCCTCTCTTTCTCTTGCCGCCGCGAAAGGCCTTGAAACGTCGGCAGCATTCTAGAAACAATGGCTGGAGGTATAAAAGCCGACAAAGAGTTGAGTTGCTGGTCAGTTGCTAGTGAGCTGTTAATTGTGTGTGCAGCTATTTGAAGTGTTAGTTAAGTGCAGAGGTTCTAACCAATTAGTCCAAGACCCTAAAGTCTTAGGACCCTGGCCTCCTTCAACCCGGGAGCAATGGATACTCCAAGGCTCTTTCCATAGGGCAATATCTGATGTCTTAAAAAGCCCCCCCCCCCGCCGTTGATAACAACATCAAGACGGGATGGAAGTGGATACGCCACTTACGCGCGTCAACGCCGCAGGGAAGACTACCGATAACCTCGGTGATCTAGCACACCTTCTACTAGCTCTGCAGGCTAGTACCCGGGACATATGAGGCAACCCTCTACCCTCTCCGGGCGGCCGAAGCCTGGCCGGAGGTACCCAATTCCCCTGGGTGTCGGGAACACACTGCCCCCTCGAGTGTGTACCGCAAGTGCATTCTTTCGTTCACGTGTGGTGAATCAATGAGAGACCTTGAAGACTGCGTTTGTTTATGTTACGTCCTTTTGCTGCTGTCAGGGTTGTACAAAGCGTGTTTTTACTTGTAATAAAGAGCATTTTAGATTTCTGCAAACAAGACTTTTAATTCTACGAACCCACACAGTCACAATAAGTCACTGAAACATTTAGGAGCCAATATAAAGACGTGGATCATCTTGTCTCTAGCGTAAAGAAGTGTTTGTACTGTCACCGATTAGAGTTAAAAATTTCAGGAAGTCCTTCCAAATTTGTCTTTACCTTCTCAGCGAGTTTTATTTTACTCGATAGGGTTTTAGGTTAAAGACTCTGTCATACTACGCAGAACATTTCAATGAAATAAAAACAGTAACTCTTTAGATGCAGAAGATGCAAGCCGCATTGTCACAGCACAGAAATGTTTTGTTATTATTGGCAAGATAAGATAGAGTACATCCATAACCGTTTCTCCAAAATACCTGCTATTATAACACAGTTGGAAGCTTGAAATAATATCTTGGAACATTCACTTTCTTTGATGGATGAATTTCAGTAACGTTGTCTTCAGAGACTCGCATATTATTAAAACTGTCTTTGAGAAATTTCTAAAAAGCATTCTGCCACAGAAACGTATATGGAAGAGGAATTTGCTCAAAAAGAACTGTAGCGCTTTTCATATGTTCCAGTAACGTCATATAATGGGTCTCTGAGAACCATAGCGTTCATAGGTAAACAGTAAATTTCAATTTTTGGCCGGCGCGTGCTTTAAAGTTTCCTTACACATAAGGTAAAGCCAGTAGAGAAGATTTATTTAAGTTTAGTGTTATTAGTCATTACTATGGCCCGTAAGTTGTTGACCTAAAAATTCTCTAAAAATGAACCATAAAATGACCCTAAAATATAAAAAATGCACATAAAATGTAAAATAAGTGACCTAACAAAAATTAACAGTTTATTTCATAATAATAAATTAATAACTGTCACAGACAAATAATGAATATATGGTTGGAAGAACCACATTTTAAAATTAACGTTCTTAGTAAATAATGCAATTATTGCTACTAAATAATAAATACATTCAAAATTCATCAGGCCATTTTCAGTTTTATAAAATATGAAAAATAAGTTACTGTACCAATTAGCCAAAACATACCTTACTTAGCGTTGGTCATCTTCAAGTTATCAAAAGTAAAGGAACGGCTGTTATCAGCTAAAACTGCTTTATACTTTGAGAAGCTCCTCTCCACTTTCACAGATGTTATAGGTACATATTTGAAAAACACTATGTCACTGCCTGTTAAATCCTGTTCAAAAACATCAGTTCTGGAGTATTCTCCTGACAAAATATCAGCTATCTGACAAACTGTTTGGTATCATTTATTTTTTGTCCAACACAAATTTTAGTTTCTGTCTAATTTTGTCCCCAATCACACCTTTTACATTTTGTATCCTCTCTTCTGTAATCCTCACTAATTCAATGCACTTATACAATGTCATGCCACTTTCTTTAAGGCGGGTTATGGTATCCGTCAAAAATGCAAAATTTGATTTAATGAAAGCTAATTTACCTTGGATTTGAGTATCAGAAAACAGATCCTGTACGGCCGCGCTGTGGCTCAGTGGTTAGACCGTTTGGCTCTCACCAAGGCGGCCCGGGTTCGATTCCAGGCGACCGCAAAGTGAGATTCGTGGTGGACAACACGGCGCTGGGGCGGGTTTTCTCCGGGACCTCCGGTTTCCCACGCCATCTCATTCCACCGGTGCTCCATCTTCATCTAATGTACCACCAGTGTCACCGCCTGCGGTGCCGTATGTAGTAAAAGCGGGCGTTAAACACTACACAGATCCTGTGCGCTCTCAATTGCCTTAGAATCTACCCTATCAAAACTATTCACCACTTCTCTCACTATTTGAAAATTGTCACAGTGGTATATATTGTAACGCGAGCGCTGGAACACCCTGTGAAGCAGCTGAGAGCGGGGGACAGGGAAGGTTCGGTTAGCCACGCCCTCGCCTCGTTTGTCCTATAGTGGTGACAGGCTGTGGTCAGGGGAAAAACATGACTGTGTCGTCTGTTTCTCTACACCTGTTTCTCGAAATTACGAAATCTGGAACATTCCCCTGGTCACTAGAAACCGGCGATATTCCTGTATAAAGAGGGTTACAGACGGACGGAGTTGAGTTGAGTTGGTTTTGTCAGTTAGTGAGTGAGGAGACAGTCGCAGTTCTTGGTGTAAGAGTTAGTCAGTGGCGTGTTAATGTACGAGAAGATTGTGCAACGGAAGACTGTACGTAACTGTGAATGTGTACCGGAGCTTACGTAACCGCGAGGCCAAGTGGAACGGTAACGGACGAACTGGTGAATTGTAATTGTGTGCAGCAAGTAATTCTGTGTAATTGGCAAGAGTTTAACTGTAAGTCGGTGGAAATAAAGAACATTGTTGAGTGGTGTAACTGGACTTTTTATTTCACGAACCCACAAAGTCACAATATATAAAGCCCATGGGTCAGGATCAGGTCGGACACGGGAATCGAACTCGGGCCTCCCGAATGCGGGCTACAGATGAAAATGCCTAATAAATTCGTGAAAAACAAAGAAAATGACCGGAAAATGCATCTAAATGTTAAAACATAACTTTATGATAAAAATGTTGTTGCAATTTACGTCCTCCAACGTTTAGTCATATCGGACGATGGATGAAATGGGTGAAATGATGCTCAATGCGTCCGGGGTCCATGGAGCTTAGAGTTACCCAACATTCGTCTTTCAGGATAAGGGAAAACCTCGGAAAAAACCTTATCCAGGTAACTCACCCTGACCGAGATTCGAACTCGGGACCTCTTGAACGTGAGGCAGACATGCTACCATCTACGCCACCGAGGCGCGCAAAATGCATTTTGATGCCCTATAAAAACCATATATATCTAACGTATTTGTTCCAGAATGCATTTAATTTCCAAAAAGCATCGTCTGTGACTACTCAGAAAAAAGATGACTTTTCATCAAAATCCGGGCCCTAGTCATTACATGAATCATTTCAAAATCTTTATTTATCCATAGCATTATTACCCTCAATGTCTAAAGCTTGACATCCTAAATAACAATACCTTAACATTTTGAGAAATATTTTGTCCCCTTCAAGTATTCCCCACCAGATATTATACACTTATACAAACGTTTTTTCCAATCCTCCAAGAACTTTAAATAATCGCTTTTTGTTTGTTTAGCTCCTTCGATGCTGTCTTTATCTACTCAATCGTGGCGTAGCGTCGTCTCTTCATGGGTCTCTTCAGTTTTGGGAACAAAAAGAAGTCACAGGGTCCAGGTCTAGGCAGTACGGTGGCTGTGGCACCATAAGTGTGTTGTTTTTGCCCAAAAATTTGCGCACAAGCAACGATGTGTGAGAAGGTTGCTATCATCCTGCAAAATCCAATTTCTGTTCTTCCACAAATCCGGGCGTTTCTGGCGGATTGCTTCACGCAAATTGCGCATAACTTGCAGGTAATTTTGCTTATTGACCGTTTTATCCTGTGGCAAGAACTCATTATGCACCACGCAACTGCAATCGAAGAAAACTGTAAGCAGAACCTTCATATTCGACCGAACTTGGCGTTTTTTTTTTTTTTTTTTTTTTTTTTTTTTTTTTTTTTTTTTTTTTTTTTTTTTTTTTGGCTCGTGTGGCAAAATCCATTGGGGTGATTAAGCTTTAGTTTCCACGTCAAAACCATAAAACACCGATTCGTCACCAGTTATGGCCCTCTGGAGAAAATATGTGTCATCGCGGACAGAGCTCAACAACTTCTTAGCAACGTTAACTCGATGGCGTTTTTGGTCGAAATCGAGAAACTTTAGTACGAATTTTGCGGCGACCCGTCTCATGCCCAAATCATTGGTCAAGATTGAATCGCACAAGCCATTCGATATTTTTTGGTCCTCAGCAACTTCTCTAACGGTGATTCGACGATTGGCCAATACTATTTTCTTCACTTCTTCAATGTTTTCTTCTGTTGAAGAGCTCGGGACGCCCTTCGACGTTTACATCTTCTCGACCCTCTGAGAACCTTTTGTAGCACCGATAAACGTTGCTTTGGTCCAAGGTAGCTTCACCACAGCCACAGTCAACATTCGGAATGCATCCGCGTACTTAATTTGTTTTTCACACAAAATTTTATACGGATTCTTTGTTTCATTTTTTGGAATAGGCAAAAATCGAAGACGAACCAAAACACGTCCAAGCAAAATAGCTGTCAACAATTAATTGAACATTCAAAATGGCCGAGCTTGTCAACATAAGTGAGGTACATGAGTATAAACATAACGCCATAAAACAATCGAACATCCAATATACGCAGTCCACGAAAATTCAAAATTCGCGATACATTTTTAAAAAGACCTTGTATATATGGTATTAATGAAATATTCAGTACAGTTTCTAATGTAAATGGTATCCAAACATAGGACAGTACAGTGCTGCCTGGAAATTAAATAAATGGTTAATCAATTTAACGTTTAAAAAATAATTCTAGGACTGTTTGTTTGTTTTTTAATTTATGTTCTGCAACATTAAGTTACATTGGACGGCGAATGGAATAGGTGAAATGATGCCAAAATGAGCCGATAGTCCATAGATCTGAGATTTACTCGACATTTATCTCTCAGGATAAGTGAAAATGCAGGGAAGGACGCATCCAGATAACTAGCCACCCTAACCGAGATTTGAACTCCTGACCTCGTAAACGTGAGGTAAGCTACCAGCTACGCTATATCGAGGGCTCTAGGAGTGTTGAGGCCTTACGGAGCCAGGGAAAGGTTGAGTCTCAGTTCAGGGTGACCGACTGGTAAAAGGGAGAACTGAGCCTTTTCTTCCAAATTTTCTTCAGTCCTCATATCTAGCAAATGCTTTGGAAGCAGTGGAGAAGCGTGCAATGATGCTCTGGAAGCGCCACTTCACCAAGAATTTCAGGAGAAAAAGAAGAAAAGCAAAATCCATACCAAACAATATTTTATTTGGAAATTAATTGTTCTTTCACACTAGCCGTGCGTAGGACGCTCTATGAAAGGGTAGAGCCAGAATGAAAAATGCAATGCCATAGCCGGGATTTGAACCACGGATCTTCTGGTCTCCGTCCAGCCACTCTAAACAATTGAACTACTATGGCCAACGTGCCAACATGACATTAAATTCTCCAGGTAGTTGTCTCATGTGTTTATGAGAACTGCTAGTGGTTTACCGGGAAAAAACTCGAGTCAGTTGGAGAATTTAATGTCATGTTGACACGTTGGCCATAGTAGCTCAATGGTTTAGAGCGCCTGGATGGGACCAGAAGATCCGTGGTTCAAATCCCGGCCATGGTATTGAATTTTTCAGCCTGACTCTATCCACTCAATATTTTATGTACTCTGGATGCATTTTCAAAATTCATTCGTGAACATCCATGGTGCTGCGGACAATTTGACAGCTGTTTAGATTCCAGTGACCAGTTCTGCTAGCTCATTCCTAATCTGAATACATGCTTCGTAGGTTTTCCGGAAGCAATCGCGACTCTTCGATAGTTAGGAACCACTGAAAGATTTTGTCACGTGAAGTTCTTGTAGTGTGTGTAGAAAAGTTTATTTTTGTTTATGTGGTGCTTTTATGTACAACTGTAAGTATATTTCAGTAGCATTAGCAATATTATTTTACGTAGACTGGTATTTAGGTGTGGCAAATAGGAAATTATTGTGAAGTTCTAAGTTAATAGCAAAGGTGTGTGAATTCCATACGTTAGATTAACAGTTCACGCAGTGTGGGCCAGCTCTAGGAAAAATTGGAACGTTTAAGTGGAGAGTGGAAGTAATGAATATGTCTGCTTGTAGTGCGAGCAGTGTTGCGATGCAAGAAGGGCCCACGTGTGACTGTACAATAGAAAGAGTACAAAAGGGTAGTCTTAGTTCTTTGTCTCATTATTCTCTCTTATTTTAATTAAAACTATTATTTGGAGCTTCCCTCGCTTTGAAAG
>CM060948.1:57048602-57061102 GCA_030765055.1 Mantis religiosa | reverse complement strand
TAATAATAATAATAATAATAATAATAATAATAATAATAATAATAATAATAATAATAATAATAATAATAATAATAATAATAATAATAATAATAATAATAATAATAATAATGATAATGATAATAATAATGATAATGATAATAATAATGATAATGATAATAATAATGATAATGATGATGATGATAATGATGATGATGATGATGGTGATGGTGATGATGGTGATGATGGTGATGGTGATGATGGTGATGGTGATGATGATGATGATGATGATGATGATGATGATGATGATGATGATGATGATGATGATGATGATGATGATGATGATGATGATGATGATGGTGGTGGTGGTGGTGGTGGTGGTGGTGGTGGTGGTGGTGGTGGTGGTGGTGGTGGTGGTGATGATGATAATAATAATGATTTCATACGATTTAGTTATTGTTTAAGTACAATACTAAACAAATAGAATTTCTTATATAATAGCAGGAAAGTAGGAACTGCGCTCTATTTTGCACTAAATATTCTTGACGTTAGAACATATGTACCTTTAGAGTGACTAAGTAGATACAGCTTTCGTCACAAATATTAACATATTATACTGCCTGCACGGCATTTCATTTATTTGTTATAATAATGACATCTCGAATAAATTTTACATGGTTTCTGATGCTTCACGGTGCCTATTTTTGTTGCACTCGAATTCTACGCCTGCTTTCAGAGATCTCTGGTGACAAATATACAAACTCGATGAAGCCATCTCCACAGTTTATTGACGGTAGCGTGCTGTACTCTAGTGGCAGTTTACATAAGTTCCCCAAGGAAGGTGGTGTGTAGTACATTGAAATTTAACACAATTGCAAAGGCGACTGGACAAAAATAGGTATAAAGTCATGTTTTTTATGTAGATCCCACTGGATTTACAGTAAATCAGTTAAAAGTTATCAACTGAGAGGTTAATACTCAATCTCAACTAAACCGAAGTAAAATTTTGCTCACTGTGCAAGTCTTGCTCACATTCTCATTTTCAAAGTAAGATATATAATTCACACATAAGTATTCTTGTTTGTTTATTTAGAGTATTGTTATTTGTTGAGTTGATCTTATTCATAAACAGTTAAGACAGTTGTATCTCCGCGGTGACCTCATAGGTTTCTGAAAAGAAATACTTCACAAAATCATATTTCTTGTGATACGATCAGGACAGGGACGTATTTAAGGGGGGTCCAGGGGGTCCAGAACCCCCAAATAAATTATCATTTCAAACTTTTAATAAATAGTTGAAATAAAACTTGGTTTAAAATAAATCGAAAAAGTTTATTCAAGCTTCTCATCTTAACATCTCTGTTCACTGTCAGGCAAACATGAAGCTATTTAAGAGATAAACGAAAAGCTACTGCACAGCAGCTGTAGAACTCGTTAAAAAACACAAATAATGTAAGTTACAATAATGTACTGCGAAGTTAAACAATTCCGATATATTATAATTTGTTGATTAGAATTTCCAGATACTTACTTAAAGGTATGTAATGTTTAACTTCTAAGTTCCTATTCCCTTTTTCATTCAAGGAGAACTAATACTTCAAATGCATAAATCAGTGGTTCGCTTTATAAATATTTGATTACTGCTTTATATCACTTTATCCTAGGTATAAGAACAAAAAATGTGCAATGTGCAAGGCTTTTCTGCAGACTTTATCCAAAGAAACAAGACAAAAACAAACTTTTCTAAGAACAATTTGAAGAAGCTCGGGTGGAGAAAGTCATGTGAATATAATATATTACACGTGTTTTTAGTTTTTTACAAACATGATAAAAACACATCCCTGATTAATTATTTATTAAAAGCAAATTATTCAACATAGATTTTTTAGATCCCCCACCCCTGAAACTGACTTCTAAATACGTGCCTGGATCAGGAGTTAAGATCATGAATGTTTTTCCCTTAAATATGTAGTATATAAAACAAATGAAGTGTATACCGTTTATTACCATTAAGGAAACGGACATTCTTAGATTTTAAACGACAACAAAACTAAAGTTCTCTTTCCTATTATCCAATTTAATTTCAGAAGCCTAACCTATTAGAAAGCAAGTGTTTTTAATCAGGTGGCCATTTGCACTGAAGAGATTCTCGTAAAATTATATTTAATATGTGTAAATATGTCTATGTATAAATTTCGAAATTTCTACCACAGAAACAAAAACTAACAACTTAAAGGTTAAATCCATATTATCTTTTCCATTCATATGAGAACAACGCTTGACAATCTAATAATTATTACTTCTAAAGGGTCTTCATTTGTTGCACGAGTTACCGAAAGCTTGGAAAGTGATGTTAGATAATATGATTCCAAGAGAAATCAAAATTGGTTTCAGACGTTTAGAAAAGTAAAGAAGAATAAACAATTTCCATTAGTTCTAGGACTTCTGTGAAACAACTTTTTCCCCCTAAAGACGAAGATCTATTCTCTATCTGAATTAACACCAGAGGCGAACAGAAGAATTACACAGAAAGTGAGATAATAAAACAGGAAGGAGAGTATGCCACTATAAGAAACTGGAACTGATACAAAAACATGGCGATTAGGAATGAAAAACGTCTAAGCTCATTTTTATAACTCAACATTAAGTTGCGTCTAGGTCAGTATATCCTGGAGGATCATCAGTGTAGACTGGAAAATTGGGACATGTACGCGGATGCATGCATGTGCTCGTAGCCGTGGTCGCTAGAGTGCATGTTTCTAACGTTCCGCGTCGTAGAGGTTCACAGGTTCGAGTCCAGCTTGGGCATTGGTGTTTATGTGTATTGTGTATACACGCAAAACAACAGAAAACGAGTACAGTAAAGTTATGGAAGAGTAATAGCGGCGAAAACAAGGGGAGAAAATTAATAGCCCTGTCCAAATCACATTCTGAAGTGGTGACACATTCAGGCCCTGTGGGATAAATAGCTAAGCATGGTATTTTTGCTACGTTTTCCTAGTCATATTGCGGAGCTACACTCAATAAAACACGTTTTCCTGAAGCCCAATATCGGCTGAGTTCACGTTAAATTCATATTCATATTTATTGCAACTTAATACAGTGTTTAAACACAATTAAGGTATGTCATTTGTAATACATACTCTCTCTTAAAAGTAAACGATTAGAAATAACAAAATAATGTAGAGATCAAATTAAATATACAAGCTAGTCATAAATTGCTTAATGGTATAGAATTTAAAAATAAATATAATATGCTAAAATTAAATATAATATGCTAAAATCAGTAATAAAGCCTAGTTATTTTTACAGTGATACATACATTCTTAGATGGTATAAAATACATTATCTATTAGAAAGGCTTTTAAATGTGCTTTAAATGTATTTAAATTATTACAGGTTGTAATTGAAGCGGGAAGTACACTATAAAATTTTATTCCTGTATAACTAGGCATCTTTTCATATAAGTGCATTCTGTGTCCTGGAATAGCGAGATTATTTCTGCCCCTTGTATGATAGTGATGGATATCTGAGTTTGTTTTCATTGGAAACTTAAGATTAACCAAGTAAAGAATAGATCTATAAATAAATAAGCTCGGCAGTGTGAGTATCTTTGTTTGCCGAAAGGTATTTTTGCAAGAATCTGTATGTTTTAAATTCCCTATATATCTAATAGCACGTTTTTGGAGTATGAATATCCTACTGAGGTTTGTTTTACTGGTGTTACCCTAAATTTCTATCCCATAGGATAAGGCCGAGTGGATAAGGGCAAAATATATAATTTTAGCTGTTGTACGTGGAATGTAATTTTTAAGAGCTCTCAAAACAAATAAGTTTTTGCTATTTTGTAGTGCCAGTTTGTCGATATGGCTATTGTAAGTCAATGTCCTGTCTATATTTAATCCTAGTAAGTTTACATAATCTACATTTTTTGATAATATTATTAGATATGGTTAAAATGGGGGTTGCTTATGTTCTTGTAACCAAAGATTATAATTTCAGATGTATTGGGGTTTACAGTTAAGTTTGAGTCACTGAAATATTTACTTATGGAATTTACTGTAGCATTCATGTATTTTTCGAGTGCATTTGCATCTTTATCGCTAATTATAATTGTTGTATCATCATTGTTGAGCTAGTTTGGCGCCTTTTCGGCGATCCTTTTAAATGAACTGGCACCGATTTCATCCACTTTATTTTCTCTTAAAACTGATCTAGAATGTCTTGTCTGACACTGGAGAACCTTAAAATTTATTGACGATTGCATAACACGCCTCGTTATTATTTGAAAATTGGAGTTGAGAAAAGTATGAGATAAGTACTAGGTAAATAATAACACCCATTTGATTTAATAAAGCAATAAAAGATACCAGCTTCCCCGGCGACTCTCGGCTCCCTCGCACAATAAAGAGAGCCAGCTAGTGTATTACCATACATTGTAATGACCACATATACAACCTCTCTCAAGAATTAATGCAGACGGCCAACAGTGGAAGCTTGCGTAAACAGAAACAGATGAGCGGCATTACATCACCATTCAGGATGCATACCGTGGATAGTTATCGTCAAACAATCTGGCATGTGAAAAATTCTTTGGAACTATTGGACGAGTCTATACCAGCAAAGGTTTTAAGTATTGTCTTGAACCTCACGCGTCTCACCTTCATTAAGCATCGGATATAAGTCATTAGTTAACCTACTCGGTCAGTGAGGATACTCAGTTACTTATTGCAAATAACGAGTTACAGGAGTTTTCATTTAGAAGTGAAGAGAAACGTTGTATACGAGTGCCGGTTTATTGTTGGTGATAGTGATGGTGAAATGTCGAGCATGGAGTCCTTAGAAGACTGCAGTGATATATACATAACTGATAGTGATACAGCATGGTGTGCAGCAGTGTCAGGGGATCAAGTTTCTGCACACATCAAGTTTAACTACCCAATGCTGCAGCGGAACCAAGAGCTAGGATGTAAGATGGATTGGAAGCGTCACAAAAGAGGATTCGCTCCTTAGTTTGGAATTTGAAAACTCCAGCTGCCAAACTGTTTGGCGATACTTATACCATTCGGCAATATAGAATACAGTAGCTCAGTCTCTTACAGTCTATGGGTTCGAATTAAGTGAAAATGCAAACATCGCCACGCGAGGTCACAGGCTCACACAGTATAAATTAATATTCAATGTGTTCTAGTTTTGTAAAGAAGGGAAACATAAATGCCTAATCATTCCTGTTAAATAACGCCCCCCTTAGGAGAGGGGATCCGTCCCCTTCAGCTGTCGTGGTGCGGGCGCGACGGACCCTAGCACTCGTGGTACCTCTGAAGTTACTAGGGGAACCTCGGGCCGAACATTCGAGTCCCTCCCTGATTGGAAATTGTTCGGATTGGGTTGGTCTCAAGGGGGCGGTGGTTCCCGATACCCGTGTGTGATCGGGTACGTCTCCGGACGGGGTTGAGGGAAGCCATTAATATTCCCGGGTACTAGCCAGCATAGCTAGTAGGTGTGCTAGCTCACCAGGCGGCCCCACCGAGGTCATATCGGTAGCCTTCCCATTTTGGAGTTGGCGCGCGTAAGTGGCGTATCCACTTCCATCCCGTCTTGAGTCCACAGGACCAGATGGGGGGGGGGGCTTGTTAGTCTCTAGGTTTTGCCCTATGGAATGCCCCACGAAGGCGCCGGGCGCCCTTTTTGGGACAGCTCGGTAACTCCCTGGTCGATGGAGACCCGGGTCCTTGGTCCTACGGGTGCAGGACTAATGGGAGTAGAACCTTTGACATTAACGTGTTAAATAATGCTATAAAAAGCAATGAGAACACGTGAACGAACTATACATAATATACTGAACGAGGTTCCGACTTCAAAGCATACGGGAGAAAATCTTTCAGTACCTGGTACGCATCGCCTACATCCAAAAAGTTTCCAACTTGATGACTTTGAAAAAAAGGTGTGGTTCCTGGAACTTTTATCGAGTTTTACGAACAACGAAGAGAAATTCCCACAATACGTAAACTTATCAATGCTATTAAAAAAAGATTCATTTTGAAGGCAAGAAGAACACATTCTGCAGAATGCTCAAAGGCATGGGATATCGACTCCGCAAATGCAAAAGTATTTGTTGTGTTACGTACGCTATACTGTTGTTTTGATGGTCAGACTGTACAACACTATATTCCCGCCTTCTCCAAAATCTCTAAACCCAGCCACGCTACGCCAGCCACCTCACATAACAACTGCATTCATTCGTCAGACTGGTACAATAATACGCGCTATATTTAAGTTAATTGATGGGAATTAATCATTTCTTCACACTAGCCCTATACAGGCTGAGATTTTGGATTAATAGAGTCGACATGAAAAATGCAATACCACGGCCAGGATTTGAACCACGGATTTACTGGTTTCCGTCCAGTCACTCTTACCCATTGAGCTACCATGGCCAATATGCCGTTATGTCATTAAATTCTCCAATTGATTCATATATTTCCCCGGTAGACCACTAGGGGCTCCCGCATCCGAGATACACTGTTTGTGGCGACTTACTATCGTAAGTACTTGAATCCCAGGTTTCATTACTAAAGTAAGTTGGCACAAACTGTGTATCTCGGATGCGGGAGCCCCTAGTGGTTTACTGGGAGAATATATGAGTCAATTGAAGAATTTAATGTCATAACGGCAAATTGGTCATGGTAGCTCAATGGGTAAGAGCGACTGGATGGAAACCAGGAAATCCATGGTTCAAATCCCGGCCATGGCATTGAATTTTTCATGTCGATTCTATCAACGCATATATTGTTTGCTATTTTAGTTTACTTATTGTAAGTATTACCAGAGTAGTGGTGCATAATAGAGTGCAACAGCAAGTGCAATTACGAAGTGCTACAGTTTCCGAAAGGCCTTGATAAATGGATTTGCGCCATACTCGTACTTCATGCTCCACCATTATCTTCTAAATAGTCCTCTTCTGGGTTTATGCATAGCTCCCAGTGCTTATTCCAAGTAGTGAACGCCACCTAGATGTCCGTTTTCCCAAACTTGTGCAAAGTCTCTTGTTATTTTGCTTTAATTTCCTCAGCTGTCTCGAATCTTCCACATTTTCCCATTATTTTAATTTTGGGAACCAAAGGAAATACCATGGGACTAAATATCGTGGGTGAAGAACAGTACAGTCATGTTCTTCTCCCCAGAAATTTCGCAAGGATGAAAGATGTATGCGACAGAATTGTCGAAATCAAGAAACAAAATGAACATGCGCCACAGTTTTGGAGACGTATTATCTCCAAGAGATCATGACACAAAATGGCATTCCCTGTCATAAGAGCAGGTAAATTTACAGCCGAAGTATCAGCGACGTTTTCGGGTGTTACGGCAGCTCAACTTTCATCATTCAACCTATGTGCGGCCATTTTTAAACCACTTGAATCACTCGTAGGTCTGGCACAGAGTACTATCTGCATATGTTCGTTTTTAACATTTCGTGCGCTTATTTTTTCCAGAACTTGCAACCAAACTTTACGCACAACTGTTATTGTGAAATTGCAACGTACGTAACATTGAACAATGAGAAAAACATCCACAAATACGAAATGTTTCACTCAAAACGAAACTGCTATACCTACGTCGACATGTCATCTAGTGACATGTGTTTTATTGTCTCTTGATTTTTCCCTCCATTTATACCCCGCTTTTAACTACAATGGTCATATCGGCGGCCGTTCTCCTTTGGAACATATCGAAGGTTTTAATTCGTATGCGCTGAGTTTTAATCATTAGATCACGCACACATTCGCACTCTCATTCATACTTCCAGACCCTGGGTAAGATGAGGAATTATCTTGGTCGGAGAAAATTTCCCCACAGCCGGGAATCGAACGCGGGACCTCTAGCACGACAGCCAGGTGCTCTACCAACTGAGCTACGGCTGCCTCTACTACTAACTGCTCTACTGACTGAGCCTACCCCCAACCGCTTCTTGATTGTGCACCACATAGTACATCCTCTTCTATTAAAAATAAAATTAATATTGTTAATAATTCCTTAAAATTGAAATAAGCATTTAATGAATTGTTGTACTTTAATAATACCTACAAAACTGCAGAAGAAAGAGTATTGTTCATTTTAATCACTAATTTAACACATTTCTTCCCAAAAGTGGAAAGAAAGAAACAAGGAAAGAGAAATCTAGGCTCATAATGAAATAATGCAAGAAATAATATACACAAAACATCTTTATTTTTTTTTAATCGAATGGTGATGCATGGTAGAAGCAGGTATGCAAATTCTCATCCACCCAGCTTAATGCAACCAGGATTTCAACTGGGATCCATAGCATAAAAGGCCAAGTTTTGAACTAGGGTCCACAAGACATGAGGCTAGATTATATTGACAGTGTTCTACATGCAATAATACTGTAAACTAGTATGACTGTGACAGAATTGTATGGCCAGTTTTACCTTATAACTTAAATTAACAGTTATTCTGAAATAATCCGTGCTATGACGCAGTGGCCTGGAGCGGTGTTCATTTAATCCATAGGCGTGGGGCTCGCCCGGGCATTCTTTCAGTGTTCTCAGCGCTGGGCTCTAATAATTGGAGGAAAGGGTAGCACAAAACATCTTTAGGTCGATGTGCGAGAACCGTTGAGCACTTTGCAATCCAGAAATGTACTACCACTACGATTACTACTACCACCATCATCACCATGACCACACCCGCCTCGGTAGCGTGGTAGTAGCGTGTCTGCCTCACGTTCAAGAGGTGCTGAGTTCGAATCTCGGTCAGGGTGAGTTACTTGGATAAGGTTTTTTTCCCAGTCTTTTCCCTTATCCTGAAAGACGAATGTCGAGTAGCTCTAAGGTCTATGGACCCTGGGCTCATTTGAGCATCATTTTGAATCATTCCATTCATCGTCCGATATGACTTAACGTTGGAGGACGTAAATTAAAAAAAAAACACCACCACCACTGGTTTACTAATCCGGAATCAAACCCGAACCAGACGGATGGTTTTTAAGTGTGCTTAAAGACGACTACCCTATGTCAGTAGATTTACTGGCATGTAAAAACCTCCTGCGGGGCGAAATACCGGCACACCGGCGGCGCTATTAAGACCCTGGCAATTGATAGCGCCTTAGCAAGTAAAATACTTACCATCACCACCACCACCGCCAACACCACCACCACCACCACCACCGCCGCCGCCGCCGCCGCCACCACCACCACCACCACCACCACCACCACCGCCGCCGCCGCCGCCGCCACCACTACTACTGCTACTGTGAATTTCAAGGCGAGGAAAGCACCAAACACTAATAATTTTCATTAACATTAGAGAGAATGATGACTCAAAGAACTAAGGCTACTCTTCAGTACTCATTGTACACTCACAGGTAGGCCCTTTCTGCATTGCAAGACTGCTCACACTACAAGCAGCCATATTCCAGTCTCCCCTCTCCACTCACACGTTCTAATTTTTCTTACAGCTGGCCCACACAGCGTGAACTGTTAGCATACAATGAATAAGTATGCAGTTCACACACTTTTGCTAATAACTTAAAACTTTACAAGAATGTCCTGTTTGACACCACTAAATACCAATCTACATAAAATATTGTTGCTAATGCTATTGAAATATATTTACAGTTGTATTTAAAAGCACCACATTAAAAAAATATTCTTCACGCGCTACAGAGACTTCACTGACTTCAAATCTGTCAGTGCTTTCTAACTATCGAAGAGTTGCGATTGCTTCCGGAAACCTACGAAGCATGGTACTCAAGATTACGTATGCGTAAATACAGAAATATTCAGTATTGAATGAGCTCGCGGAAGTGTTCACTTGAATATAAGCAACTTTCTAAGTGTCCGCACGGATGTTTGCGAATAAATTTTGAAAAAGTATCCAGAGTAAATAAAATATTTGGCATGAATTTTCTTGTTTTTTCTTCTTTTTCTCCGGAAATTCTAAGGGAAGCGACGCTTTTAACGATTTATTGCACTCTTCGCCACTGTAGCATTACTACTATTACCACCACCCCACCATCACCCCTACTACTGCTGCTGCTCCTCCTCCTCCTCCTCCTACTACTACTACTACTACTACTACTACTACTACTACTACTACTACTACTACTACTACTACTACTACTACTACTACTACTTTCGCCTTACGCATCTTCTTATCGGACACGGCTGTTTCCGAGCATATCTCTGCCGTTTTGGTCTCACTCCGACTGACGAATGCAATTATAGAGAATTGTCAAAGTATTTAAAGTGAGGTATATTTGATATAATTATGAGTAGCTGGCAAGCTTTAATGTATAAAATTTGAACATATACTAGTCTGAGTGAGTACTCTTATAAATTAAAGCTTGCCAGCTACTCATAATTATATGATGAATGCATTTACTGTGGTAAAGTGGACACCTTCACGCCGCAAGAAATGATATACCTTCCATGCTTGCCTCGGCCTCCAACTGGAGGACCATAGCTGGCAGTATAACGTCTTGTCAAGCAAACGCCGGGACCACGACGACAACTGAAAGTATATGATGACCGAATTTGACCTAAACTAACATCTTGAATCGCCTTCTTCTGGAAGTAATGCCGTCTGGGTGGTTCCGAGGAGAAGCTCTCTAGATTCAGGCAGGGCTTTTTAGTTGGTGGAAATCCAACTCGCCTTAGGCGTCTTTAAAAGATCTTTCCCCTGCACAAAAAAAAACTATTACTACTGCTACTGCTACTACTACTACTATTACTACTACTATTACTACTACTATTACTACTACTATTACTACTACTACTACTACTACTACTACTACTACTACTACTACTACTACTACTACTACTACTACTACTGCTGCTGCTGCTGCTGCTGCTGCTGCTGCTGCTGCTGCTGCTGCTGCTGGGGCTGTTTGGCACTGCTTTAAAATAGACGAGAAGCAAATGTTCGCCGCACATTTTATTGCAATGTTTATTTAAAAATCTTCTGTGAGTGTGAATGATCTGCACACGCAAACAGAATTAAACAACATTCAGAAACATTCTAATTTGAATCCCTTGAAGTAACACAACATTGGTACAATTAATAACAGAAGGTAGCGTGGGGAAAACCGAAGTATTGGCTGCTGGTTGCTAATGATGTTTCTAAGATGAGCAATTTATCTTGACTTCTTCCTACACCCCAGCTGCCGATCCTGCAACTCGAAGCGTAGGTTTTCATGGCCACTCTCCTTCACTTTAATGGTTTGCTACAACACTTTTGATAGAGGCAAACCCACACAACATTCCCATTTTACACTCAACGTATTGCAGATTAGGCCTGAGTACGAATTAAGATCGCAACGACCTGACGCTTCAAGTTAAAACATAAAGAAATAACCGTGCTCTGCTACCTGGCCTTGCTTGTATTTATTATCTATTATTATTATTATTATTATTATTATTATTATTATTATTATTATTATTATTATTATTATTATTATTATTATTATTATTATTATTATTATTATTATTATTATTATTATTATTATTATTATTATTATTATTATTATTATTATTATTATTATTATTATTATTATTATTATTATTATTATTATTATTATTATTATTATTATTATTATTATTATTATTATTATTATTATTATTATTATTATTATTATTATTATTATTATTATTATTATTATTATTATTATTATTATTATTATTATTATTATTATTATTATTATTATTATTATTATTATTATTATTATTATTATTATTATTATTATTATTATTATTATTATTATTATTATTATTATTATTATTATTATTATTATTATTATTATTATTATTATTATTATTATTATTATTATTATTATTATTATTATTATTATTATTATTATTATTATTATTATTATTATTATTATTATCATTATTATTATTATTATTATCATTATTATTATTATTATTATTATCATTATTATTATTATTATCATTATTATTATTATTATTATTATTATCATTATTATTATTGTTATTATTATTATTATCATTATTGTTATTGTCATTATTATCATTATTGTTATTGTCATTAATATCATTATTATCATTGTCATTATCATCATCATTGTCATTATCATCATTATTATTATTATTATTATTATTATTATTATTATTATTATTATTATTATTATTATTATTATTATTATTATTATTATTATTATTATTATTATTATTATTATTATTATTATTATTATTATTATTATTATTATTATTATTATTATTATTATTATTATTATTATTATTATTATTATTATTATTATTATTATTATTATTATTATTATTATTATTATTATTATTATTATTATTATTATTATTATTATTATTATTATTATTATTATTATTATTATTATTATTATTATTATTATTATTATTATTATTATTATTATTATTATTATTATTATTATTATTATTATTATTATTATTATTATTTTTATTATTATTATTATTATTATTATTATTATTATTATTATTATTATTATTATTATT
>CM060948.1:56803602-57043602 GCA_030765055.1 Mantis religiosa | reverse complement strand
TGCAGAGTTTAAAATGGGACGTACGAGCACTAGTGATGAGCCTCGCTTTGGACGGCCTATGGAATTCGCATCTCCAGAAATCATTGAAAAAGTTCATCGTTTATTATGTGTTTCAAATGGGAAGAGTTCTCGCCTGTAGCCAATCAGATGCGTTAGAGCTTTCACCGTTGCCACCTCGTTATCTTTTTATATTTCCCTCTCTCTCGCACACTTGCGAGTGTTCGTGGCGCTAACGCAAACTGAATTTTCCAAAGTTTTATAATAATGCAGTTGTTGAAATCACAATTGAAACATGGATATTCGTATATTACGCAAATGTTTTAAATGTTTAGTTTAAAGTTAATTATAGTTTATGAATTACTTACTTTTTCTAATCTAACGAAAATACCAGCGGTGCATCCGTATAGCTGTGAATGTTACGCTAAGAGATAATTCGTCATTGTCACTGTCTTCAACGTCTGAATACTGCAAATTCATGATGATAAGTTCCAAATTCTCGTTACGTGCTATTTCTTTCCAAAAGTCGTCTTCTTATAGTTTATCTGATGTCTCACGCAGTTTTCCCAGTCTTGTTGTGTTCCTTGTAAACTTCTTCGTTCAATGTCAGTCAGTTTAAAAATATTATTTCTGTCTGCAACATAATTTGAGCCCACATTAACTCAATTGGATTGTTCTAGCACTAGTTAGGGGAGGGGATTTGGATCGTGTCTCATTGCTCCAGCTGATACACTTTTTCATGGAAGAGTAACTGAATAATGCTGTTTTGAACTCTCTTGAGTATATAGATATTACGAACCATTCATAAACAAAGATATAATGTTACAAGACACGTTCTGCCGGACTAGCAGGAAGTGTATTGTTTCCTCTCATCGAATTTAACAAATACCTTGGCTTATTCAAAGTACATATTTCTTTTACCACGTCATGTCAACTGTTTACGTTTCAGCTCTGAGTAATTTTAAATATACGTTCACGCATACATGCCAACCAATAATGGTGTTCATTACAGTGCTTACGTCGCAATGCATTGTTATAATATAATGCTATCTAGTTTATTTATTTGTATTATAAAAATTATTTGAGCTAAAAATGTGGGGTTTCTACGGTTATGTTAAATACATTATTCTCTCCTTCCTCGTGGATCAGTTTTTTGCAAAATCTGAATTTTTGTCTTAGCGCGAATAGTATTTATTAGAAATTGATTAGTTTGGCACTCGTCACGCACCACTTAGGGGGAATGCAGTACGACAACACCGCAGTACTCCGATTGGTTGCTCACCTAGTAGCGCTCAAGGACAAACACCTTCCCATTTGAAACCAGAATAGTATTGGAAGACCGCAGATTAAAGTTGTTTGAGAAAGCAGAGATTGTAAACATATGAAAAGAACGTGGAGTTAATATTTTAAGTAATATTTTGGGCTTTCACAAATCTGTGGAAGATAGGTGCCGTGTTTGTTGACATCTGATTAGAAGTTGCAAAGAAAAACTGTTTTTGTTAAGAACTTGGAGCTGTACCATAAGAATCCCAGTGAATTTTTGAGACGGCTTATTACCATGGATGAAACTGGGTTACATCACTACACTCCAGAAAGTAAATCACAGACAAAACAGTGGATTAGGCAGGTGACCCAACTTCAAAAAAGGAAAAGGAAATTTTATCAGCTAACAAGGTTATGGCGAGTGTTTTCTGCGATGCACAGGGAATAATTTTTGTTGATTACTTGGAAAAGGGTAAAGGTATCACTGGTGACTACTACGCAAGCTTAAATCAACGTTTGAGTGATGAGAAAAGAAAAAGACCTCGTTTGGCAAAGAAAAAAGTCTTGCTTTTTCACGACAATGCTCCGACCCATCGTTCAGTCATTGCAATGGGGACAATGTGCGAATTAAAGTTCGAAATGCTTGAACATCTACCCTATTCGCCAGATCTAGCACCAAGTGACTGTACCCGAACCTCATTGATGCGGTAAACAGCCATTTTGAGGAGCATGATAAATCACACTACAGAGTGGTTTAATTAAATTAGAACATCAATATGACAAATGCATTAGCCTTTCTGAAGATTACCTATGTTGAAAAAAAAAATGTTTCTTTCTATTGTGAGGCCAGGGACTTATCTATCAGCCGACCCTCGTAGATCTTCCGCTTTTCCAGTGGCTGTTAGCCTGCTACGAATGTACTCGGACCTATAGCTTCACAAGTGGTAATCGATGTATTAATGGCACCGATATATCAAAATTACCATAAGATGTCAGTTCATCTCCATCCAGATTACTCAGTTCATTACTGATGCACATTTGTAAGTATACTTTCATCTGAGAATCATTCAATAGCGGCTTCAGATGCTTTTCAATAACTGTGAAATTAGTTGAACGTACTGTGGACACAGAGGAATGTACACACGAGGGTTGTTCAATAAAAATGATCATCATTTGTTTACGGTCATAATTTTTCGCCCTAAAATTCAATCTTATTGTATTCTGTTAGCTTAATTTGAAACAAGCACGCCGTAGTAGTTTAATTTTTAGTACTCCTGGTTCCTGCCTGTGAGAACAAGGCAAGTTCAGACATGCTCAGTATCACCTACCGCTGTAATGGAGGTAACACGCGAGGAACAAAACGCGGCTTTGAAAGTCTGCTTTCGTCTCAACAAATCTTCAGTTTAGGCCTATACAATGTTACCGGAGGCCTCTGGAGAGTATGCTCTTCCCTACAGCACAGCTCGAAGTTGGTTTAAAATGTTTAAAGAGAGAAGACAATCAATTTTAAAGGAATGTGGACCCGGAGCTCCAGTTACTGCTCTTACGAAAGAAAACATCAACACTGCTGCTGCCATTGTGAGAGAGGCTCGACGAATTGCCTTAAGATCACTTTCTGAAACACTGAACATTTCATTGGGTGCCACCCACACGTTGGTGACAGAAACATTACACATGAGACGTGTTTGTACGCAATGGACTGTTGATTCCCGAACAAAAGGACATTCGCATGCAGGTCTACATGTAGTTAAACTTGATGTTAGAGGAAGATCCGCACTTTCTTTCAAACATAATCACTGATGATGAAACTCGGCTACATCATTTTGATCCTGAGAGCAAACAGCAAAGCTCAGTGTGAAAATCTCCTTTATCAACAACCCCCCCCCCCCAAAAGCAAAAGTGGTTGCTTCCGCTGGGCAAGTTATGGTCATCTCATTCTTTGATATTCATGGAATGGTTTATCAGCATGTTGTACCTGCACACACATCAGTAACTGGACTATACTACAGAGATGTCCTGAAAATATTGCAAGTCCATATCAGGCGCAAAAGACCACATTTCCGTGAAGCAGGCGGGATGCTGCATTACGATAATGCGCGGCCGCATATTGCCAATGTTGTTGCTGAATATCCTGCAAAAATCAACGTGAAGTGCATCCCTCACCGTCGCTATAGTCTGGATTTAGCCCCAAGTGACTTTTCTATTCCCTAACTTGAAGAAACGCCTTCGTGGGAGGTATTATCCATCATCAAAAGCAGTGATGAAGGCTGCGGAGGCGATTTTGAAGGATCTCTCAAAAAATGGTTTTCAGCATGTCTTTGAAGACTGGCAGAAACGCTGGGACAAGTGCATCGCATTCAGGGGAGACTATTTTGAGAAGGACCATCAAAATTATGAGGATGAGTAAAGGTACGTTGTCAAAAAAAAAAAAAAAAAAAAAAAAAAAAAAAATTGTGATCATTCTTTATTGAACAGCCCTCGTATATGTTCACGGAATAAAGCTGTCGCCACTTCATTAATTACGTTCTTACCAGCAATCTACTAGTACATTGGCAATAGGCCTTTGATTCGTAAGAAGGTACGCTAACATATTATATGCACCTAGAATTCCATCGGTTTGCTACTTTTTAGATTAGCATTTGATTTGCAGATTAAGGTCTGAGATTCCAGTAAGTTTACATGTAACTTTCTTTAACCCCATCATACAATACTTCCATCATTATCTAACTCTTAATTACCAAGGATGTAAGCACAGTCTCAGTCGTCCTTGCATCCTGGCTCCATTCTTTACCTGGTCTTGTCTTATGTAGCTGGCCAATATGTCCGTACATTCAATTTGCAGGTGCATCAGTGGTACTGCCTCAGTTCCACTCTTGAATGACGTTTCTTTTTCCTTCCCTCCCTTCTCGGGGAGGGGTTTCTAGTGGGAGGGTCATGCCCTGAAGGCGAGCCCTTTAGTAACAGTTTACTGGTCTCAACTACATGATTTTTCTCCTCCACGTTAATAGGGTGAGAGTGAGGGAGGCTGCACCTGGTAAAACCTGCCTAAAATCGATCCCTTATAATCCGGAAAAATGGAAAACAAATTTCGGAACGGAGCTATTTCCCACGTAAAATTATACTCTAAGCCGGAAAACTGCCTAATGCGGAAAGGGAATTATTTTATGGGAAACGTTTGCGTAAATAACCTGATTACAAGGGACTGCTTTATGTGTAATGTGATACAACGTACGTATTTTAAAAAGTGAACCGAAGTTTCATGAATCATAAAGTCATAAAGTATAATCCTTCGAGGAAAAAGGAAAACAAACCATTATCTCTCCACTCTCTTCCAACACACATGGTAAGCGTACAACTGATTTGCAGTGTGTTCATTCTCAGTTTTGTTGTTACGGGTGATCAAGTACGAGTGGAAGAAAACTGTGAACTTTGGTGATTTTTAAAAACATAGTTTGTGTGTACACAAATTCTCTAAAATGAGTTCCACATGTAAGATATTATCACTGGAGGAACAAATTAAGATAATTGAAGAACGCCAAAAGAACAAACGTCCAGCTAAAGTATTAACTGTATTGTTTAAACTGGGGAAAACTCAGATTTATGAGGGTTTAAAAAAATAAAAATTAAAGATGAGTGGTTAAAGGGAACAATAAGTGGAACTTGCTTATATCGAATATTAAGTTGTTGTTTACTTCATCTTTATGTGCATGAGTGACAAGAATTAAATTGATAAAATAAAAATGAACTCTAGTATTCCCATAAAATATTTTAGTTATGGAAATTAATTGTTCTTTCAGACTGGCCGTGTAGTAAAGTATGGAAAGGTAGAGTGAGACTTAAAAATTCAATGCCATAGCCGGGATACTTAAGCCTACACGCGACCAGTGTGAAAGAACAATTAATTTCCATTAATTGAGTGGTTAATCATAAAGCCCGGGCGTTAAAGTACTTACACGTTGTAAGTCGCCATTAAGATAGTAGTCTCATGTGTTTATGAGAACTCCTAAGTGGTTTATCGGGAAAAATACAAGTCAGTTGGAGAATTTAATTTTATATTGGCACGTTGGCCATAGTAGCTCAATGGTTAGAACGGCTGGACGGAGACCAGTAGATCCGTGGTTCAAATCCCGGCAGTGGCATTGAAGTTTTCAGTCTGACTCTACCTTTCCATACTTTAGCCTACACACTGCCAGTGTGAAAGAGCAATTAGTTTCCATTGAGTAACCTAATAGTGGTTAACTACAAAGCCCGGGCCTTGAAGTACATATATGTTGTAAGTCGCCATTAAGGTAGTTGTCTCATGTGTTTATGAGAACTCCTAAGTGGTTTATCGGAAAAAATACGAGTCAGTTGGAGAATTTAATGTCCTGTCGGCACGTTGGCCATAGTAGCTCAAGGGTTAGAGCGGCTGAACGGCAACCAGAAGATCCGTGGTTCAAATCCCGGCTATATCACTGAATTTTTCAGTCTGACCCCACCTTTCCATATTTTAGTTATGGTTTATGCCTTTGAAGAGCAGGAGTTAAAGGGAGAAATAAATTAAATAATATTTCTCTATATAATTCTTCGACGTTAGTGTTTCTTGATCTACTTCCTGTTACTGTTACATGCTGGAAAGTTGAATTCAATATGTTAATCGCACCTACTTGCCTATTTTGCTTGATTTACTGCACTAATGTGCATGAATTATATTAAATCCTCTAAATATTCATACATTTATTATTGTAAACATGGAATATAATTATATTTTGTAATTAAATTTCAGTATTTAAATACCACCCGGGTCTTCATCTCCTTTTCATCCGTTAATATTTACTTACGGTTTAATTCATGCCGAAGTCAAGTCTTGACCATCGTTCAGCGAGGGTTATTATACCACGATGGTGCCAGTCTCTGGTTTTTATGCGAAGAATTTGGTGACACCCACTTGCACTGATTCACAGTTTCAAAATTACTTCCACATAGAAAATGGGCAATGGATGGAAAAAGATGACAATCTAATGTTGCGAGATCAGGGCTGTATGCTGGGCGTGGTAGCAGTTCAATACCTCCCAATTCCTGAATGTTTTCCATGGTTGTTCGTGCAGTGAGGAATGTTGCGTTGTCCTTTTTCAATACAACTCTATTTCGGTTTACTAATACTGGGTATCTCCGTCTCAAAATTTCATGAATTCGTTCCAGTTGTTGAGAGTAAAGATCATTATCACCCGTCCGTTTGGAACGGACCTCCTGTGAATCACACCAAAATTCTACCAGACACACATTATTTTGGGACTGAACTGGTCTTTTTCTTAACGATGACTTTGGCAGTTTGGCGGGGATCAAGCCACACTTTCGAGGCATCAGGGTTTCGGGAATATACCCATTTTCCAGCACAAGTGTCAATTCTTCTGAAAAATCTATCATTACAGATAAGCTGACGAGAGATATCCACTCTACGTTCAGTCTGTTGAGGTGTCACTTCATGAGGTACAGATCGGCAGCTTCCGTATGATTTTCCAAGTGTCTGAATGTGGCGATGCATGGTATCTTTTGATTCACAAAGTTTTTCTGAAGGCTTTTTGCAGATTTTCTCACAAAATTTGGCGTGTACCCTCAATATTCCCGTAGGGGAGGGGATCCGCTGCGGACCCCTAGCACTCGTGGTAAAGTCTGTTTAGTCAATGGGTGTGCAGTTCGGACTCAAAGGAACCTGACCCGACCGCCCACTAATGACCGTCATAAATCTATCTCCATACTTCAGAAATGGAACACTGTCGTTGAGGACCAATAGCAACCCTGTTTTCTCGAAGTGACAGTCGCATGTTTACTCCACGTGGAGTCTCAGTTGCCAAAGTTCCAATTTCCAGTTGATGTATTTCATTACGTGCAGAAATTCGTTGTGTGTCACGATGTGGAGACCGTGGGAGGGAAATGCAGTGGTAAATGCAAATGAAGTAGTAGATAACTTTCAGTCAAAGTAATGACAATAGTGTGAATAACTGGGCCGAATTATGTTACTGGAAAAGCCTCAAAAAACAAAGTTATAACGGGAACTGTTTCTAAGCAAATTGAAGCGCTTGTTTTGAACACATATAAATATGTGCTGAAGAATAATCTTGGTAAGGAGTCAGGCAATGAACCTGATGATAAATTCTGGGTATTCACAGAAATACAGTAAGAAATATTGTGATGAAAGGAATACCAAAGACGCTGATCAAGTGTGAAAACAAAAGGAAACGCTTCTCTAAGGTAGATAATTTCACATGCGATTTAATTCGCCGAGAAATTTATAGATTCCATGTAAAAGAGAGAGCGCCCACCTTAGACGAATTGGTTGAACATTTGCAAGAAATTTGTGATTTTCCTTATGGCCAATGCACTTTGCGCGGTCTCCTAATGGAGCTGGGTTTCAAATTCCGCACTTTGAATAAGATAAGGGTTATGGAATCGAGTAGAATTATAGCTTGGCAATATATATTTGTCAAAACTAAGGAAGTTTTGCAGTAATAGCCATAAGATAATTTATTTAGGCGAAACCTCGTACGATATCCATGACGTATCGAGAAAGGTGGCAACCTTGCAGAACGGTCTGGGAGAACGAGGGTCGGGGGCTGTAAAACGATTATAAGGGTTCGTCAAAGGTGTCGGCCGATGTGCACACGAGTTAACTAAGCAGACTTTACCTATGACGTTAGTAGAGGAACCTCGGGCCGAACATTCGAGCCCCTCCGAGGTCATATCGGTAGCCTTCCCATTTTGGAGTTGGCGCACGTAAGTGGGTATCCACTTCCATCCCGTCTTGAGTCCACAGGACCAGATGCGGGGGGGGGGGGGGGCTTTTTAGTCTCTAGGTCTTGCCCTATGGAAAGCCCCACGGAGGCGCCGGGTGCGCTTTTGTGACAGCTCGGTTACTCCCTGGTCGAAGGAGGCCAGGACTAATGGGAGTAGAACCTCTGGCATTAACTGTGTCCTCAATATGCCATACTGTAAGTCTTCCAGAACGTGGTAAATCTATAGTGTTTTCATCTCCATTGTTGAGACGTTGGAACCAACGTTATGCCACACGCTTAATAATGACACCTTCTTCTTTTATTTCACACAATCTTCGAGCTGCGACAGTGGCTTTATACTGTTGTTTCCAGTATTTTTTTTTTTTTTTTTTTTTTTTTTGTAATTTACGTCCTCCAACGTTAGGTCATATCGGACGATGAATGAAATGGGTGAAATGATCCTCAAATGAGTCCGGGGTCCATGGAGCTTATAGTTACCCGACATTCGTCTTTCAGGATAAGGGAAAACCCCGGAAAAAACCTTATCCAGGTAACTCACCTTGACCGAGATTCGAACTCGGGACCTCTTGAACGTGAGGCAGACATGCTACCATCTACGTTACCGAGGCGGATCAGTAATGTTTTAGAAGGACTGTAAGTTCAAACTTGGCTATCTCCATTTTGTGATTGTTTATTAACAACTGAATAGTGATATATGCAATGTATGCAGCACTAGCCATGTCGTCTTGTAAATAGCATTGCAAAACCAAAGAAATCCAATACATTTTCCAAAACACCAAAATAAAAAAGCGACATTACTTATGACACAACCTAATATAACAAACGCAAGATTTTTTGGCTCTAAATCCAAATGTGTTTTTCCCTTCCCAAAAATACATATACTCCGTGGAAAACAGGGTCAAACTTTACTTGAAGGTGTGACATACAAATCGTGTCGATTACATTCGCCATGTAAATCCGGGTTCAAGTCATCAGCCCTTACACAGAGGGGGAGGGGAGATGTTCAGTTTGTCTTCATTGCTGCTTTATAAGTCAAGCTTTTGTTTGCATCACTGCAATATCCGTTAGTAGGCGGGACCAGTTTTCAGCGATAATCCATGATAGATGTAGCCTCATATTCATTCATGGCTCTACCTCGACTGGAACTATAAACGTATATTCTTGCTATATGAAAGCAGTTAGGCAAATCCAAAAAAGACATTTGATATTTCAACATAGGAAATCTGAGAGAGAACTCAACGGTCACTTTTTCTTCTTTTTGTTCCATTTATACCCCCGTCTTCAACTGCAGTGATCATATCGCCTACTGACGGTGTTAACTCCTATACGTTAGGTTGCTGGAACTTTGGATTTGTTTTAAGCATTAAGATCACGTATACATTCATACTTCCAGTTTCTGGTTAAGATGGAGAGTCATCTTAGTTGGAGAAAAAGTCCACATCCCAGCCGGGTATCAAACGCGGGACCCATCGTGCAACAGGCAGGTGCTCTACCGACTGAGCTACGTGGCCATCCTTAACTGTTAAGCTGGGAACGACTAAATAATCTTGTCTCTGTACTTGAATTCTGTGCACTATCACCACACTTGCAGATAAGCTTCTGGTAAAATAACAATCCCTGTGGATAAAGAGCTAATTCCTGTCATATTTACGGCAGACTAAGTATTTAAGTGTCCTCTTTTTGTTTAAAGATCCAGAAACACACGTGGCACTTCGAGTACCAAACCCGCCGTTAAAGATCAGAACATGGTGCAGAATATTTTAGCAATGAAATGCGATGTGCATAGGAATTGCCATGGTACTATTATTAGTTACTTATAAAAAGAAAGAGTGATACATCAACATATAAGTCATACACGAAGGCTATTCATAATTAAATTCCATTTATTTTTCAGAAAGTGTCCATGAAGTTACAGATTTTGTTTCATAATATTTTGAAACTGCACACTCTAAGTTATTTTCAGCCACATTGAGACACGTGACGAGTTTTGAACTTCGTAGAATTCTGCCGCCAATCTACGGCACCGGTTTCAACTCTTCGTCATCGCCAAAACGCTTCGTATCAAGCCACATGCATGAAAAATGACAATTACTAGGCACAAAAATCACGGCTGTAGGGGCGGTGACTCCAGTATTCCCTATCTGAATTCTCGTAGTTTGGTTGCAGTACAGTAGCGATGATAGTTCTGTGCCGGTGACCTACTTTCTTCGCGCACTTGAGAGAGTTTATGACCAAGCGTCACTTGCACCTTCTGCTAGCGCTAGAAGATGGAAGACAATGCAGCACGGCTATATTTCACAGACTCGTCTTTACTAAAACGCATACCTTAAGATGTATGAGTACTTCCTCATCTTAGCCACTGAGAAACAGCAGATCTTCTTTACTGTTTTTTTGGGGGCCCAAATGACCTTGTTGTCGACGGGCCCTTAAACGCCACATACTCACTCACTCTTTACTGTTTTACTTCTTTGCTTTCACAAATGTTTTAATTTACAGGAAAATAAAAATCTGGGGTGATGCCTTTGTGGCTTGTAGCGCATGGAAGTGAGTTAGCCGATTCTCGTATGAAGATATGTTCCATCTTCATAGATCACCGACCTTCCTTCTTCTCCAAGCCTTTTTATGGCATGTAAATATGACACACGCCAATTTCTCATATACCTTTCCTATAACAAGACCCTGTTGTTCCTTGTTTTCTTCCACTTGAAACCTATGCCACATGTTAATGGAATCTTGATGTTTCAGGAGCCCCACATTTTGACAGTGGGTACAATTATCTCCTGAATATACAAATTATAAATTGTTTGGTGAGTTACACTCCTACCAAAGTCATCAATGACAGTGATTGTTTCTGGTACACAATGTACTTTCCAAATGTTTCAAAGGAGGTCACTTGTACCTCATATTTCTCCCTTTCTTTAATTATTTTACGAAATTTTCTCTCAGATACCTTTGTTGCTGCACTCACCCTCCCTTGCATTTTATTAGCATATCGCCAGAAACTGCTTCCCGTTTCAGAATAGATTGACATTATTAATAACTTCGCGGTTCGGCTGTGATGTGTATTTCCACCAAGTTTGCTTTGAATTGGAGGCATTTTAATATCTAAATAAGAAAATATATAAAAGCACACACATACACACAGACAAAACGCTAATCACCAGTGTGATTAAGAATCACAATTTCTAACACTTTAAAATCTTAACGTGACGACATCGAAGCGTCAAACCTCTCCACGATACTGGTCATTTCAGTGTACTGCGCATGACCGAGAGTGTAGACTCAGCAACTGGATTCTAAAGACTGCGCACACGGTCTCCACAGGCACAGAGCCATCGTTCGCGCTGTAAGTTGCGCTGTGGGCAGCGGGCGCTATCATACAGAAAAACCACGCCACAGCTCCACAGCTCATGACGTTTGATTTCAATGGCCTTTCTCAGATTTGTTAATGTTTTGCAGTAACTTTCAACGTTATTTTGGTATTTCTTTCTAAGAACACCACTAGCAAAAATCCTCTTCTATCAGAGTAGATAGTTGCCATGAGTTTCATGCTGGAGAGTGTTTGACGACACTTGGAGCTTTTTTCGGTGAATCAGTCCCTGCAGTCCCCACTGCATGTATTAAAGTTTCATTGCTGCATTCATTTCTTGCGCCATTTTTTCAAATGTCAGAGCAAAGTGTGCAATGAAGCGCTGGAAGCATCGCTTTCCCAAGAATTTCAAGAGAAAAACAAGAAAAACAAGAAAATTGATGCCAAACAGCATTCTATTATGCTCTGGATACATTTTAAAAATTTATTCGCCAACATCCGCAGTGCTGCGGACACTTTCACATCTGTAGATTTCAGTGACCAGTTCCACGAGCTCATTCAATTCTGAATATTTCTGTATTTACCCATTCGTAACTTTGAATAACATGCTTCGTAGGTTTCCGAAAGCAATCGTAACTCTTCGATAGTTAGGAAGCACTGGCAGATTTTGTCACGTGAAGTCTCTGTAGCGTGTGAAGAAAAGTTTATTTTATTGTTTTATGTGGTGCTTTTAAATACAACTGTAGGTATATTTCAATAGAATTAGCAATAGTAATTTACGAAAATTGGTATATAGTGGTAACAAACAGGAAATTCTTAGGAAGTTTTAAGTTATTAGCAAAAATGTGTGAATTGCATACTTTCTCCGTGTTAGATTAACAATTCATGCGGTGTGGCCAGCTTTAGGAAAAATTGGAATGTCTGAATGGAGAGGGGAAACAGAAATGCGTTGTTTTAGTATAAGCAGACTTGAATTATAAGAAGGGCCTACGTGTGACTACAATAGAAACATTACTGAAGAGTGGCCTTAATTCTTTGAGTCACTATTCTCTCTTATGATGAAAAATGATAGTGCAAATAAAATGGAGGGACAGGAAATTCGGGGGATGTAATTACCCTACTCAGCATTCGCCTGGAAACCTAGGAAGCCCCCCCCAAAGAAACCCATGGGCAGGTAGGTCGGCCACGGTAAACGAACCCGAATCTCCAGAGTGCAGATAGCAGACGAAACCGCCTGAGCCATCCCGCTCGGTATTGTGACTTTGTGGGTTCGTGAAATTAAAAGTCCAGGTTACAAACACTACAAATTGCTCTTTATTTTCGTAGAAACACACTTTAGTCAACCCTTACAGTAGCAGAAATACGTCACATACACAATACAACTTGCAAGGTCATCGACCACAAACAAAATCCACACACCTGTTCACGCACACGAGTTCAAGTAAAAACTGTCTCCCAGTTGCGGGCGGCGGCTCCTTTTCTAGCTTACTCACTATTCCGGAAAGTTCTCAAACAATAAAGACGGCGCTAGAAGAAAGACGAACTCTCCAGAAATCCGTCTCCTTCCCCCCACCATTTCGGCAAGTGTTTATCTCCGCACTACATTGTCCGTCTCTTTGAACTCGCCGGCTGCGCCGCCTCGCCGCAACAATGCATTCGCGACAGTATTTTCTAGCCTTGCTTCGTTTACAAATTCACTATTAAAGAGTAAGCACTACCAATGATTTCATTGAGGTTAGGAAAGCAATGTCAGATCTACAGAGGGATTATAATTGTAGTTGTGCAGGTAAAGGTAAGACAGATATGCATGTATTTTCGTGTATTAAAAACGAATTTAATGTTTTATTTCTCGTTACCAAGAAAGATAAACTTTCCATACTTGAGGCATTGAGAATACAGTTCATAAAGGTAAAGAGTGTCAGTATGAAATGCATTTAAAGGAGAAGAAAATCAATAGAAAGACATTGATAAACGTTAAGCAAAGGTAGAAAATTGCATGGTTGCTTGGTACCATCTGGAAGCAGGTTTTCCAGTCCCCAACGATTGGAAATATTGGCGAGTTATAAATCCATAATATGTGGACAAGCTGTAAACCAAACATGTTATTTTATCTGACATACGAGTGAAGCAAAGAAGAGTCAGATGAGCTTGGTTCTTGTGTATGGAAGCATTTGAATTAAATTGCACGTGAACGGAACACTATGATTTATTCTGACAGCTGCGCTCATAAAAAAGGAAGAAAGAAAAAAAGAGTTTACGTTGTCTTTATATCTCTATGTTGTTGCTCAATTATATTACAACTATTATACATAAATTTCTCATAATGCGTCATACTCACAGTGACGGTGAAGCATCACATCTAGTGATAGAGAAACAAGCTAAGCGACCTCTCAGATGAAGACCGTGTATTTGCTATAATAATATTTGGGAATAATCCAAAAAGCATGGACGACCTATTTCGGAGTTTCCCGGGTAGATAGGCGAATTACTGGTATGAAGAATTACATCTCTTGCATTTCCTATCTCTGCATTTTCTTCACTTCACCTTTCACCCTGGTTGTCTATTTCAGGATCCTAAGTATAAGGGAGAGTTTCGGCGTGCGTGTTGGCGTACGACTCCCTGTAAATCCTCACGACTAGGGCCCGGAAGTTGTTGACCTAAAAATTCTCTAAAAATGAGCTATAAAATGTCCTTAAAATATAAAAAATGCACATAAAATGTAAAAAAAATGACCTAACAAAAATTAAAAATTTCTTTCATAATAATAAATTAATAACTCTCACAGACAAATAATGAATATGGTTCGAATAACCACATTTTAAAATTGACTTTCTTAGTAAATAATGCAATTATTGCTACTAAATAATAAATAAATTGAAAATTCATTAGATCATTTTCAATTTTATAAAATATGAAAAAATAAGTTACTATACCCATTTGCCAAAGCATACCTTACTTAGCGTTGGTCATCTTTAAATTACAAAAAGTAAAGGAACGGCGGTTGTCAGCTAAAACTGCTTTATACTTTGAGAAACTTCCCTCCACTTCCACAGATGTTATAGGGACATATTTGAAAAACACTATGTCACTGCTTGTTAAATCCTGTTCTAAAATATCAGTTCTGAAGTTTTCTCCTGATAGATATTGGCAATCTCTTGGCAACCACTTTATATGACAACAATTTCTCTCAGTATTTGAAAATTGTCACAGTGCAGTTAACCATGTACCCCAGCGTGTTAAAATTGTTGCTGGGGGCAAAGCTATATTAGGGTCTTTTCCTTTAAAATACATAGTTTGGGTTGGCGCTTTCGAAAATATTTTCTTTTCTGTGGAAATTAGTGTATCTACTTCTGGAAGTGTTGATGTGATGAATTCGATGAAAAGCATGGACCAAACACGCAACATGCACCATCTTACTGTAAAATAATTGGATTGACTTTGCCGCCTTTACCATGTAAGGCACCGCGTCTGTTAGGAAGAGGAGCACGTTGTCATGATGTATTCCACTAGGCCACAATAAACACATCGATTTATCGAACAGTTTGCATATCTTACAGTGGTTAACAGCTTCCATAACCTCTGATGTAAGAAGAAAGATTTGTCCAGCACTAGTAGCTTCTAGCGTACCATTGGCCACATAACGCCTCTCTGAATCAGTTGTCTCATCAATTGATACATAATTTTTTCCTATTCACATATTCACGTATTCGGTTTAACGTGTCTTCATAACATTTTTATATGTAACTCATACGCAAAGTTGATTCATTTGGAATTGTATGACGAGTGTGACGTTCAAGAAAATCTCGTAATTTAGAATTAATTTTTCTAGCGGAGTATTTGCACTAACAAACACTTCACATAATTCTTTAGAAAAGGAAGATGACTTGTTGCCAAAGCCATTTATTTTAACAGTAACTGAGACGCTTGTCTTTTTTTTTCACATTTTAAAGAGCTCGTAAATGTTTTATGTGGATGCAATCCACACGTATTGCATGATGTAATCAGCGATTCCTCGAATTGATGCGTCATAAATTCACCAGCACTGTTACGACGCTGACCTGTGTTAATTACATGTTTACCACGCTTACAAAGTTACTATTTCATATAAAATATATAAATGAACTTTTAATCACAGATTATCTTAAAATCCTCCAAAGAGCCCATGGGTCAGGGTCAGGTCCGCCACGGGAATCGAACCCGGGCTACAGATGAAAATGCCACATAAATTCGTGAAAAAGAAAGAAAATGACCGGAAAATGCATTTAAATGTTAAAAATGACTATTATAAAAATGTGGGAAAAATGCATTTTGATGACCTATAAAACCATATATATCTAATGTATTTGTTCCAGAATGCACTTAATTTCCAATAACCATCGTCTATGACTACTCAGAAAAAAGATGACTTTTCATCAAAATCCGGGCCCTACTCATGACTAAAGTGATGGATAAGGTCCAAAAACAAAAAAGAATTCTCAGAAGGCTGGAAAGTATGATAGTGCCCACATATAAAGGGAAGGGAGAGAGGGATAGAGGGAGAAGCCAGAAAATTACAGAGGGATAAGTCTATTGTCGGCGATGGGAAAAGTCTGCACATAGATATTGGCGGAAAGACAGTGATTGGGCGGAAGAGGTAGAGGCAGTTTCAGAGTTCCAAGCAGGTTTTAGAAAAGGGAAGCAAACGATAGATAATGTATTTATTATAAAAACCGTAATAGACAAGTATTGAAGTAGGAAGAGGGCAAGGGTGTACATGTTCTTTGCAGACTTTATGCAGGGTGAAGAGAGCATGGATAGAGCGCAGGGAAATGGCGTAGTGGAGAAATAAGTAATTGGAGGAAAAATGGGATAAAATGAACAGAAAAGCAAAGTAGTCAGGAGAATACTGACAGGAAAATGCAGAAAGAAGAATATGAACATGGGGGAGTTTTTGAAGATGAAAGGGAAGTGGAGTAGGAGAAAAAAGAGGAGCCGAAGAGAATATAGAAGGGAGAGAAGGAAGGGGAAGAGTAGAGATCAAGTAGAGGGAGGGCACCTCGAGGTGAATCAAAGGCCAGGGAACCAAAGGGAGAATGAACGGTTAGACTACAATTTGTATTTAGGATAAGGTAGGCAATAGAACTGCTGTGAAATATTGTAAATTACATAAAACGAAAGTAAAGTTACAGAGGTAAATCCACATCTTTCGGATCTGGGGTAGTCTCCATGTCCTGGGCTCCACAGGGGATGTGTAAGCTCGCAGGAGTGGAGAGCCGCTACCGCTACCGAGGAGATTCAAACTATTGCTGTTAGGGACCCCGTCCTCTGTTGTCCTGTCTACTCAGGTCGGACCATTCTTAACATCCTGTTACTTCATTCCTCTCTCCCAAGAGCCCCCAGCGAGAGGTATAGGCACAAAAGATTTCCATAGTTTACCCCAACCTAGTCAAAAATGTCCATAGATTGAGCCTCCACCCCCTATGAACCTTGTCCTACCTCAACAGAAACAAAAAAAAGTCCGTGTGATAAAAACACAAGTATGCGATCAGTAAATAAGGGAAACAGAGTGACTGTCCGTGAGATTATGATGATCAAGCGCTTGCCTCAGGAATGGCAACGACTGCTTAGGACGAGATCGCCTGATTGCAGAGAGATCCAATAATTATGTGGAAGTGGGAGAATACCCGCTGTGCATATGACGTCACCGGGACAATGTGGGCATGGTTGCGGCAGCATGGTTTACAAGCACAATTTGCAATATTATGTTAATTTGTGTGCGAGTCACAGCACACATTTGTGTTATAATGGACAGATAAAGTGGTGCATGGATTGGTTCTGAGGAAAACAGAATTAGGCATTCATAATGGTAAAGGTTCTTTATGGTAGAATAATGAAATCGTCCAGCCAAGTGCTTCAAAGATTCTTAAGACATCTTACTATAAGGAAAAATATACCTAAGCTCAGCATATGCGTGCACAAATTTATTACAATGGTTAGTTCAATTAATTATCATTTGTATCAATAAACGGGCAAATGCTTAACTATTTCAAGTAGCTTCCAGGTTCTTATTAACATGAAACCTTTTTTTTTTTGTCTGCTTTGATGTTGGGAGACGTGCCTGAAATATTTGACGCAATAAAGAATACACCTATATTACGATGATGTATGTACATCATAATTCTAACCTCCAACACTATTAAACAATATGGAATTCTACAAGTTACATAGAAGAGAACATGAATGCTTTGGAGTGTGGATGTGGACACTTCTATAGCATATTTACTTGTTTTTGTTTTCCTTAAAAAAATTGTGGCTGTATGCCCAGTACTGGTATAAAGGAATTGTGGTATGAAGGAATATCAGTAGTGTCATATTTGCACATTACCTCTTTTTTGTTCATTTTCTGCTTGTTCTTGTGTTGCTTTTTAAGGTTACAAATCTATTTGCTTAGCGTTTAAATCACGAACGGTCTGTAAAATGCTGAGAGCATATTACCTTAGGAGGTAGGAGTACGCAAGTAGGTTACAGAGGGCTCCTTTTTTCTGTAATTTAACCCCTGGGGGGAGGAATGAATGGAAGGGTTGAAGGGCGACCCCAGAGAGACGATGTTGTAGTGTAGCAAGGATGGGTACTTAACGATTTCAAACTTGTACCGATGTTGGTGTTGGCTAAACCCTGGCGTAACAGCCCACAGGCGAGCCAGAGCCTGTCAACCCGACTACCGGCCTCACGCCCACATACTAAAGACAGAGGTGGACGATCATCCGACCGATACTGGGAGGAGATGTGGTCAGCATCTCGGCAACCCCAGTCGGAAATTTGGCTTTCTAGACCAGGGTTTGCTACATAGCGTAGCTTCGCAATTTCCTCACGGTTCTGAGTGGCCACCGTTCCTGCACACGGGACTTCAAATCCGCAATCCCAAGGGTGGAGTCGATCCCGTTCGCATTCCGTGGCGGGGAACCAAAACACAACGCTTTAGCCCACTACGACAATATGTTGGCTAACTTTGCACAAACCGTGTGTTGTATAGCAATTAAAATAGCTTCCAGTAAGGGGACTTCAGTAGTCCCACTAAACAGCAGGGGGAAATCTTACCAGAGCTTAAATTCCGCCGTACTGCCACAACCTACCAACAGTGAGACAGGTGAAAGGAAATGATAAACGCAGGAAATTATGGGCAGGAAGTTCGTCATAGAAGGGGAACCACTCTAATCTACCGACCAAGTGAGAGCACGGAAAACCGCATGGGAAGACTGCCCCGGCCGAAGGGAATCGAATCGGGGATCTCGCAAAATGCGATCCATCTCGCTCGGTATATGGTACCCTCACTTTCTGTAAACTCATTGGGAATGCATGGTACACAACACTCAGGAGTTTTGGTTATTCCATCACAGTTTGCAACCGTAGATTCAATCTGTCATGCGGTAAAGCAATATAACTGATCAGTCCACCCAATAAGGGAAGTGGGGGTCATTTCCCCACCTGCTGTGTGTGCGGGAAATACAATGTAATTGTATAGTAACTGCCTCCAAGTTCTGCTATACTTCTAGTTCCTTTTTACCCCACCACTCTAACCACTTCTCATTTCTCTTCTCTTGGGTACACGAAGTGAGAAGACGCTTTATACAAGCACAGTATTGTGACTTGGTTCATAGAATTAAAGTCTAGTTTACAGAAATTCAAAATGCTCTTTATTTCAAGTAAAAAGACACTTTGCATACCCCTTACAGGCTCTAAAAATGACGTGACACACTCTCATGAATCTCCAAGGTCTCTCATTGCTTCATCACACGTAACAAACAAAAGAATTCACTTGCGGTACACTTCAAACCACTATACAGCTGCACACACACGATTAACAGCTAAACTCGCAACTCCATTACCAACTGCCTGACTCGTCCCTTGTCGCTTATTTACACTCGAGTCATTGTTTCTCGAAAGTTTCCGAAGCTTCACGGCCTTTCACGACGGCAAGAGATGGAGAGGGAACTATCCAGACATCTGTCAGTCTCTCTCTCGGCAAGCGTCCAGCGTGCGCACCACTATCTGTCGCTTTCTTTTCTGCACAAGCGTAGCTCCGGCTTTGCGCGGCTCAACCAAATAATGCGATTGGTGACAGTATTTATTATCGCTCCGCCATTAGAACCAAAGTTGATGTAAACACATGACGTCGTTAACTATCCCACGATATGCAGGAAATCAAAGTAAAGCCTCGTTAACACGGAACAGCTTTGAAAAAGAAATAATTTTGTTTACCGTAGTTAATGCAGACTTGTTTTACAGACGATAATTGGCTATTCTCAGTAGGTACATAACTCGAATTTCCTTGTCAGCGGGTGAATTCTTTGCACTCATCTCACCTGCTTGGGACCAAGTAGGAAGAGAAACTTTGATAAAGTCATGGAAAAAGTTGTGGCCTGATGTGTGTGACTTGCCGGAAATAAGATTGAAGAAGGAGATAAAATAAGTTTGGAAGAAGATTTTTATAGACTTTTTAAAATATAGATGGCCATTCCGATATTGATGAAGAAGGCATTGACAATCAGTTGTAAATCGACAATTACGGAAGTTATAAATCAATTACTGAGGAAGGCATTTTTGGATCATGCAGTGTTACTGAAAATGAAAATGATGATATTCATACAGTATTGATAACCAGCTGTGGTTATGACCCACCCACAAGCAATAACAAACATAAAGAAATTGATGCTATATTTCGAGAGTCAAACCAAAACATTGCCAAATGAACTTCTAATGTTAAAGCAGATGCGAGATCGCGCTGTTCATAAGCAATGCACTAAACTGAGACAGCAGAGGCTCACTGCCTTTTTTAATACCGACTAGTTTGTAGCTATATAGTGTACAGTGCAAATACATAGGCAATTACAGTACATATAGTGTATGTGTCCTTAGGTGAAAGTGTGCCGATAATAATTTCTAAACTTCGTTAACAATATTTCGGTGATGTACATATTTTTTATCGTTTTACTGCCATTTTCTGGATAACCCGGATTGTCGTTAAATCGGATCGACCCTGGTCCCAATTGATCCGGGTAAACGAGGTTATACTGTAGTATCTTAAATACGTGCAATTATCCCCTGTTTTCAAGAACTGTGTTAATCAAAATTATGTAATTACGCGGGTGAGTCAAATGAAACCCTTAAATCTGTAATAACAAATCGAAATTTCGCGCCGTTTTCCTGTAAGTTGGTAAGCGTGCTACAAACGGCGTGCAGAATGGCCTGTAGGTGGCAACATCGTGCAGATGCGCACATAGCGTCGCAGTATCAGTATAAAGATGGCCGCCACACTTGCGACTTGCACCAGGGAAGAACAGTGTTCTGTTATTTGGTTTTTGCACAGTGAACGTGTGAAACCTATTGAAATTTATCGACGAAGGAAGGTTGATACATTTTTCTCAGAGCAGCAAGTCTACGAATGGAGTAGAAAGTTCGCAAATGATGTGACTTCAGTGGAAGATGCTCCAAGTCCAGGTCAGGCACAACGAGTTGTGACTCCACAGAACTTTGCAGCAGTTGAAGCCATAGTGAAGGAAAACCGCCGAGTGTCACTGAATGATATTTCAGCATGTTTACAGATTAGTCCTTGGTCAGCACACCACATTGTGCATGAAGTGCTCCAGTTTCACAAAATGTTTGCAAGTTGGGTGCCATGGCAGCTGACTCCTGAAATGAGACGACGTGCTGATGCTTGTGAAGAACTTCTTCGGCGCTTTGAACGGGAAGGTGATAGCTTCCTTGAAAGAAGCGTTACTGGATACGAAAACCTGGGTTCACTTCCACCAACCGGAAACGCAGAGAGCGAGCAAGGAAGGAATGGCGCCATCACTCATCACCAAAACCAAGGAAGTTTCGAACAGAACCATCAGCAGGAAAGGTTATGCTGACTCTCTTTTGGGACGAAAAAGGCGTCATTTTGGAGCATTACATGCCTAGAGGGACCACTGTCACCAGTGCATCATACACAGATCTCCTAAAAAATCATCTGCGGCCTGCAATCAAATCAAAGCGACATGGATTGCTGTCAGCAGGTGTCCTTTTGCAACATGACAATGCAAGGCCCCACACTGCTCCTACAACAGTTGCAACAATCACAGACCTGCATTTTGAGTGTCTTCCTCATCCACCATACTCACCAGACCTTGTCCCAAGTGATTTCCAAATGTTTGGACCACTCAAAGACGCAATGGGAGGAAAGAAGTTCTGTTCCGTTGAAGAGGTACGCCACGAGGTGCATGAGTGGTTGTGCAGACTACCAAAAGGATTTTTTTCTAAAGGCAATTATGCATTTTGTAAGCGCTGGAGGACTTGCACTGAGCGTGGGGGAGATTATGTTGAAAATTGATACAGCTTTGTACAGCTTCTGTACAATAAATAATATTTAAAACGATATTTACGGTTTTCATTTGACTCGCCCTGGTAGATACTTGCTCTGTCAATAAAAAGAATTATTTGTAAAAATAAATAAGGTTATATGGTTGCGTGATGCTCGTGCCTCTTCTGCATTCATGCAATTAACATGGAGCAGTCAGTAAGGCGATAAACATGGTTACCGCTGTAAGTGCACATCTCGGCGAGTGACAATAAATTAGAATTCTAAAGGCAAGTCGTTAAATGTGGCAAAAAACAATTTGTGTTAAATGTTTTTAACAAATTAAAGTAGGATAATCTATAGAATTGTTAAACTAAGTGCAGGCTGAGCAGGGTTGCGTGTGGGTCAAGAACAGTGGAAAAAAAAAAAAAAAATTCAGACGTAAACCAGAATTAGAAAAAGCAGATCACTTTACCAAAGTTCTTTCATCAAAAAATGAACGAATTAATCTTTAACCGCCAACGTTAAGCAAGTCTTCTATTCCATCAAAAATGATCCTACGTTATTTCTATAAATCAATTCACTCTTGGTATTTAGATTTGCAAAGCGAAAAGAAGTGAATACAATTGACCGAGAGGTTGTCGTTTGATAGAGACCCAGATTGTACGTCTTTTTCCGACAGCAATGCAGATAGATAATCGTAAATTATAGTTTAATTATTTTGTATTTTATTTCATCTCAGCTCTAATTCCGTTTATATTATCATTCTTATTATTTTTGTGCGAATAGGCCCATGTAGGACTACTCAAAGTACTTAGAGACCTTTCTTAGCTTTCTATGGAACCAAAGTTCTCTCATGCTTTGGCTGTGGGCTTTTCTTCATAGAAGTTTGCCGCCTGTGTCTTCAACCAGTTGGAAACATTTTCTTTCAGCTCTTCGTCATTGTTGAAGTGTTGACCGCCAAGGAAAGATTTGAGATGCAAAAACACATGAAAGTCGCTAGGAGCGAGGTCAGGGCTGTACGGGGGGTGGTCAAACACGTTCCAGCCAAATCCCTGTAGGATGTTTTAGTCGCGTTTGCAGTGTGTGGTCTTGCGTTGTCGTGAAGAAACACAGCACCTTTTGACATAGCAAATTTGCCGATAAATTTCAATCGGTTTCACTTTCCTAGCATTTAGAAAACGAATCACAGATCTGATGACACAAGCGGCGGAATTTTTAATCAACTCCGACATTGTATACAAACACAACAAAGTGTACGAGGCTGACAGCGATCTCACAATGGCGCACGTTTCTTCTCCTTGATACAGAGCGTCTACCGCGCATGTGCGGAACTGTGATCGCAGCGCTGCAGCGGAGATAAATTGAAACATAACTAACTTTCTGGACGCCCATTGTATTATTATTATTATTATTATTATTATTATTATTATTATTATTATTATTATTATTATTATTATTATTATTATTATTATTATTATTATTATTATTATTATTATTATTATTATTATTATTATTATTATTATTATTATTATTATTATTATTATTATTATTATTATTATTATTATTATTATTATTATTATTATTATTATTATTATTATTATTATTATTATTATTATTATTATTATTATTATTATTATTATTATTATTATTATTATTATTATTATTATTATTATTATTATTATTATTATTATTATTATTATTATTATTATTATTATTATTATTATTATTATTATTATTATTATTATTATTATTATTATTATTATTATTATTATTATTATTATTATTATTATTATTATTATTATTATTATTATTATTATCATTATTATCATTATTATTATTATTATTATTATTATATTATTATTATTACTATTATTATTGTTATTATTGTTATTGTTATTATTATTTATTATTATTAAAGTATTGAAATATATAAATACGAAACATGAGTTCATGTAATATTTGTTTGTGATTGCTCTTCAAAGCTGGTTCGACTTCACCAATATTATTAAACCAAATGAACTGTTTTTCAGAAAACCAATGAGCCAGCTCTCTATTTTAATATTACAATAAAAATTAAAATTAGACAACCTATATTTCGCACAGAACAAACGAAACCTGCGGTGCTGCTTTTATGTAAACAGTTCTACTAAATTCGCACCATAATCCTGACGTGCCTTCTTGCCCCGTGAAGTCATGCATAAATATAATTAAATTATTTATTTACCGAGTCATGTGACTCTGAATAACGTACTGTCTATTCAAAATGATTAAAGGGACCGCAAACATTTGAGAAGCGTCTGTAGAGCCAGACTGAAAAATTCAATGCTATAGCCGGGATTTGAACCACGGATCTTTTGATTGCCGTCCAGTCGCTCTAACCCTTGAGCTACTATGGGCAACGTGCCGATATGACATTAAATTCTCCACCTGACTCGTTTTTCAATTAATTGTACCTAATAGTGGTCCGAACTATAAAGCCTGGGCCTTAAAGTACTTACAGCATAGTAAGTCGCCATTAAGGTAGTTGTCTCATGTGTTTATGAGAACTCCTAAGTGGTTTACCGGGAAAAAACACGAGTCAGTTGGAGAATTTAATGTCATATCCGCACGTTTGCCATAGTAGCTCAAGGGTTAGAGTGGCTGGACAGCAACCAGCAGTTCCGTGGTTCAAATCCCGGCTATGGCATTGAATTTTTCAGCCTGGCTCTACAGTTTCACACGTCTAGTGTGAAAGAACAATTAATTTCCATTTTAGAAACCTGTTATGCCGCAGATACTAACATTTACCCTTCCCCTAAAAAAATGCGGCATTATTTAATTTTCTTCATTGCGCATGCCCGGACGTGGAACAGTGAATGTATTTACACACCAGCACTTTCTCAACAGCATGCAGGTTTCCTTAAAAATCTTATAGCACCCCATAACGAAAATTGACTGATATCGGAATTGGAATTATTTTCAAGTTAAAGGTAGAGTTACTTGTACTTGATTTGTAGACTTAGCAACCTTCTTCATAAAAGTAAGAACAGGTTAATTTCTATAATTTACAGATGCATCCATGAAAACAGCATGTGTTGATACAATATGGTGTAAGTAAGCCACAAACATAAACAAATATATAAAAAAATAAAAAGGATTATACCCAAACGCCCGCCTCGGTAGCGTGGTGGTAGCATGTCTGCCTTACATTCAAGAGTCCCGAGTTCGAATCTCGGTCAGCGTAAGTTACCTAGATAAGGTCTTTTCCGGGGTTTTCCCTTATCCTGAAAGACGAATGTCGGATAACTCTAATCTCTATGGACCCTGGGTTCGTTTGGGCAGTATTTCACTGGTTAAATTCATCGTCCGATATGACAACGTTGAAGGACGTAAATTCCCCCCCCCAAAAAAAAATACGCACACGAATATATATGAATGTTGTAAGAAATGTAAGGTTGCATTAACTGGAAATCAAAATAAAATAATCGTAGTTCAAGGATTAAACAATACATTAATACATACTGTAATAGTATGTCAATTCAAGAGAAAAGTACAAAGGCAGCGGAATGTCAATTATGCAGACAGGGTTTGTGTGCTGTCTTTCAATATTAGCATTACCTTTTCATGCAGTTAATTTAAAAAACAGCTCAAACGATTTTGTTAATTCTTTCACGAATAGAATGTTTTGTTGAGGCTGGCCCCGTAGCTCAGTCGATAGAGCACCTGCCTGCCATGTTAGCGGTCCCAAGTTCGCTTACCGGCAGAGGGGGTGGGGATCTTTCTCCGACCAAGATAATTGCTCATCTTCCCCAGAGTCTGGAAGTATGAATGTGTGCGTGATGTAATGATTAAAACCCAACGAATACGACTTAACACCTTCGAGATCTTCCAAAGGAGAACTGCCGCCGATGTGACCATTGCAGTTAAAGGCGGGTTATAAATGGAACTATATACATAGTTATTTTCTGTGGTTGTGGATCATGTAGCATTTTCCAAAATTGAAATCGCGATTAGTGGGAAAGAGTCAGAATCAGTGGCGAAGCGTACAATGAAGAGCTAGAAGCGCCGCTTCCCCAAAAATTTCAGGAGAAAAAGAAGAAAATTAATTCCAAAAATATTTTATTAGCGCTGGATACATTTTCAAAATTTCGTGAACGTCCGCGGTACTGCGGACTTGATAGCTGCTTGCTTTCGAGTGACCAGTTCCGTGAGCTCATTTAATACTGAATATTTCCGTATTTACGCATTCGTAACCTTGAATACCATGCTTTGTAGGTTTTCGGAAGCAGTCGCGACCCTTCGATAGTTAGGAAGCATTGATAATTTTGTCAAGTGAAGTCTCTAGCGTTTGAAGAAAGTTTATTTGTTTGGTTTATATGGCGATTTAAATACAAGTGTAAGTATATTCCAATAGCTTTAGCAATAGTATTTTACGTAGACTGGTGTATGGTGATGATAAATAGGAAATTATTGTGAAGTTTCAAGTTATTAGCAAAAGTGTTTGAATTGCATACGTTCTCCATTTTAGGCCAAGAGTTCACTGTGTGGTCCAGTGCTAGGAGAAATTGGAACGTGTGTGGAGAGGTAAAGCATAAATGCGTCTGCTTGTAGTGTGACCAGTCTTGCAATTCAAGAATGGCGTACCTGTGACTGTACAATAGAAAGAGTACTGAAGAGTAGCCTTAGTTCTTTGAGTCATTATTCTCTGTTATTTTAATGAACATTATTATTTAGAGCTTCCCTCACTTTGGAAGTCACGCCTCGCCACTGGTCAAAAGCCTTTAAAATTGGAGGTACTAACGGAGCAGTGGGCGTTGGATTTTATCGGTCCCGCCTGCTATCCTTACGAAGGGAAGTAACACCGGTGGTCTGTCGTAGATTTACGGCACCACCTGAGTCTGATAAAGCAGCTTCTGAGTAAAATTAAGCAGTCTTCACGCCCAAGACAGAATGGGACGCTGAGATTTATTTTCATCAAATTTGCTTTTAATTTGTCCAATACATTCATAGCTTTCATCACTGTGTCGACAGTGTAATTATGTATACGATTTAAGTGGAGCACGGTATCTCAAAAACTTTCAATTCGTATATTCTTATATGTTCCAGCTTCCAACGGATTTCATTACTATGTTTATCTTTCTTACAAATATGAAAATAATTTCCCACAAAATTTAAGCTGTAAAGGATACGAGTGGACCTATGAATCTAGCTCACCTAGCGGAATGGCTCGGGCGATTACGTCTGTGACCCGCATTCGGGAGGCCTGGGTTCGATTCCCATGGCAGGCAACCTGACCCATGGGTTTTGCGGGGGTTTTCCCAGTTCACCAGGTGACTGCTGGGTAGGTTAATTACATCCCCTGAATTTCCTGCCCTTCCATTTCATCTCAATTATCATTTCACATCATCTCTCATCTGGTGGTCTCTTTCAGGGTAGAAGTGTCCGTGGGTATCTTGCCGCTGCATGGCAGGATGATATGCTTTGTCCTCCGGGAGGACGGCCTCCGATCTCTGGGTTGGACTAAGGGACGTTTCGGGACCACGGTGGTTGGGATAATGGTTATACTGTCCTGCCGGGGAGCTTCCAATTGGTAAATTGTAGGGACCCTACCCTCGGCATTGTCGTGACTCCTTGGGACGGCTATCTACCGTCTCCTCTCGCCTTATCCTTTCTCCTGGGGTGGACCATAGGTACTATAGATCAAGACTGGTTGCAATACCGAAACCCCTCCGTACGAATCCACCTATGAATCAAGTTGAGATGAAGTACATCTAGTGAAGTAACGCCAGCTCGTGTCGCTGTTTGTGAAATAAAGAGATTTTTACATTACGCATATTCTTTTGAGAATAGTGTATCTTAATTTTTTGATTGCTTATCACATTCTTTATTCCTTTTAAGGCTCTTGGTTGATTAACAGATATGTTGGCATGACCGAGGTCGTTAAGACGCAGACTTGAGAATACGAGGTCAGTGGTGGTTCGAATCCTGCAATGAAATGAAATGTGTAGTGTTTAACGCCCGCTTTTACTACATACGGCGCCACAGGCGGCAACACTGATGATACATGCGATGAAGATGGAGCACTGGTTGAACGAGATGGCGGGGAAACCGGAGATCCCAGAGAAAACCCGCCCCAGCGTCGTGTTGTCTACCACAAATCTCACTTTGCGGTCATCTGGGATCGAACACAGGCCGTCTTTGTTAGGGCCGAGTGGCCTAACTACTTAGCCACGGCGCGGCCGAATCCTGCTAATGTCTTCAGGTTTTATTCTTTCCTCATAAATGTTGGGAAGTCACTTAAGCTTGGATATTGGCTCTCACCTAGGCGGCCCGGGTTCGATGTAAGGCGACATCAAAGTGGAATTGTGGTGGACAAGATGGTGCTGGGGTGAGTTTCCTCCGGGTCCTCCGGCCCCCCCCCCATCATTCCACCAGTTGCTCCATCATTCATTCTTCCCATGCGTTGGGCCGACCCCTCAACCCTGACCTCATCAGGTCAATATGCTTCGGGTCCCTCGCTCTGAGGGAATCCAAGCGACTCCTAACACCAGCATTGGTGAATGTGTGTGTGTAGTGTTTAACAGCCGCTTTTACTACATACGGCACCGCAGGCGGTGACACTGATGATACATGAGATGAAGATGGAGTACCAGTGGAATGAGATGGCGGGGGAAACCGGAGGTCCCGGAGAAAATCCACCCCAGCGCCATGTTGTCCACCAGAAATCTCGCTTTGCGGTCTCCTGGGATCGAACCCCGGCCGCCTTGGTGAAAGCCAAGCGGTCTAACCACTGAGCCAGCAGCATTGGTGAAGAAGGGATGTATATATATATATATATATATATATATATATTCCTTATTTAACGGTTTTGTCACTATTTCCGTTTGTTTTGCTGTTTCTTTTCTGCATTTTTACACATATACACTATACACATAAACATCCATGCCCAAGGCGGGACTCGAACTCACGACCCTCTAAGCAGCGGACGCTAGAGACATACAGACTAGCAACAATGGCTATGATGGCCGACGGCTTTAAACACTATATAAAAGATCAGTGTGATTTAAATACATATTATGCATTTCTGCCTTGATGCTGTTACCTGACAGAACTACGGCCTCTTTCGTTGCCCAACTTTTCGGTGCATTAACGTACTCTTGCTAATAATTAACACTGTGCAACCAAGTCTGTTAAGGTTAAGAGCAGGCTATGTCCTCTGTTTGCGACAGTTAAGTGCTGTTACAAATTATTTCAGTAAATGGACACTGTAGTAATTTTATAGACAATATTTACACAATTCTTAGTGTTCGTCTCCATTTTGTAACACCCAGTTCTCAGATTAACGGGTGGAAAATTCTGATTTCTAACATGTAGAAAGAACAAACGATGTATTCTAACATTTCACCTTTTTTTCAGAGTTTTCATTTTATTTGTCTTATAATATTTTTATTGGATCTATCTTTAGAGTTTTTCAAGTTCGATGTTCACAAAATTGTTATGTGTATTTAGCGGAGCATGTTTGTAAATTCCTGATAATGCAATTGACATTTAAACAGAGGTGGAATTCAATTTTTGAAATCGTTAAAACGGAGGCATTATTTAGGAAATTCAATAAAGACTTTGACAATTCCCAAGTCCCACAATTTTCCGTCCGTCAGATTAAAACCCATCTTACTACTGTACCAAATACTTTTCTTTACTATATTTACACATTCTTGAAACGATTAGGACTTTGTCATCCTGTAAAAGAAGTTCAATAAATTCTACGCGCTCTAGTATACAGTATCTTCCCATTTGAATGTTAAGAACTTCATCACATGCCCAGAAATAAGTAAAGAAAGTATGTATGTATTTAATGCAAACGTTTTTTAAGTTGGCATTGCCGCTTACGTCACCACATCTGGAGTTATTGTCCTCTGCCCCTATCACCTTATGTCATTAGCGCAAATTTCTTCATGGGGTGCAATAGAACTGGACCCGTTTCGTTGTCGACTAGTGTTCCAAGTATCCGCTAGGAGCGCTACTCTATTCTCAGAGTAGCATGTGCCAGAGAGAGCGCCTACAGCGGTAGTTGCATGTTGGCTGGTGTTCTGTGTGGTATGTTAAAGGCGGGAAACGCGGATCTCCAACTTCGTTTCGAGTGCATGAGCGTTTTTCTCATCTCTCAGGAATTTCGACAATGCAAGGTAGGAGCTATTTAGACATCTGAAACTCCTTTTCGAAATTTCATTATATATTTCTTGAGAAAAGAAGTGTTAAGAGTGTTCCAACTTATCATAACCTACGTTAGTACATTGCAAATATAATTGTAAATATGTTCTCTTACCTATGATTTTTATTTCTTTTCCTGCCAGGAGTAGATTATTATTTCTCAAAACTTAAAGCCAAAGATTTTTGCCGAAGTTTTGTATTTAAACGTATTTTCGGCAATTAGAATAATACGTTTTTCTAAACAGAGTTGACAATTGACATACGCCGGCAAAACAAATGCTCTCTAAGCCAAATTTCTGAATGTATCCAAAAACAGAATACTACGAAGCACTATGCAATGCATCTATACACCGTATATCATATGAAAATACCTAGTTTCTAAACCTATGGCAGCTTTGCTTCTTTCTAGGGTTAATAATTCATATAGTTCTATAATCCATCAGCAAATTTGAAAGCTCAAGTTGATTTTAAGAATCACTCAATGCAAAAACTGTCTGGAAATCTCGAAATACTCTTTCACTTAATCTTTTTATGTCTGTAAATGATGGAATATGTTAGCTTTACCTTGATTTGACCAATCAACGTAATGCTTGAAAATACAAATACAAAACACTTTGCTTTCATTAAGACTTTTTCCCTTTATAGTTTGAAATTTCATTTCAAAGCATTCTTTTGGACTTCATAGACTCCTTTAGTATGATATGCTGAATTATAAAAAGTAACGAAACTTATTAAAATAATAAATATGATAAGAGAAATATCTCAAACCCTAACCATGAGAATAACATCAAGGAATGTAGGAGTCAGAACTGATTTGATTCTAATAACTAGCCAACAGTTACAGTATTCCTCTCGAATTATAGTTGTTTGGACCAAAGGACTGTCATCTGGTCAGAATAACGTGATAGTCTAACACGTTGTATTAAATGTAAGGGTTGATCTAAGTGGTTGCTATTTAAGGCTGACTTACGTGACTTAATTTAAAACGCCCTAGCTAGAGTTTGTCACTGTCAAACGGTCCTTCTTGTTACGTGAAGTTGGATAACGCGTGGCTGTTAAAACCAATCGCCGTGAAGCAGTAGTATCAAGTAATAAAAGCAACGACCAATCAGAGTCATTTCCATTGCGTTAAGTACATCGTAATTATACGTTTAGTTTATCAGCGTTTCCTAACTCCAGGTTATGTTCCGTCACGTGAAGTACATCGTAATACAACACTATGTGCATTTAACGGAATATCAAATGTATATGAAGAAAGAATTGTAGAATGTCTCAAATTAGAACGATTCTGCTGTAAACATATGGGAGGTGACAGAGAGACAGATGCTTCAACAGAGTTTGATGATTGCTTCCCGCCGGAAGCACCTCTATAAACACTCCTGAAGTTTCCTTCACCAATCAGCAGCCTAAGGTCCCTTTCGTTAAAGTATCTTAATCTCTCTCTTTCTCGTCTCCCATAGGTTTCAGACAGATTATAATAGGCACTTAAAAACAGGTTTAATTTCTTTTCTTGTAAAGCCGGAGTTTTAGTCAACCAATAAGTTATCCACATTACGGTGGATGCGACGAGACAGTCATCACTAGGGCCCGGAAGTTGTTGACCTAAAAATTCTCTAAAAATCCGCAATAAAAGCCTTAAAATATAAAAAGCTGCACATAAAATGTTAAAAAAAAACCTAACAAAATTAACCATTTCTTTCATAATAATAAATTAATAACTGTCACAGACAAATAATAATATATATGGTTCGAATAACCACATTTTAAAATTAACTTTCTTAGTAAATAATGCAAATATTGCTCCTAAATAATAAATAAATTCAAAATTCATCAAGTCATTTTCAGTTTTATAAAATATATGTTTCTGCCAAACTCTGAAACATACTGTTTCAAACGGGACGCAGTTGACTGTTTTTGTTTCGGCATTTCGATTCCACAACACAACAAATTTACACATCTCACAAACTACTCTCTTACTGCGACACTTCTAGCTCCTGAAGTCCTGACAGATGCAATCTGCACGTATTGTATGATGTAATCGGCGATTCCTGCGTCATAAATTCACCAGTACTGTTAGGACGCTGACCTGTGTTAATTACATGTTTACAACATTTACCAAGTTACTATTTCATAAAAGATTTATATAAATTAACTTTTAATCACAGATTATTTTTTTTTAAAAAAAAACGTCAGAATCAGGTCGGCCACGGGAATCGAACCCGGGCCTCCCGAATGCGGGCTACAGATGAAAATGCCCAATAAATTCGTGAAAAAGAAAGAAATTGACCGGAAAATGCATCTAAGTGTTAAAAAATGGCTATTATAAAAATGTGGAAAAAATGCATTTTGATGACCTATAAAACCCACATATATCTAACGTATTTGTTCCAGAATGCACTTCATTTCCAATAAGCATCGTCTGTGACTACTCAGAAAAAAGATGACTTTTCATCAAAATCCGGGCCCTAGTCATCACAAAATGATCCTATGTGAAGTATCATTGGTTTAGCGATACAAAAATGTTTATCTTTCGATATAAACAAATTATAAATTTTGTTTCAATCATCTTGCCTTAATGTATGTTGGAAATGGTTAGAAGATTATTTATATTTAATGAAAAATGAAAGTCCCGCCCTTTCATAGCTTATTTCTACACGTCCCTTGAAACGTTATACAGTTATATTGAAATCTTGGCGAGCTAAACATTTGGAAACAAAGAAGATTACTGGAAAATTAAATGGGGGAAAGACAGTTTCTTTTTTAATTTGTGGATGTAGATAACACTAGCATCCTGACTATAATCCATTCAAAACGGTTTTTAAATAACCCAAGAGTAGAAAAGTATAAGTAGCTGAAAATTCAATTTTTTTTTTTTTTTTTTTTTTTTTTTTTTTTTTTTTTTTTTTTTACTAATTTACGTCCTCCAACGTTAGGTCATATCGGACGATGAATGGAATGGGTGAAATGAGCTCAGGGTCTATAGAGCTTAGAGTTACCCGACATTCGTCCTTCAGGATAAGGGAAAACCCTTATCCAGGTAACTCACCCTTACGGAGATTCAAACTCGGGACCTCTTGAACGTGAGGCAGACTCGCTACCACCACGCTACCGGGCGGGCTTCAAATCATTAGCAAAGATATCTCGGGAATGGTTAATGCTATCATAATTTTTATTTGGTTTCCTTTAACGAAATATACATTTTTGTGCAGTCATATTTTGTGTAGTCTCGTAGTTTCCCAATTATACAAGTCATTCAGAATGAAGAGGAAAATGGGCCTCGAAAATAATATATTAAAACTACGAATATAGAATATAATTTGCAATATTATCTTTTAATTTTTTCCTGACACTATCAGTGATGTATTTTAGATAGGTACACGCTGAATGTCCCAGAATTCATCCAAACAAATTAAAGAATTTCGAGATGTTTTATCAACATCAAAAGCTAGTGATACATTTTCGAAATCTGGCATGGGGGCTGATAAGCGAATATAACGCCAAATTGTGTGTACATTTTGCTCTTTGAAGCCTTAACGAAGCAAAAGTGCGGTATTAAGACACAATATAAAAAAATTAAAAGTTACTAGTTCTGCCTTGCTGTTAAAAAGTTCGTTCTGCCAGTCCATTGATAATATCGTTCATTTGATTTCGGAGGCTAGAGAAAAACATTCGCTTTACTGCACACCCCGTTCAGTCGGTACATGTGATATCTCTCATTGGCTATTGCTATATATGAATCGATTCTTACTAGACGTAAGCGGAGCAGCAATGAATTTATTCCAGCCAATGCGACCAGTGTACTATAGAGCCACACTTATGTGTGAAGGCCGGATGCATTTGCGTTTTTCTAAAGGTGTACTGCACATGGACTGTGCTATTATTCCTTGCACATGTAAACAACTGTAGCTAGGTACAGCCTGAACATGGCAGGTACAGCGAGAAGAAACAAAACAGTTGCGTTATACTGCGCCTTGACCTTGCTTCCGCATACACTTGCAAGGCAATGCTTCACTAGTTCGCAGAGTACTACGTTACGTTGTTTTGGAGTTTGCTTCCAGTGGCAGTTTGCACATTTGATGGCCGTGCTGTACATCTTACGTCACATATACTCCGAGTCCAGCTAATCCGTATCGCATGTGATCGCAGATCTCCGGCCTTTACTTATGTCTTGCGTATAGCGACCACCAAAAGATGACAAGCGGGGCCTCAAGAGGGTGAGGGGCTTGAACTGATTATCTACTCTGGTAGCGGATCTGTTTACTACGAATTGAGTTTATGAGAGTGCATATGAGTTACCCATGTTGCCAGATTTAATCTCGTTTCAGTAATGGCAGTGATAGGCATTATACATGTGTGTTTATGTGACAACACTGAAACCTAGCATCCTTACCATATCCGGATGATGAGCTTAAACATCACGCAGACAGCAAAAGTGATTACGTTACACATTCCTCTGCCTTGCCTTCTTATGTTGGATGGACAGTACACCACAGAACAGTGTGACCAAGCACTTTATACATTTGTCTACAATAGGGGATACAATTGTTCAACATTTTCAATGTTCCTTCGAACATCTAGATTCACACAATCGTCAAATGTGCAACTTCATATTGTGAATTCGTTGATCGCGAGAATACTCAAGCCGCTCAACTTTCCCACCCTTCAGTTATTTCAGATGAGTAATTTACACTGTGTCCTTGCATTCTACTAATTATATATGTAACTTGTACTCGATGTCTATCCTGTTAAATACATTGTATTTTGGGTTTAAACTACATCTAAAGTGCACAGTTCTTGAGCACAAAAATTTATGGGGATCAAACAAAATGTTGAATTTATTAAAAGAAGTCAAAAATAAAGAATTACATTTTAAGGATCCGGTTACCGAGCGGGATGGTTCAGGCGGATTTGTCTGTGGCTCGCTTTCGGGAGGTCCGGGTTCGATTCCAGTGGCCGACCTACCTGACCCATGGGCTTTTTCGGGGGTTTTCCCAGGTCGCTAGGTGAATGCTGGGTAGGTTAATTACATCCCCCGAATTTCCTGTCCCTTAATTTCATCTCCATTATCATTTCACATCATTTCACATCATCTCATCTGGTGGTCTCTTTCAGGGTAGAAGTGTCGGCGGGTGTCTCGGCGGTGCATGGCAGGATGATATGCTCTGAGCAAAACTACTTCCTCCTCCGGTATGTCGGTTGCCGGTCTCCACTCCTCTGCTGGGACCATTTCGGGACCGCCAGGCAGGGACCTTTGGGGCCAGGCTGCTGGGCTCGTTGCCGTCCCGCAGTAGGGGAGCGTATTCGTTGTCCTGGCCTGTCGGGGGAAGTCTCTATCCAAGTAAACTGTAGGGACCCTGCCTGTGTACTGTCGTGGCTCCTTGGTTCGGCCGCCCTCTGTCTACTTCGCGTCATCCTTCCTCCCGAGGGTGCCCCACTTGGGGCCATAGAAACAATGTGCCCAGCATGGTGGCCTACGTACCGAATCCCCCCCCCCCCCGCCGTAATGAAATCCTAATCCTAAAGGATTCGGTTTAAACGTTCGTTTTATTTCTATACTCTGTCGATGGTTAATTAGTGGCATGCTAACCCTTGTGTTATTGCTTGGAATTTAGAAAATGCATAGTCCTTTAAATCCCTGCCAATGTTTATAGGAAATTCCCTGAAATTAAAGCCCGCCTCGGTAGCGTAGATGGTAGCATGTCTGCCTCATGTTCAAGACCCGCCGGGGCGTATTTCTTATGCCGGCCCTCGTGGTCACGGTCGTTGGAGCGTATGTCGTCTCTAGCTTTCCGCCGCGTACTGTCGCGGGTTCGAGTCCCGCCTTGGGCATGGGTGTTTGTGTATGGTGTATATGTGTGAAACTTCATAAAACAGATAGTAAACGAAAACAATAAAAAAAAACGGTTAAATAAGGGGAAAAAATATGTAACTATATACACATAGATATATATTTTTATAATAATTAAAAAAAAGAGGTCCCGAGTTCGAATCTCGGTCAGGGTGAGTTACCTGGATAAGGTTTTTTCCGGGGTTTTCCCTTATCCTTACAGACGAATGTCGGGTAGCTCTAAGCTCCATGGACCCTGGACACATTTAAGTAGCATTTCACTCATTTCATTCACCGTCCGATATGACAACGTTGGAGGACGTAAAAAGAACCTGAAATTAAAGTTTGCACTTTACTCTTTGCTAAATGTTACCGAATAAAAGAAAAAGGTGGAAAGTAAACAAAAAAAATGTTAACGACTATGACTTCCTCTTGTTATTGAGATCCAAGCTGATGATCGGAAGTTTTCTTCGGAACTGGAAGCACAGAGTTGCAAATCTTTGTTTATACCTTTTCCTCAAAGATTTATTTTACCACAAGGGGTGTTTTTGAAGTGTCTTTACTGCCACAAAAGGCACAGATAAACTATACCCTTCCGTTATATGCGACAATTATATTTATAAGTATTACAGCTTTAAAAATTACATAATTATACTTAAAATCAAAGTGAGTGTGATGTATTAGAGATACCCCAATTAGCAGCCTGAACAGCCCCCATTAAAGGAACTCATGTATGTACTTGAGTGGTCTATGTGGGTCACGTAATACATGTGCATTTTACGTCCGCTGCGCTTGAGGCACGTGGTTATGTTTACGGCACAATGGTTGACCTTCTTTACCATTGTGGTTTTGTTCCACCATAAACCTCGGTAACAAAACACTAACTTGGGATATTAATGCTACCTATGCGAAGAAAGGAAATGTGCTATGAATTAAATCATCATTTGAATGCTCTGTGCTATAACTCCTTCATATTTTAATCCTTTATTTTTATATTTTCTCCTCTTCCTGTGGAGCGCTTAACATGTAACAATTTTTAGCCCTCGTTATAAGAAAACATTTTAGCAAACAACATGTCGTTAATTACTAAACTTCTGCGTGGCGGTGTTAGCTCTGTTCCCTTATAGCCAAGCTATATTGTACAGTTGCACACAGGTAACTCGCCTTCCATTCATTCACATCATCTGTAAATATCCCTTCAGTTAAATGACGTTCAGTTATAAAAGCAATTTTGACATATTCATTAGTAAGGATACTTAATATTAACTTAAAATCAGAAGATAATTGCGTAATCGCTCCCACCATAGATATGTTATAGCGGCTTATTCTTTTCCAAAGAAAACTATGCGCTTGGAAATAAGAGACTATATAGTCATTCTCTTTATAATATTTTAACTTTCTCTCTTGATAAAATAAAAATTCTCCTGGCACATTACGTTAATCCTCGCGCGCGCGCACACGCATACACACACACACACACACACACACACACACACACACACACACACACACACACACACACACACACACACACACACACACACACACACTTGCACATGTGTAATGTACGGAATGCAGAAGTTCTTATCCTTATAGATAATGACGTCGGACAGGTATCCTAAACTTAGGCCTATAAGGTTTCCAGAATTTCTTTTCTCATATCATTTCACTGCATGTTTCATGTTCGGCGCCCTTTATGTTATTTTCTAAATTTGCGTCTTCCAACATTGTCAAATCTGACGTTGAATGAAATAGGTGAAATGATGCTCTAATGACCCCAGGATCCATAGACCTTGGAGTTACCCGGCATTCTCTGAAAGGATAAGCGAATACCCGGAAAAAAAATTTATCTAACTCACCCTGGCCGAGATTCGAACTCGGGACCTCTTGGACGTGAGGCAGGCACGCTACCACCTACGTTACAGAGGCTGGCACCGTCCTTGATGCCGTTTGTATAAGGGAGGGGACTTAAACACTGATAAATAAGTAAATAAATAGGTTCTTTCGTTTTCCTTTAACTCTCTTCGCAAAAATAAACTGGTAGAAATGGTTATTATACTTTCCTCAAAGAAAAAGATTTTCCAGGAATTATACGCACCTTTACTGATCGATCATTATAAGAAGGAAAGAAATTCTCTTATCAAACCTTTTTCAGATTTAATTAAAATCTCATTGAACTGCATGAGCTTTTTGCGTGATTTTGTTGGAATGATTTACCGTTAATCGTTATCACACATATGGTTTCTTATCTTTCATCTTACTTTTTAGTAGCTGCATTGCAGCATATGGGACCATGATCGTTTTAATTGGCCTCTTTACCATCGAAGTGGAGCTGCAATTGATGACGATTGAGGGGGAATGCTTTTTAGATGAGAAACTCGCGTGCTTGGTATCTAAAGGACCACTAGGCCATATCTTAACAATGATTATAGTGTAGAACACGGTGGCGACAAAGCAGGTGATCAACGTTCCCTTAGACGCCTTGGCACAAGATTTGTGGTGCAAAATATCACAGCTCTAACTTCATGGTGTTATGCCTCTGCAAGCTGGCAAATATGGATAAATAACTTTTCCGCTGTGGTTATTAACCAAGTGTTAGAGATAAAAGAAGCACTTGTATATATAATAAGGATTCGCCTAGGTATCACTTTATTTTGGCGCTAATACTACCTTGTATATTTGGTACTAGTAGCGAGGTGTGACTTTCAAAGTGAGGGAATCTCCAAATAATAATTGTCATTAAAATAAGAGAGACTGATGACTCAAAGAACTAAGGCTGCTCTTTAGTACTCATTCAACTGTAGTCACACGCAGGTCCAACTTGTATTGCAAGACTGCTCACACTACAAGCAGACACTCCGGTCTCCCCTCTCCACTCAGACGTTCCAATTTTTCCTAGAGCTGGCCCAGACCGCGTGAACTGTTAGTCTAAAATGGAGAAGTATGCAATTCACACACCTTTGCTAATAACTTAAAACTTTCCAAGAATTTTCTGTTTGTCACTATATATACCAATCTACGTAAAATACTATCGCAAATGCTATTGATTTTTTGTTTGTTTGTAATTTACGTCCTCCAACGTAAAGTCATATCGAGCGGTGAATGAATTGGGTGATATGATGTTCATATGAGTCCAGGGTCCATGGAGCTTACAGTTCCCCGACATCCGTCTTGAAGGATAAGGGAAAACCCCGGAAAAAACATTATCCAGGTAACTCACCCAGACCGAGATTCGAACTCGGGACCTTTTGAACGTGAGGTAGACCCGGTACCATCTACGCTACCGAGGCATATACTTAGTTATATTTAAAAGCGCCACATAAAACAAAAAATAAAATTTTCTTCACACGTTACAGAGACTTCGCGTGACAAAATCTGTAGTGCTTCCTAACTATCGAAGGGTCGCGACTGCTTCCGGAAATCTACGAAGCATGGTATTCAAGCTTAAAAATGCGTGAAGTCTGTCTAGTCAACACGAGTGCAGTTGCGACTCAAAGAAAACTACCCTCCCGCCCACTAATGACCGTCATAAATCTATCTCCACACTTCAGAAATGGAACACTGTCGTTGAGGACCAATAGCAACCGTGATTTTCTCGAAGTGACAGTCGCATGTTTACTCCACGTGGAGTCTCAGTTGCCAAAGTTCCAACTTCCAGTTGATCTGTTTCATTACGTGCAGAAATTCGTTGTGTGTCACGATGTGGAGACCGTGGGAGGGAAATGCAGTGGTAAATGCAAATGAAGTAGTAGATAACTTTCAGTCAAGTGAAAATAATCAAAGTGAAGACAATAGTGTGAATGAATTGGAAAGTGTTGCTGGGCCGAGTTATGTTACTAGAAAAGCCTCAAAAAACAAAGTTATAACGGGAACTGTTTCTAAACAAATTCAAGCGCTTGTTTTGAACACACATAAATATGTGCTGACAAATAATCTTGGTAAGGGGTCGTGCAATGAACCTGATGATAAATTCTGGGGTATTCACAGAAATATAGTAAGAAGTATTGTGACGAAAGCAATACCAAAGACGCCGATCAAGTGTGAAAACAAAAGGAGACGTTTCTCTAAAGTATATTTTTTCACATTTGATTTAATTCGCCGAGAAATTTATAGATTCCATGTAAAAGGGAGAGCGCCCACCTTAGTCCATTTTTTTTTTTTTTTGTTAATTTTACATCTTCCAACGTTAAGTCATATCGTACGGTGAATGAAGTGGGTGAAATGATGCTCAAATGTGTCCAGGGTCCAAGGAGCTTAGAGTTACCCGACATTCGTCTTTAAAGATAAGAGAAAAACCCAGAAAAACCTTATCCAGGTAACTCACCCTGACCGAGATTCGAACTCGGGACCTCTTGAACGTGAGGCAGACACGCTACCATCTACGCTACCGAGGCATGCTTAGTAGAATTGGTTGCACATTTGCAAGAAATTTGTGATTTTCTTTATGGGCGCTGCACTTTGCATGGTCTCCTAAAGGAGCTGGGTTTCAAATACCGCACTTCGAATAAGATAAGGGCTATTATGGAATCCAGTAGAATTGTAGCTTGGCGATGTGTGTGTGTGTGTATGTGTGTGTGTGTGTGTGTGTGTGTGTGTGTGTGTGTGTGTGTGTGTGTGTGTGTGTGTGTCAAAACTAAGGAAGTTTCGCAGTAATGGACATAAGATAATTTATTTAGACGAAACCCCTTAGGATACCCATGACGTATCGAGGAAGGTGGCTACCTTGCAGAACGGACTGGGAGAAGGAGAGCCGGGGGTGTAAAACGATTATAAGGGTTCGTCAAAGGAGTCGGCCGACGTGCACACGCGTTAACTAAACAGGCTTTACGTTAATATAGAAATATTCAGTACTGAATGATCTCGCGTAACTAGTCACTTGAATCTAAGCAGAAGTCAAATTGTCCGCAGAACTTGAAAATGTATCCAGAGCAAGTAAACTACTGTTTTACGTGAATTTTCTTGTTTTTCTTCTTTTTCTCCTGAAATTCTTGTGGAAGTGGCGTTTGCAGCACTTCGTTGCACGCTTCGCCACTGATTGGTACTGATTTTAAGTGCATTCTCCTTCAGCTCAGATTACAATATCACAAAGCAAAAGAATTAGCAATTAGGACTTTTTACTTCCTTAATGATGTAACTTCCAAAGATTATTTGAATAAATCTATTTTAGTACAGTTAACGCTAGTTAAAATTAATAAATCGTTATTTATTTCACCACTAGTGAAATAGCCCCTTTTTGATTAGGGCTACCCATTTTCTTACAACTTCAGCTATTTATTTCCACTAACCCACTTGTCCCCTTTTGTCATCTACGGATACCTAATTATTCTTATTTATTAGTAATCGTATCAAATTCTCTAGGATAAATTTTGCCTAATTTTGATATATTTTATCTTTTGCGTGGTTTTTAATGTAAAATTTAAAGCATAATTAAATTGAAACACTAAAAACTTAACGTGTGTTACTAATTACGTAGAAGTAAATATTAAACAAATAATTTAAATATTACTTGGGAAGTAAACCTACTTTAGAAAATTGGAACACATTTACTGAGGGTGTTAATGCACCGCAATGCGCAAGCTCGTCATAATTTATTGTGAAGCACTGAACTCGCACAGTCGCTAAGGTAAATTACACATACCAACATGCAACCTATTATTGCCAGTCCCCCGGACACCTCTAGAAGGATAATATCGAGGGTATATGCTTTACCCTAGGGAACCACGTTGCTGACATACTTGAGACAAAAGTGAAAATGTTAGCTTTAATTTCATTAAGCAGAAATTACTTTGCAAATTTACATTTAACAGAGGGAGCTGAAGCCCTTCCAGCCTCTCTCATTTAGATACGACAAAGTTCAAATACTTAACCCATCTTTAAGTAACGACATAAATTGAAACAGCGAAATGCATACAGTAGTAAAAACAGAAACATCTTTGTAAACATGACCTCGCAAATGAATAGTTAACGAGACAAATTGCTTGGCTGCGATGCACCGCTGGTTGATTGTTGACATCGTGTACTATGTTGTAAATTATGTTTCATGGGCTCGCATTTCTGCATTGAGACAAATATCTAACTTGAAATATTTATTTGGATAAAATGGGCAAACTTTTACTGGATTTGGTAACCAAAATGACCTAAGTTAACACTACTAACTACCTGTAGTACAAGAAATTGTATAACGGTCTATATCGTCATTGTATGGGATTAAATTTTGTTTCTTACTGCCTGCTGGGGATATCAGTGTGTTCTGGACTGTCTGTCCTAATGTGTGTTCATGGCTTTGGCCTAGATTTTTGCTTTTATTTTGCATAGAGATGCGGTTTTGAATATTTCTACTAATTCGCATTCTGTGCGCATTAGTTCCGTTGGATGTTGACATGACTACTGCTAGCTTTCTGCGATTGCAGATTGGAACAAGCACGACGTGCAATGCGCAATGAGGCAACAATATAAGCATACAAGGCACGTTAGGAAGCATTCATGATAGAGCAAACAAAGTGGAGGCCGCCAAGTCAGAACCAGGCTGTTGCTGGTAGATCAAAGTAACTGTCCATGGTTGGGGGGGGGGGAGTTAAACCCTTTGTATTTTTGCTCTGGTACATTCTGCAGCATCCTGCGCCGTGGCGCAGTGGGCTAGAGCGTTGTCCTTTGGACGGAATTCGCCTGGGATCGATCCCACTCCTGGGCGGTAAGGACTTTAAGTCCCGGGCATAGGACCACTGCCCACTCAGCATCATGAGGAAATTGAGGAGCTACGCTAGGTAGCGAATTCTCGTCTAGAAAGCCAAATCTCCGGCCGGATGTGCCTTGATGCTGACTACATCTCCCCGTATCGGTTGGATGATCGCTCACTTGTATCTTGTGTATGTGGGCGGAAGGCCGGCAGGCTCTGGTCCGCTATGGGTTACGTTACATTTTACAGCAATATCGCCGAAGCATGTGAACAGCCGCGAATTTTTTGTTGTAATTTTACGTCCTCCAACGTTAAATCCATATCGGACGATGGATGAAATGGGGCTCAAATGAGTATGGGGTCCATGGAGCTTAGAGCTACCCGATATTCGTCTTTCAGGATAAGGGAAACCCCCGGAAAAAGCCTTATCCAGGTAACTCACCCTAACCACGATTCGAACTCGGGACCTCTTGAACGTGAGGACATCTACGCTACCGAGGCGGAAAGCCGCGAAATCCTGATGCTTTTCGGCGGTTTCCCAATATTTTTCAAAACGGTTTTAAGCCCGCTATTACAACATGCAACAACAGGCAAATTGATAAATATATTTCAATATGCATTGAAAATCCTTAAATAATAATACAAATATGCACTATAAAATGCTAAAAAAAAATGCACTAAGAAATGTCTAAACATGCTGTGTAATGTTCATTTTCATATGCGACTCTTACAACACTAGCATTACATTGCACTAATCACACAAAAATATATCCTGCTTACCATTCCTTGTACAGTTGATCCAGTTTTAGAACCAGCCTTGATGTAAACAGTCTTGATGTAAACAAAACATTTTTAGTATCCCTACGCATTAGTCTCGTGTTCCGCTGTCAGCGACAAACACAAACAAACAAATGCCACATACAGCATGGACAGTGTTTCGTGTTTATAATGCATTAGGACGATCCACTTTCGAATAATTGTTATAATTTTAATAATAAACATTGAAATAAAACCTGAGTTGAAATTAAATAGCAAATAATTAAAATACAGTTCACGATTATCTAGCTGCGTTGCTGTCGGTAAAAGGCGTCCAATCTGTGTCCTTAGCAAACAACGCCCTCTCTGTCAGTAAATTGTATTCATTTCTTTTCTCTTCGCATATCTAAATAACAAAGTTGGATTGATTTAAAGAAATGGCGTAGGATCATTGATGATGGAGTAGGACTTCTTTAGGTTGGCGGTTAAGGATAAACTCGTGTAGTTTATTACAAAAGAACGTTGCTAACGTGATCTGCTTTTACTAATTCTGGTTTACGCCTGTTTGGTTTCATCCTTGGTGTTCCCATGTTCTTGACCTACATGCAACCCTCTTCAGGGAAACAATGTCATGGAATATCCTGCATTAATTTGTTAAACACATTTTCCCGCCTCTGTAGCGCAGGTGGTAGTGTGTCTCACGTTTAAGAGGTCCCGAGTTCGAATGTTGGCCAGGGTGAGTCCCGGGGTTTTCCTTGATCCTGAAAGAGGAATGTCAGGTAACGCTAAGCTCCATGGACCCTGGGATCATTTGAGCATCACTTCACCCGTTCCGTTCATTCATCGTCCTATATGACCTAACCGTTTAAAATAACGTTAAATAATAATAATTAAAATTATTGAACATTTCGTACCTCGCCACCTTTAAAAATTTACTTTCAGAGTGCTTCCTTACTGTTACTCACCAAGCTAAGGGCACATGCAGAAAAAGCCTTGTTTATGGCCTTACTGGCTGCTCATCATTATTGCATAAGCGACACCATACAACCATAAAATCTTATTTGGTTTAACTATTTATATTTTGTTATTTATATTGCAAGTAAATGATTACTTAATTTTGATTAAAATAGTTCTTGAGAACTCGGAGATAGTCGCAAATATCTAAGGTACTACATGCAAATGTGTGCTTTGGCTCCTCGCTTATCGTGGACTAGTTAATGGCGCCATGTGTTTATATCAAGTTTGTTTCTAAAAGTGATAAAACTCTTCGGATGCAAATTATTATGTTTCACATAATTTCTGGTTCTAGCTTGTTGTTTCAGTTCATACAAATATATCTGTACATAAAATATCGTTTTATCTTCACAGAAGTGAGGGAACAAAACTTAAAATTGGGCAATAATATAACGGTTATTTCCACATTAGCATCAGAACCTCGAAAGAATTGGCTAACTTCCAATAGCTTCCTAAGTCCACTATTCTTTTCAAAAACGTTTGGCTTTACTGCTTCACGTCATTGCCACATTTTCCCTTTTCGCTTTCTATGGACGCACCAAGTACATTCAAAAAGCGTTATGCCATGTAGTTCCACTTTTTAATGCTGTTGCATAGAGTAAGAAAATTATATTTCGTGTATACAAGTTATTTACGTGCTTTCATTGGGTGCAACCTAGCTTGTTTTGCCTCAGTTACACATGCTACTTCAATTTTAATTAAATCGGGCTTCTCAGATAAGGCTTACCTCTGACGGAGTAGGGGGAACTTGACCAACCGTAGGTTACCATCTGGCAGGGCCGAGGGAAACTTTTCTAATGATCAGGCATCTGACACCTCACAGCTTCGATGTCCATCTGAAATGTGAATGGGGAAACGAACTAAAGGAAATTAAGGGACTAAATAGAATAAAATGAAATAAAAATCTGTATAGTAACCCTGACACCTAATTTCTTAAACCAGGGCTAATATGCCAGATTTTAAACATTTATTCACACTACATTCATATATATATCAATATAATTTATAGATAAATTTATGCTTACACATACTATATACAAATTAGAATTATTATATATTTATAAAACAATATATATATATATATAAAATAAACAAAATTTTTATCCAAATCAATCTAAATAAAACATAAAATAACATTTCACTCATATCGACATCACTCAGAAACATATTACCAAATATCAACAAATACATAAAATTAAACTAATATTAATTATCAAATTAATTATTAATAATATTACTAAATTTATTATTTATACATAAACAAAATTTTTATATTTTAAATATTTTAATTTAAATTCACATATTTATAATAATACAGTAAAGACAAATATAAATTTACTGGTATCCAGTAAACGGAAATGGAAGGGGACTAGAAATTCGTAATAGAAGAGGAAGCACTCCAGTATTCGGTTACTAATTCGACGAAACCACGAACAAACTCACTGTCAAAGTGGCTTTCGAATCCTGGGACTCCCAAATTCGAGACTCGCACGTTACTGTGGAACCATCTCGCTAATTTCCTAGAAGGCGTACTAAACCACATCTGAATTGCGTATGGTCACAGAGACATTAGTTCACAAATTACGCAATCCGTGAAACGCGGCATACGATGTACTTGGTTCCGCCTTTTATTACTCAAGATTGTTAATTCATACAGAAGTTTATAATTTTTACGGCCACGTTTACTGCATACGACACCACAGCAGTAGGCACTGATGATTTATTGGGAAAGGAAAGGTTCCGGACCTAAATTTAACGTAATACCTCCCAGGCATTTAACAGTTATGAGGACAGATATAAATCTGGAAAAAGCCTCACCCAGCAAGGACGATCCTGAACCGTAGACCTCCCGCTCACGACTATGGACCACCCGTGACGTACATATTTGTTTGAAATATAACTGAATGAGCATTAGACACGCCGAGGTGTTGTAGCGACGATAAACTACATACATATATGTGTAACTCATAAATCTTTCGTTTTTTTTAAGCTTCCCTTTTGTCCTTATGAAGGCAGCTTAAAATAAAATACAGGTCTGTAAAACGTGTTCATATACATTAAATAAGATATATTTGGAGGAATGGAGAGTACTGTTATAGAGGTTTTTAAAGGAGGTAGAATCAAGATTAGAAGATATTGATAGTCAAATTACTGCTAGTACAAGGTAGAAATGGGGCCCGCGGTTATGGCACTAGACTACAAACCAGGAGGTCGAGGGTTCGATTCCCGATGGTGCCATTGGAATTTATTCCCTGGTATAATCTTTCTGGCTGCACTATGGCCCTGGGGTTCACTCAACCTCTAACAGAAATGAGTACCAGGATAATTCTTGGGGGTGAAGGCGGCTGTCTCGTGGGGCTGACCACATCACAGGCCTTGTATGCCGAAGGTCTACATAGATGGTGCTTTAACCCATCGCCTCGATAGAGGCCGTATGACCTAGCATGGGGTACCTTTACCTACCTTACAAGGCAGAAAAGCTCGTTGAGGATATATAGGGGGAAAAAAAGCTGTGTGGGGTTGGGAAAAGTACATAGATGTGTGTAATATACTAGGACGAGAAGGATTAGCTTGGACGAGGACAAAAAGCCAGATTTAATGTTATTGAGTCATACCAACCGGGAGAGCTTAAAGACGAACTCCAATCCGAAACGTATTTGTGGTTATCTTTTTCTAAATATCCATTCCATTTGCTGGAAAGCAACTAACCATGTTTTTTTTAATGCTCTACAATTGCAAGAGAGTGAGCCCACCCCTGTAGTGTAGTTTTCCCTTATCCTGAAAGATAAGGGAACTCCAGTAACTCTAAGCTCTATGTACTCTGGGCTCATTTGAGCATCATTTCACCCATTTCATTCATCGTCCGATACGACTTAACGTCGGAGAGGGGGGGGGGCAACTCACACAGTCACTCATTCTTCAACGAACAAAATTATTACCAGTACGCTGACTATGAAATACCAAATGAAATTCACCTTAAATATTGTTTCAATTGGATACTTCATTTTTTCTTATTTTCGACTACCAAATTAATATGCAATCTTAATAAGTTGGTTATAATTAATTCAACATATTCATGTAGCTATATTTATTTGCATGACATATTTTAAAACAAAATATGTCTTTGTTAATCCAGATTAACTGCTTTCCTAGGCTCAACATTTTCTCTGAGTAGCATGTGGCCTGCCTTTGTAGCTTTCTACGAGGACTGTTCAATATTGATCACTTTTTTTTTTGACAACGTACCTTTACTCATCCTCATAATTTTGATGGTCCTTCTCAAAATAGTCTCCCCTGCACTTGTCCCAGCGTTTGTGCCAGTCTTCAAAGACATGCTGGAAACCATTTTGAGAGATCCTTCAAAATCGCCTCCGCAGCCTTCACCGCTGCTTCTGATGATGGATAATGCCTCCCACGAAGGCGCTTCTTCAAGATAGGGAATAGAAAAATGTCACATGGAGCTAAATCCGGACTATAGAGAGGGCGAGGGATGCACTTTACGTAGATTTTTGCAAGATATTCATCAACAACATTGGCAATATGCGGCCGTGCATTATCGTGGTGCAGCATCCAGCTGCGTCATGGAAATGTGGTCTTTTGCGCCTGATATGAACTTGCAATGTTTTCAGGGCATCCCTGTAGTATTGTTCAGTTACTGATGTGTGTGCAGGTACAACATGCTGATAAACCATTCCATAAATATCAAATAATGAGATGACCATAACTTTCCCAGCAGAAGCAATCACTTTTGCTTTTTGGGGGTTGGTGATGAGGAAGTTTTCCACACCGAGCTTTTCTGTTTGCTCTCAGGATCAAAATGATGTAGCCAAGTTTCATCAGCAGTGATTACGTTTGATAGAAACTCTGGATCTTCCTCTAAGATAAACTTTAACTGCATGTTACATCCATTGCAGTCGTAGGTGATACTGAACATGTCTGAATTCGCCTGGTTCTCACAGGCGGGAACCAGGAGTACCAACATTGAAACTACTACGGCGTGTTTGTTTCACATTAAACTAACAGAATATAATAGGATTGAATTTTAGTGCGCAAAATTATGTCCGTAAAAAAATTATGATCATTCTTTATTGGACAGCCCTCGTAAAAGCTGAATGCAATGTGCATTAATGTTCATTTCTATAAACAGCATTTCATTTCTTTATTTACTTATTTTAAAGAACTATACATTGTTTTAGTTCTACATCTCTAGGTATTTATTATAAATTTACACAGGTACCACATACATACTTATAACATATGTAAACAAGTAGGTGCTGTCCACAATGTGCCACTTCATGTACATCTTTGCCCAGGAAGATATTAAGTGGAGGAATTTCGACTTGCTGCAACGTACCGGCAACTTGAACCATATATATCACAAATTGCTTTTGTTTGTCACAAATTGGTTTTATAAAATAAATATAACAAATTTACAAATAGGTTCCATCCGATGAAGGACTTGAGCATGAGAAAGCATAACAACAGTTATATACAAAATAGAAAATTAACATAAACAATTAGGGCACAGTTTAACTATTATGAATAGACTATTAAAACGTTTACATAATATTTTTTAATTTTAATTAAATCCGCAAAAAGAAAACACATTTATTGCTGATTTTCAAGCTTCACATGATAACTTTATACTTGCACAGAGATGGAGACGTGAGAAATGGCAAAGAGCGAAAGACTGTGAGATTACGGAAGGAGAGTAGGAAAAAGAGGGAAGAGAGGGTACAAAAGGGGACGAGAGAGAGAGAGAAACTCCGTAGTAATTATAGTAGCGGAGCTACGTGTTAATTATTTTGTATTAGCCATGAAACGTTTAAGATTGGAAGGGGCAATTGGATCTGCCCGCCCTAATTGGGACGTGTGCTCAGATGGCGAGAACTGGAGAGGTAAGCTGAAGGCCTATATTTCGTGTCCCAGTCATGGCATTAAATGTTTCGGAGCCAATCACCTTTCAAAATATATATGATGAAATGAACACACAAGGACAGCGACTTGGCTGAGTGGTTAGACCGCTCAACTTTTCACCTACATGTCTTGGATTCGGTTCCAGGTGACCGCAAAGTGAGATTTGTGGTGGACAACAAGGCGCTGGGGCGATTTTTCTCCGGGATCTCCGGTTTCCCCCGCCATCTCATTCCACCGGTGCCCCACCTTCATTTCATGTATCATCAGTGTCACCGTCTGTGGTGCCGTATGTAGTAAAGGTGAATGTTGCACATGCGCGCACACACACACACACACACACACACACACACACACACACACACACACACACACACACACACACACACACACACACACAGAGACTTTAACATATAATTAGCAGACATCGGAGCCCGTACATCTTTATAGGGATATGAAGTTTAGGAGTCTCGCAGTATATAACTACTGACGTCAGTCCCGGGGACAACACGCAGGTATAGTCCGGTTCGTAACGCGTAGCTTTAGTTTCATTACAACTATTGCTCCCCAAGCAGACAGAACTGTCTTCCAGGGAGTGCAAGGTGTTAGACATATTATGTTAATAGCATTACTTTCATAACAATTATTAGACAATCTCCATTTTCTAATCAAAAGTTTTGGGTATTATCAACAGCCATTAAACAGCTTGAAGAATGTAATTTCGAGCTGTCTAAAAGCAGTTGAGGAGGTGTCTGCAAAAATTAACAATATAGAGAATGCACCACCTACCAAACGAACAAAAAATGAATTGTTCAGTATTAAATACAAAAATACTGTATTTTCAATAAGAAATAAACTTTACTGAAATAAATTTCAGTAAGAAATTTTCATATAAGAAATAAACTAAGTCTTGGAGAAACAAATAAAAATAATTTGTACTACTCATATGCACCATTAACGTCATTGTGACGTTGAAGGAACTTTCATTGTCAGAAAATTCACATTCGACAATTTACGAATGTACATGGTTGTTCACTGTAATACCCCCAACGAAAGCAATGAGAAGTGTAGCCTAGCTTACACTTTGTATCCGTATCGGACTGCACAAACACAACGCTTCGGTATACTTGTTGACACAGACGTTTGTTGATGTCACGCCTGACCTTGTATAGTACCTGTGCACGTTCATTGATTGCTAAGGTGTACACGATACGATGTCTGATAATTAGGCTACTTTAGCCAGCAATTACACTAGTTATACGGGTGAGGCATAACTATAGCGTATCTTGACACAGGAAATTAACACGTTTCGAGTTGTGTTTATTCTTTCTCATTTATTTTTTCATTCTTTTTTTTTCTGGATTCTTTATTTTCCTTTGTAAAGTCACACTGATGCAAAAACCTGTTTTTGAAAATGTATAACCCTTTACTCAAAAATCGAAAATTAACATCAAAGCCTAGGTTACAACTTCAAAAGTACGAGGTACGTCCAGTAAGTTCTGTTGGTAATAAAATTAAATTGTGTACAGATACAGAAAAAATATTTATTGCACAAAATTCTATAACTCTTAAACAACTTTTCCACATAACTGCCGAAATTTTGCAGGCATTTGTCATAGCGAGGCACAAGTTTTTGTAAACCTTCTTTATAGAAGTTTGCCGCCTGTGTCTTCAACCATTTGGAAACATTTTCTTTCAGCTCTTCGTCATTGTTGAAGTGTTGACCGCCAAGGAAAGATTTGAGATGCAAAACCAAATGAAAGTCGCTAGGAGCGAGATCAGGGCTGTACGGGGGGTGGTCAAGCACGTCCCAGCCAAATTCCTGTAGGATGTTTTTCGTCTTATTTGCATTGTGTGTTCGTGCGTTGTCGTGAAGAAACACATACACCTTTTGACATCGCAAATTTGCCGATAAATTTCAATTAGTTTCACTTTCCTGGCATTCAGAAAACGAATCACAGATCTGATTTCACAAGCGGCGGGATTTTCAATCAACACAGACATTGTAAACAAGTACAACAAAGCATACATGGCTGACAGCGATCTCACAATGGCGCACGTTTCTTCTCCTTGATACAGAGCGTCTACCGTGCATGTGCGGAACTGCGATCGCAGCGCTGCAGCGGAGATAAATTGAAACAGAACTTACTTTCTGGACGTCCTTGTATATATGTCCATTTTGCCTTCCCTTCTTTTTTGAAATAACTGCACTGGAATATAGTTAAAACTTTAGCATCCAAAAATAAAAAAGTGGGAGTTTCAAAATTTTCTTGATATCGCTGAAGCAATTACGAAATAAATATTTAATTTAATCAATTAAACAAATAAAGCTATTGTGTTGAGCGTAAAATTCCTTCCCCCTAATCTGCTATAATGAACAATAGTGCAGGAACCGCTTAAACGCTACTCCGTTACAACGAAGTTAACTTGATAAGAACCATAAATGCCTGTATGAAAATGATATAAATGATCTAGTGTGATTCGGATTGATACGAAGTTTACCTATTCGTGTTCATTTTTCAACGTTAGTCTCAGATGCACTGGAGCTCGAAGACTCCAAACTGATCCCAAAAGGTACTGTTTAAGAGCTATTATGTTCAAAAGTTTCCGAACCCTAGTTTCCACTATCATCTTAGTTCCTTGAGTTCTACCGACGACGCCTTACGTTTTTTACTGTGTATTATGGTATTGAACTGAATGACCAAACATGTCGCTGTCTAGTCCGGTTTTATCTTGAACTCATTGCATCGGAATTGAACAATAGAGCTAGAAAGACAACTAATGAGACATTTGAAGCCGAGGACACGCCACACTTTTAGGTTTAAGCTTTTTCTTGGATTTGTGAGAATATAGTAACTTAATGGGTGCAGTGAACTTGACTATTAGGCCATTTGTAAGTGCCTGGGACCATCTTACTCTGGATGGCTTGACAAACTTCCTATGCATAGGCATACAACGATGGATTGGGTATTGGATTATTCTAACTAAAATGCGAGAGATATACCCATCTACAACATTTTGTCCTGCGCCGTGGCGTAGTGGGCTAAGGCATTACACTTTGATTCCCTGGCCCGGAATGCGGCTTAGGTTCGATCTCACCCCTGGGGTGCGGATTTTAAGTATAGGACCGGTGCCCACTCAGCATCGTGAGGAAATTGAGGAGCTTACGATAGGTAAGTGACCTTGGTCACGAAAACAAACATTCCGGCTGTGGGTGCCGAGATGCTGACCACATCTTCTCCCCGTATCGTTTGGATGAACGCCTACCTCTACCTTACGTAAGTGGGCGTGAGGCCGGCAGTTGGGTTGGCAGGTCATGAGCTGTCACACCATGGGTTGTTGTTGTTATTATTATTATTATTATTATTATTATTATTATTATTATTATTATTATTATTATTATTATCATCATCATCATCATCATCATCATCATCATCATCATCATCATCATCATCATCATCATCATCATCATCATCATCATCATCATCATCATCATCATCATCATCATCATCATCATCATCATCATCATCATCATCATCATCATTTATTTACAACATTTTAAGTACAACTTCTATTAGTTTATAGTTCTGAATACAAACATGTTCTGGGTATACCGATCCCATTGAACCCCCACCTCCGCCCGTGTGCTCCTAGACATTGCTTATGTTGAAGTCGGTAAATGACTTTGCCTTTTCCTTAAAATTATTGTAGCGGAAAGCATACTTATACAAGAAGCAAATACAGAGTGTTTAGAAATTCTACCGAACAACTTTGCTTCTTGTTAACCCAAAAACATTTCATTACAGATTCACACATTTCGTTGTAGGCGTAAGAAGGACAATGCGAAGTCAGATGTTTAAAACGTGGGTCGCGATAGGATGAATTAGAAATTCCATGCTCTTTGCATGACAACTATAAAAATAAAGGAATATGACTTGCGACTTGAAAAAGAGATAAGTATTTGAGAAGTCAAGCCAATAACATATAATATTTTTCGAAAAGTTGCCATGAAACAATTTTAATCTTTAGTTTTATCAGAAATGAAATCTTTGTACATCACAATATTTTATTCAATGAAATTGTAACAGTTTAATATATTGGAGAGTTATCGCCTGTTATTTTATACATTTATTTTAAATACTACGTACTTTATGTAGTAGTTGGCAGCACCGCTTGGAGCTATGAGGGAAACTAAGTGTAATCCATTTTATAATTAGATTGTTGTGTTCACAGCAGTAAAGCGGAACCAGCTCATGTCAAGTGATGCTCCACGTTGGGATGACAATCTAATATCTGATTAACTAAAGTTAAATATGAATGATTCTTACTGGATGGAAGCGGGGTAGCAACAATCTTTATTCCAGCTACTGAAGGAGCTATGAACTACACCCATGAGAGAAAACTGTTCCAGACAGCATGGAATGCGGCAAATTTCGCAGCTTGGACATAATTGGCTGTTACAGACTTTGATCTGCTATTCCATCTATGATTAAATACGCCGAATTTAACTGCAGCTAACTTAAGATTTTAGAAATATTTCGCCACATGTCCAATATCAATATAACGATTTTACCCTAACCTTTTAAACGAGTTAACAAAATGATAAGCACTATAGCTTAGAAAATGCGACGCAAATAATAGCAACCATTTTGCATGATTAACAACACTTCAATTATTGGTGAACGCCATCTAACCACATTAAAGGTGACCATGACAGAATTCTAACGTAAATTTGCGGTGTTGATGTGCTCAACTTACAACTTAATAACAAAAGAGTTCAGATACTGCATGTACAGTACACAGAAAATCGATTTTGGTGAAATATGCAGAAGAGACAAATTATCTTTAAATTGCTCTATACAAAATTTAAACCCCTTACGTGTAGCGGTTTCCCTGAAAATTGATTTATTTTAAGACAGCAGCATAAACTATTTTTTAACTTCTCGATGTCACGTTTTAAGATCTGTTGTGTGAAGCTTAAACTCTGAATGTGAAACAGATAGCCTAATTATCCTAAATCTTTAGAAGTTTCTTGAGATAAATTACCCTTAATTTGTACCAATTTAAAAAAAAATCTTGAGGTGCATTGAGAAAGTTTAAATTAGCGAATTGTTTGCCATAGAGTTTAAAATTATAGTTCTTTCTGTATAAAAAATAAATGGAAACATCGGGCGCGAACATGTCGAAAAAAAAACACGCTGGGAGAAAGTAGTTCTTGTGGCATTTTGTTTTCCCTCTTCTGAGAGAGAGAGAGAGAGAGAGAGAGAGAGAGAGAGAGAGAGAGAGAGAGAGAGAGAGAGAGAGAGAGAGAGAGAGAGAGAGAGAGAGAGAGAGAGAGAGAGAGAGAGAGAGAGAGAGAGAGAGAGAGAGAGAGAGAGAGAGAGAGAGAGAGAGAGAGAGAGAGAGAGAGAGAGAGAGAGAGAGAGAGAGAAGGAAAGAAAGGAAATAACGCAAGAAAAACTGTGCGTTTCGCATTATAGCAATAACCGCGTATGAAATTCCTGTAAATGCTGTTAAAGATTTGGAGAAGAAATATTTTTATTGCTCACTAAACAAACACGAAGCGCTGTCCGATATGTGGTGACTGCAGTGGAAAAGGTGGCCCGTCGTAAAGAACACGTTGTTTGCACTTAATTGTAGGCCTGCTATACTTCTTTTTGTTTTAGAAGTCCAACGTTAGATTGTAATAGATGGTTGGATAATAGGGTGGATAATTTTTTTCCCCTCGGTGCCTCGGTTGGCCCATTAAGACCTCATTGCCCCTATCAGCAGCGTGGCGTAGTAGCGGTGATTTATGATGACAAATGTCAAGAGATGAAACATCCGTGCTGGGAATTGTGCCAGCAAGACCACAGCAAAATCTCAAGAAACGTATTTTTCCGTCACACAGTACGTTATATCTGCAAAAGAAATATATGTTACTTACCATCCTTGCGTTAATAAACATTTTCAAAAAAATGTTAAAGAGTTTGGTATAACTTTAGTTCATCAAAATAAATATAGTATTAAAAATGTATTGCATTTCTCTAAAAGATAAAATTCCTAATAATAAGATTTCTGGTATTTATCAGTTTAATTGTCTCGATTGTGATAAAGTTTATCTTGGAAAGACAAAACGTAATTTCGAAACCAGAACGAAAGAACATTTTCGTAACATTAAGTATAAACAAACTGATAAATCGGCCATAGCAGATCATTTTTGGTCATTTAACCATGAAATAAATCCAGAAGTTAAATTATTAAAACAATTAAATGGTCCGATAGATTTAATGGTTTGGGAAAAGATATTGTGACTTTGTGGGTTCGTAGAATTAAAAGTCCAATCTGCCGAAATTCTAAATGTTCTTTATTTCCGTGGAGATACACTGTTCAATTCTCACGTAACAAAATGACATCACCTATACAACACAGTCTTCCAAGGTCGATGACAATAACAAACAGTGACAGCTGATAACATTATCTCTCGTTACAACAACAACACTCTCAGCTGGCCAGTCGTCGCCTCTTTAAATACCTGCATCGATAATTCTAGATTTTATTTAAGACAGAGGAATCTACTCCCATTAGTCCTGGACCCGTAGGACCAAGGACCCGGGCCTCCTTCAAACCCGGGAGCGATGGATAACTCCGGGGCTCTTTCCATAGGGCAATACCTGGAGTCTAAAAAGCCCCCCGCCCCCGCTGAGCACGTCAAGACGGGATGGAAGTGGATACGCCACTTACGCGCGTCAACCCCGCAGGGAAGACTACCGAAAAACCTCGGTGGGGCCGAATGGTGATCTAGCACACCTTCTACTAGCTCTGTAGGCTAGTACCCGGGACTTATGAAGCAACCCTCTACCCCTCCGGGCGGCCGTAGCCTGGCCGGAAGTACCCCGTGGGTGTCGGGAACACACTGAGTCCAACCCAATCCGAGCATCTCCCCTACGGGAGGGGCTCGGCAGTTCGGCCCGAGGTTCCTCTAGTAACGTCAGAGGTACCACGAGTGCTAAGGCTCCACCAGCGCCCGCACCTCGGCAGCTGAAGGGGACGGATCCTCTCCCCTATGGAGATAATTCTAGATTGTTCTAAACTAAACTAGAACCCGAACAATCTCTATCAGTCCAGAAATTTCCATTTATCTCAGTTTGTGTGCCTCGGTAGACCCTTATCTGCCTGTTATCTTTGTCCGCGGGCTCTTGGTTTTCACACTGCCCGCCTATCAGTTTCTTTTGTGTAAACAAGCCACGCAATCGTAGATACGGGTTCGCGACAAAATTTATTTTAAAAAACAAACATCGCGTAATGAATTTTGAAATACCGGCAGTCGATTCTGATTTTAAATTTGTTTTATTTTCAGATTTTGGTAGTACTAACAAGAGCATATCAACATCTAGTGTTTGTAACGATGTCGACAGCTTTCTTGTTTCCAGCTGAAGATGTGTATAAAGTGTACATGAAATCACGATCCTGAAGGATTTATAAAAATTATCATCATTTCTTATTCTTATTATTATGTTTGTATATTTGTTTTCTTCGCTGTTAATAGCTTCATATTTTTCGTACATAATATATTATTTAAAAGTGCACCATTATTCACAATAAAGACAAATTTGACATGTGATAGTAGCAGGATTTTTGCTATCACTAACACCGCAGATATTCTACTAGGTGTTGGTATAAAATGTAATTCCTCACTCCACTTCATGCAAAAGTGATAAATATCGGCTTAGAAAGTTTAAAAACTGTGTTAATAGGTAGTACTTTGCCGTACCAGGAGGCTGAGAGAGATCACAAGCCGAAAAGAATCAAAGGACTCATCACATCACACTTGTCAAAAATTTAGGGTTGGGTCGATACCAGTTTTTCTCAATACTCGATTCTCGATACTGATACACGATGTTTACCACGATACCCACACTTTGATACTCCATACCGTCATTACTATTTCTAATTTCAGTGCAAAATAGAATGTTGGGGGAACTTTAATGCCAATAAAATTAAACAGTTGCACATATTTAATGAGATAACACTTAAAACCATTAGTGTTATTATTTTTAAACTCTACATTAGATATTTAGAAGGAAAACAGTCCGTTATTATACGTTTTTTTTAAATACTAGCATTCTCAGTCTTTCGAAATCAGGCCTACCTCTTTGAGTCCTGCTGTACTAAATAGTCTTTAAGAGAAAACTGCTGCAGGTGGAATATATAAACATTTAGCAGCTATTTTAGTTAATTGATAGAAATTAATCATTTCTCCACACGAGCCGTTTATAGGCACTGCCTTTAACTGCAGTGGTCATATCGGCGGCCGTTCTTCTTTGGAACATATCGATGGTGTTAACTCGTAATCGTTGCACTGTAGCATTAGATAAAGCACACATTCCACTCTCATTCATACTTCCAGACTCTGGGGAAGATGAGGAATTATCTTGGTTGGAGAAAAATCCCCACCCCCAGCCGAGAATCGAGCCCGGGACCCCTAGCACCGCAGGCAGGTGCTCTACCGAGTGACCTACGGGGCCAGCCACTTTTTCATTTTGTGACATCTCAGTTCATAAAACTTCACAAGAAGAGAATTAAGACACTTTACATTAATCAGGATTAATCCAGTCTAACTTTAAATCGGTATCTTAGGGCAATTTTGGAAGAAAAGAATGTTCGCTTTGAAATAAAGATTTAGTTGAGGTTCACATTATAATTTTGAATGTGCAAAATTTGGTATTTTTATAACTACAAGTCGGAAGATCTCAGTAATTTTGCCCCTACTCTTATCTCTCTCCTATCTCTCTATTTATTCTATTCAGTGGCTTTCAAATCTTGTGCTTCAGAAGAAATTTCAACAGCAAATATTTGAATCTAATCCAAAACTTCAACCTTTGTAGAGGTTCAGATAAAACAAACATTCGAAACCTGACGCAGCTCTCTTCCTAACAGAAAATAATTATTTAAGCAGTTTCTCTAAAATACGTAATCGGACGTAAAGTTATCGCTTATTAGACATTATTTTTATTCATGATAAAATCAGAAGCGAATGTTTGTTCATTAAATTGCTGAATCATTTGCCAACGGATGCTGAAACTGATCCCCATTGTTTGAGCACGCTTCTTTCTTCAGCTTTTGATTAAACAAACAATAAAAATATGGCGAATAGTCTAATTATTGGTTTTGTTCTCTCAAACAATTGTGTGTTCGATCGAAAGGTCTTGTTAGTAATTCTAACTTGTCTGCATTTTGTTTCATTTAGGAATTTATTTGCAATGAAAGGTATTGGCAGGTACTAACTAAAGAAAAGAAACAAAAAATTAAGGTCATATTATATAGGTATTAAAAACCGCTTCTCAGTGATTGGTTTAACATCAGCATTTGAGGTAAGTTAAATGTGAACGCAGAAACTTGTGGGGGAGTGGGGGGGCATGCTACATCGTCAACCGAACGAGATGGCTATAAGGCTTCCATTTGGGAACTTCTGGTTTCGATTCCCGAGACCGGCAGCTCTGACCAAGGCTATTTCATGGTTTTATTTGGCTGTTAAGGCAAATGCTGGAATGATTCCTCCTCTGTAATGAATTTCCTATCATGATGGTTCTACATATCATGTTTCAGCTGGGTTTAGGAGCTGTGTAGTATATGGCAAAAATGCTCGCTCCTAGGTAACTTATTCTTCACCCTCTCAGATAGCAGCCTTCTCTAAGCCACCTCGGAGTGTTAGTCCTCCCCGGTTCCGTCAGAGGGAAACCTTCTCTGAGAAGCTGGCCGGTGTATCCTGGTCACCAATCTCTTGGAGCCTTTAGGGAGCTTAGCGTCTCCTTAGCTTGACCTGCCTGCGGTTCCTTCATCTCATCCTTTTCCCCATAGGAGTGGTAAATACACTAGATCCGCACTGGGTCAAGATACGTGATGTCCCTTTCATTCCTTGGTCATTGTCATTACCTCTGCTACGCTAAGGAATTTATTAAAACCAAAAGGAGCACGGTTATCCCTTACCATTTAACATAAAAGGCTTGAAGTTTGCTTGATTGCAGATTTATTTTAAGGCAAATGAAGGAACACTTGAATGACTAAGAGACATAGGAACATTTGGAATGTTTCTCGATTTATTCCTACATGTCCTGATGTTAGGGAATATTTTCTCCCATTATACCAATATAAATATTTGAGGATCTCGTCCAATCTTGCAAGGATAATGGCCGAGAGAACCAAACGTCGAGAACTACATTTTTAATAGAAATTAATAATTCAGAAAGAGAGGGAGGATAACGATCCAATTAAATAGCGTTTTCTGTTTGTGTGTGTGTATCGTTTCGAGGAATGGCCTCGAAAGGAGGGGAGAAGTGAGGTACACGTAGTGTCCAGTTGTCAACAAATGTTGGACTACAAAGTAATGCCCTTTATCCGATAGGCTTATATCGTAATGCAGTTTTGCGTTCCATAAAAAGTTTATATGTTCCTTTCACATGACCTTCTCTACTCTTGTACAAAGTTCTCTTATCTACTTCATTAGTGATAGTCAAATCTTTAAAAGGTGGACGCTAGGTGATGGCTTTGAAATTTCGTTCTCTTTGCAGGGCTAAAAGATAAAAAAGTGAATAACGTGTTTCTTTTTGAGAAAATTTAGTATTAGGGGATTCAAACAAATAACAAGGAATGTAAAGATAGATTTAGACTAAAAAATTCAATGTCGTAGCCGGGATTTGAACCACGAATCTCCCTATCTCCGTCCGGCTGCTCTTAACCATTGAACTTCCATGCCAACATGCCAGCACGACAATAAATTCTCCAACTGTCTCTTATTTTACCCCGGTAAACCACTAGGAGTTCTCATAAATACTTAATACAACTACCTTATTGGCGGCTTACTATGCTATAAGTACTTTAAGGCCCGGGCTTTATAGTTCAGACCACTATTAGGTCAATTAATGGAAATGAATTGTTCTTTCACACTAGTCGTGTGTAGATCAAAAGATGGAAAGGTATAGGCAGACTGAAAAGCAATGCCATGGCCGGGATTTGAACCACGGATCTTCTGGTCTTCGTTCGGCTGCTCTTGACACTGAGCTACCTACCATACTTTGTCCTATATACGGCTAGTGTGAAAGAACATTTAATTTCCATTAATTGATCTAATAGTGGTCTGAACAGTAAAGCCCGGGCTTTATAAGTACTTAGAGCAAAGTAAGTCGCATTTACATAGTTGTCTTCTATATCTGTATGTACCAGAGAAGCGCACCCCTTGATGATAAATTCAGGAGGTATTGCGACTGTTGCAGGAGACTGTGCCTTATGTGAACGTACTATTTAAGTTTTTCTTTGAATTCTAATATTTTACAACTCTTTCTTTTGTTTGATATCTGTATTGGGTTGTATTACGGTACGGAGGGATTCGGCACTGCGACCCGGCTTGATCTAGTGTACCTATGCTCCAAGTGGAGCATCCCCGGGAGGAAGAATGAGGCGAGAGAAGACAGAGGGCGGCCGTCCCAAGGGCTCACGACAGTACAAAGGGCAGGGTTCCTACTATTTATCAGTTGGAAACTCCCCGGCGGGTCAACACAACCGGCATCCCATTCACCGTGGTCCGGAAACCGTACACTAGGTCGGCCCGGACACCGAAAACCGTACCACCGAAGGAGCGTTTACCAGGAGCATATCATCCTGCCATGTAGCGCCGAGACACGCTCCGACACCTCTACTCTGAAAGAGATGAAATGGAGCGACAGGAAATTCGGGAGATGTAATTAAGCTACCCAGCATTCACCTGGCAACCCGGGAAAATCCCTGAAAAGCCAATGGGTTAGGTAGGCCGGCCACAGGAATCAAAGCCGGACCTCTTGAAAGCGGGACGCAGACGAAACCGCCTGAGCCATCCCGCTCTATCTGTTTGATACTTTCAAGTGACTAGCTTAGGTAGTAAAGCATGTCCAAGTCCGAACGTAATTCGGAGTTCACGGAAAAAGCTGTCGGTCCTCTCATGCCACCACCATCCTCACGGACAGATTATGAGCCCATCTTCACGAGCAGCCCGGAGATAACGGGCACCGGCCTCTGGCATTATGGGAAATAACATGCTAAAACTAGGATTGTTTTATTTAATATCAGATATTCTCTCCTGAAATCTCGATGTTTCACGGCATTGTAACGAGATATGCAGTAATCTTCATTTACGCCTGAAAAGTTTCTTTCATTTACGATTTGAGCTTCTGTTTCAAATATTATACAACAAAGCTTATTGTATATTACAAGCATTAGTTATATTTTTTGTTAGAACGGTAGATTTGAATCAGTATTCGACTATAAACTAAAACATTGGCTATAGGCAATACAATGCAAGGGTTTACTCCGCACTCCGCGACTTAGATCCACTGTAAACCAGTGACGAGTCATGACTTTAAAAGCAAGGGAAGCTTCAAGTAACAATTTTCATTAAAATAAGGGAAAATGATGACTCGAACTGAAGCTACTCTTTAGTACTCTTATTATTGCACAGTCACACGTAGGCCCTTCTAGCATTGCGAGATTGCCCACATTACAAGCAGACATTCCTGCTTCCACTCTCCACTCAGACTTTCCAATTATTCCTAGAGCTGGCACACACCACGTGAACTGTTAGCCTAAAGTGGAGGAAGTGTGCAATTCACACACTTTTTCTAATGACTTAAAACTTCACAAGAATTTCCTGTTTCTCACCACTGTATACCAATTTACGTAAAATATTATTATTAACTCTATTGAAATATACTTAGTTATATTTAAACGCACCACATATAACAAAACAAAACAAAACAAAACTTTTCTTCACACACTTGTAGACTAGAGGCTTCACGTGACAAATTCTGTCAAGCGCTGTCTAACTAGCGAAGAGTTGCGATTGCTTCCGGAAACGTACGAAGCATGGTATTCAAGTTTACGAATGCGTAAATACAGAAATATTCAGTGTTGAATGAGCTCGCGGAACTGGTCACTCGAATCTAAGCAGCTGTCAATTGTCCAAAGCACAGCGGATGTTCGCAAATAAATTTTGAAAATGCATCCAGAGTGAGTAAAATATTGTTTGGTACGAATTTTTTGTATTTCTTCTTTTTCTGCTGAAAATCTTGGGGAAGCGGTGCTCCAGCGCCACATTGCATGCTTCACCATTGCTGTAAACTACATGCTGAAGGAGGAAGGGATGAGTAGAAGGAACCATAGAAGGCTGCAGAGTAATTGGACACTAGAAAGTCGGGTAGAAGTCTCTGCTAATTATTGAATAAGCATACAGGCCATCTGTCCGACATCACTCCACGATGGGACTTGAACCACAAGGAAATCTAATAAACAAGAGAAAGCAAATCACGGTAGAAGAGAAACCATCCCAGTATTCACCTTACCGACCAAGGAAAACCAGAAAAATGCTAATACCAGAGACATTTCACGGGAATTGAATGAGAATCAAACACGTTATCTCGGAAGCAAAATGGCTATAAAAGCTGCAGTATTTGTCGTATCAGTGTTCAGGCGGTATGCGTGCTTTTTTAAAGGTGGCAGCTCAGACAAAATGACACTGCGGTAAAAAATTACTTTTTCTGTGAAAAGATAGTGCTGTAATCTGTCTCAAAGTGTCTCTCTGTTTCTCGCCTCCAATATTTATATACAACAGGTTCGTTCTAGTTAGGGACAAATTAATATCCTTCTGCGAGGCAATATGTAACCATTTTAAGTGCACTTTTTACTCCGATCCTGCAACTGTATATCGTGCTGTGTTGCACCGTTGTGGTATTTTAAGTGCATAAGCGTGCTAATGACCAAAGGTGCTGTCACCTTAAATTCCAATAGTACAAATTAAAATGCTATAATGACATTATTATTGTTCAACTCTCTATCATTAGTCACATTTCTATCGTTGAGAAGCTGCCGACTGGATTTATCTTAGCTGAATCCAAGCTGTTAGTCATTTGTTTGACTAGTCATTGAGAACAAAAGTATTCCAGGACTGATGAACACATTTGCTTTATGATTCTTTTGTATAATATTTCAAGAGGGCCTCGGATCACCGTAGCATGGTATTTCAACCGTCATTTTAAGTGAGGAGAGAACCCAGATAAAGCCGTCAACTCATGCATATTGTATTTTTGTTAAGACTAAATGTGTTAGCAACTGGGAGGATTGTTTTAACGGCACCCGCACGCTGGGACGGAATTGTATCCCGCATATGTTCTTGTACTAATCAATAGATGTACTGACACGGGGCTGTTACCGAAACACTATAGTCATGGGCCAGTATTTCTTTCTGTTCAGTTTTGTTTCTGATTGTCCCGTTAGCACTACCATTTTCTCGCCATATTACACTTTTGGTTGGTTTGCACGCGCGACAGCACACACATACGTTTACTATTAGCCACCACAAGAAGGCAAATGGGGCCTGAAGAGGGAGAGGGTTTTTGAACTGTTTATCTGCTCTGGTGGTGGATCTGTTTATTACGAAATGACTGTAGAGAGTGCATATGAGTCGACCATGCTGCCAGATCTAATGCTCATTGCAGTAACTGCATTGATAGGTACTACGCATGGGTAAGTTATGTGACAACACTGTGTAATTTAGATGAAACTAACATCCTTGTCATATCCAGAAGGCGAGCATAAACATAATACGGACAGCAAAAGTGATTACGTTACGCATTCCTCTGCCTTGCCTTCTTCTATTGGGTGTATTCGCTCCAGGTTCCTCTGGAATCTGTTGCCCCCCTTGCCATGAAGCTCCAGAGTTTAAGGGTGCACGCCACAGGGATCTTAAGAACAGGCAGCCAACATTAAACCAATTTATATCACAGGCAGATGCGAACCAACTCGAAGGCATGAGCGTGTGGTCCATTTCATATACAGAATAGGATCTATATATCTAATAGTCTTGATCTATCATGCCTGTGCCCCAAGTGGGGCATCCCCGGGAGGAAGGATGAGGCGAGAGAAGGCAGTGGGTGAACGACCTAAGGAGTAACGATAGTGCTGAGGGCAGGGTCCCTGCATTGCAGTGTTGGAGACTCCCCGGCAGGCCAGTAAAACCGGCATTCCAGCCACCGTGGTCCTGAAACGACCCACTAGGCCAGCTCGGAGACCGTCCGATCTAAGTAGGAAGTGTTTATAAGGAGCATATCATCCTGCCATGCAGCGCCGGAACTCTCACCGGCACTTATCCCGTAAAGAGACCACCAGATGAGATAATAATGGAGATGAAATAGAAGGACAGGAAATTTGGGGGATGTAACTAATCTACCCGGGAAAACCCCCCCAAAAACCAATGGGTAGGTAGGCCGGCCCTGGGAATCGAACACGGACCTCCCGAATGTGGGCCACAGACGAAACCCCATGAGCCATCCCGCTCGTTGGTCGATTTCATAATTAGACTGCCATCAGAGTTAGGGTGTTGACATTTAAAAAAAGGAACCATCTCACATCACGTGATATACTGAACTTGGGGAAATATTCTGATTTCTCTGACTGGCTTCCTATGGAATGGAATCTGGGTAGCAACGAGCTCTACTCCAGCCAATGAAAATTCAACCAATATGAACTATATTAGAAGCGTGTTGATGCTCGCGGCTTGAACTTGATGAAATATTCTGATTTCTCTGACTGGCTTCCTATGGAATGAAATCTGGGTAGCAACGGGCTCTACTCCAGCCAATGAAAATTCAATCAATATGAACTATATTAGAAGCGTGTTGATACTCGCGGCTTTTGTATTGCGGTAATTCATTTACTAAGGAAAATAGAATGCAAGACGTAAAACCAGAATCTGTTATGCAAATAGTTTCTGGACTACACCAGGAAGATTAAAAAGAAGGAAAATAACTCGGCACAGTTTAAACTTGATTTTGAGTTGATGCTTGACAAGCACGAGCGGGACTAGAGAAATGAATACAAAGCAAACCTCTGTGAAGTTGTCCTGGGGAAGCAGGAAAGGCAACAATTTGCGTGAGAACGCATTCAAGCGAAGAGCATTTGTAACGGTAGTCGCATATTGGCCATAAAGCGTAGTCTTCTAGCGGATTGAGGCCCTTCCTCAACTACTCTTATAGCGCCTATAATTTTGTAGGTCGATACAAATTAACATTTGTAATTATAAACATAGATACTCATCCTGCCGAAAAATTGAGGTTGTTAGTGTTCTATTTAAACCTTCCGTCTCTAATCTAGAACATTTATTTTGTTGTTGCTGTCTTAATAACAGGACTTATAACGCAATTAAATGTTGGTCTCATTGTAGAAACTTACACGTTATACGCCTGTTTGCCTGAGCGCGCCCACAAATTTGCGTTATACTTTTCCAGGAGTTTCTATCTCTTAAGGAATCATTTTGAACCAGGCACTTTTATTAGATCTTTGGTAATTGTTGTTGCGGCATTCCTTTTTATACGGAAAGAGAGTCAGATTGAAATATTCAATGCCATAACCGGGATTTGAACCACATATCTCGGTCTTCGTCTGATTGCTCTATCCATTGAGCTACCATAAGCTACCAGCACGAAATTAATTTCTCCAACTAATTTGCATTTTTCCTGGTAAAGCGTTAGGAGTTCTCACATACATATGAGACAGCTACCTTAATATATGTATTTATTTTCAAACAATTTATACAATTTGTTTTACAATTTTACTTACTTAGACATTACTTGAGTTGCTATTTTATTCCTTAGTCCGCCATACATTTTAATGCCGTGGTTATTTATGTATGGTGGACCTTAACTTTATTCATATTAATTTTATTTATTTTTTGCTACCATTTTTTTCCTTGTTCTTCTCATAAATTCCCTAGCATTTTTCTATCTTAACGAAAACTCTATAATTTTCTACCTTCTTTGTTAGCGCTTTTATCACTACGTTGTCGCTTGTCTATTTCTTCCATTACTCAATTATGTTCCTTAGCTCTTATTTGAGGTTATTCACACCCTTTCCTGGAATTAAAGTCCCCAATTAAAACTATTTTATATCTAGATGCTTATTATAAAGTATCTCTATGACGTGATTTAATTTACAGAATAATTTGGGATCAGACAATTCAGATGAACTTGGTGGGTTATATGCAATGCCTAATGCCATCTTATCTTTCCTTACCGTACCTGGCTAATATCCACATACCTTAACATTACACAGCTCTTCCACTATCTTAACTTGAAAACTTCTACCTTTCTTTATAAAAACTCCCAGACCCCGTAATTCTCTGCCCCTCTGACTGCTTCTTATTTTCTACTTGACTGTAATACTCATACCCCTCTATGGCAATGTTGACACTTTTCCACAACCAAGTCTCTACAACAGCACGTATATCAGAAATACCTTAATGGCGACTTTAACGTGGGCTGTTCAATAAAGAATGATCATAATTTTTTACGGTCATAGCTTTTCGCGCAAAAATTCAAATTTATTATACTCTGTTATCTTAATGTGAAACAAATACGCCGTAGTAGTTTCATTGTTGGTGCTCCTGGTTCCCGCCTGTGGAAAACAGACAAGTTCAGACATGTTCAGTATCGCCTACCGCTGCAATGGAGGTAACATGCAGTTAAAGTCGATGTTAGAGGAAGATCCGGAGTTTCTTTCAAACGTAATCACTGCTCATAAAACTTGACTACATCATTTTGATCCTGAGAGCAAACAGCAAAGCTCTGTGTGGAAATCTCCTGCATCACCAACCCCCCAAAAAGCAAAAGAAGTTGCTTCTGCCGTTAAAGTTATGGTCATTTCATTCTTTGATATTCATGGAATGGTTTATCAGCACATTGTACCTGCACACACAACATTAACTGGACAATACTACAGGGATATCCTGAAAACATTGCAAGTCCATACCAGGCGCAAAAGTCCACATTTCCATGAAGCAGGCTGGATTCTGTACCACGATAATGCACGGCTACACATTGCCAAAGTTGTTGTTGAATATCTTGCAAAAATCAACCTGAAGTGCATCCCTCACCTTTCCTATAGTCCGGATTTAGCCCCATGTGACTTGTTTATATTCCTAACTTGAAGAAACGCCTTCTTGGGAGGCATTATCCATCATCGGAAGCAGTGGTGAAGGCTGCGGAAGCGATTTTGAAGGATATATCAAAATTGGTTTCCATCATGTCTTTGAAGACTGGCAGAAACGCTGGGACAAGTGCATCACATTCAGGGGAGACTATTTTGAAAAGAACCATCAAAATTTTGAGGATGAGTAAAGGTACGTTGTTAAAAAAATTGTGAACATTCTTTATTGAACAGCCATCGTACTTTTAAGACCCGGGTTTCAGACCACTAGACTGACTGCAGTGGTTAGAGCCAGAGGTAAAGCCTGATTGGGAATACTGTACTCTTTATTATCAATGTACATAATTCAGTTCTGATTGGTCATTTGAATATTTCCATAAGGAATTGTTTTATAGGACTATTAGAAGAGACACCATTTGCAGTTTTCCGGGATACGCGACCGATAATTCACTTGTTCGCGATAAGAGACAGGGACTAATGGCTTCAGAGAGGTCAGAAAGGAGCTGCATTATTCGATTGTTCTACTTTTAGCATGCAAACCTGCTTTTTGTTAACGTTATATACAGACAAAGTTCTTATAGTAATAAGGAAGAAAGGAAAGTTTCCTTCTCAGATTGCTGCAAAGTGAACATGGTAACAGCTGCAATGCAAACTGGCCTCTTTATCTTAATGCACTTGTATTGCAAGGCATTTTTATTTATTTCAGATACGTAACGCTTGTAAAGTACTGCTACTCTTGAAAAAATCATGTAAATTAAAGTGAAGTGAATATTTCAGGCAAATTATACCACTGAAATTAGATGAACTTTTATGAAAAACACAAAACCTGTTCTTTACTTTCCAGTTAGGTTATTTGTAGTTAACACTAAACATTGATTATTTATTTTTAATTCGTATTTAAAACCATAGCACATATTTAAACAGTTGTGAACATACACAGAATTGAAATCTAAATTTAGGATTTCCTATGCTGACGGTGTTGGAATGTCATATGCTAACGATTGCAACATACATATACCCAAACGTATTGGGCATTATTTCAAGAATAAAGGACTTCTGCCTAAGAGTGTTAACAGGTAGAAATAATCACCTTTGAATTGGGATTTCATTACGGAGGGGATTCGGTACGTAGACCACCATGCTGGTCCCATTGTTCCTATACCCCAAATGGGGGCACCCCCGGGAGGAAGGATGAGGCGAAGGAGACAGAGGGCGGCCGACCCAAGGAGCCACGACAGTACAGAGGGCAGGGTCCCTACAGTTTACATGGCTAGAGACTTCCCGCGACAGACTAGGGCAACGGACACGCTCCCCTACTGCGGGACGACAACGAGCCCAGCAGCCGAGCCCCAAATGTCCCAGACAGGCGATCCGAGCCCCAAAGGTCCCTGGCTGGCGGTCCTGAAATGTTCCGAGCAGAGGAGCGGAGACTGGCAACCGACCTACCAGAGGAGGAAGTAATTTACCTCAGAGCGTATCATCCTGCCATGCACCGCCGAGACACCCGTAGACACTTCTACCCTGAAAGAGACCACCACATAAGAGATGATGTGAAATGAAATATAGGGACAGGAATTTCCGGGGATGTAGCGACCATACCCAGCATTCGCCTAGAGACCCTGGAAAACCCCCGAAAAAACCATGGATCAGGTAGGTTGGCCACGGGAATCGAAACCGGGCCTCCCGAATGTGCCCCACAGACGAAACCGCCTGAGTCATCCCGCCCGGTGCGAAGCTTATTTTCTTTGATTGGAAAAATATTAAGCTACTTCGCACCGTCTCTGTCTGTTACCACTCTTAAAATTCCTAAAGTTCCTAAATGCGAATACTATTGACATTTAAAACTGATAATTGAGACATGGCTGAGATACTTCGGTAAAGGCTTTGTATCAACCTGATTGTGAGAACTTTCTTTCAGCTCTTAGCAGCTGCAAATCTGTTTTATAGATTGAGCACGCTCCTGATAACGCTGTTTTCACACTTTTAATGCACATGTGAATGTTTTAACTTCAAGGAACATGATAAAAAGGCTATCTTAAACATAACGTGACAATTGCGAAACGGTCGGTTTCTTAATGTAAAATTGACCGTACTTTACAAAACGGTCGCTTTGTTACTGCAAAATTGACCTTACTTAAAAAACATATAACGTGACAATTGCGAAACGGTCGGTTTCTTAATGTAAAATTGACCGTACTTTACAAAACGGTCGCTTTCTTACTGCAAAATTGACCATACTTAAAAAACATCGCTTATATGCCGTGAGGACTCCGTGATTTTGGGAATGATAAGTATGGGCAAGACCAAGTAATGCAACAAATTCTATGAGAAGTACGCAGACATATGTTTGGTGTGGAGGAGAATATGTAATTAACTGTTAAATGATAAGTTCAATCGCAATATGATTTGAGATATTTGAGAATAATGAAGGTAGAATGACAGACCTTGTAGTAAATGTAAGTAAGAATCCATGGCGTAACAGCCGTGGGCCCAAGCCGGCCTACCCGACTGTCGGCCTCACGCCCACATACACAAGGAAGAGGTGGGCGATCAACCAACCGATATACGGAGGTTAGCATCTCATACCCTAAGCCGGAAAGTTGGCTTTTATGACCAGGATTCGCTAACTATCGTAGCTTATCAATGTCCTCACGATGCTGATTTGGTACCGGTTCTAAACCCGGGATTTAACGCCACGGCGCAGGACCAGACCTTAAAATGGGAGTAGACGCGTGGAAAAGTCTCCATCCATGTAACAATTTCATCATTACATTTACTTGGCGCTTTGTTCATTTCATTGCACGTGTTTAACACAGGGATTCCACATTTCTGTGGTATATTTTATATCATAAAATATAAAACTAGTGTTTTTTTATGGTTTCCAATGGCATACACAAGAAACATTTAGCATCACCGTTTTTACCTAATGTGACACAATACCTTATGAAAAACGCATGACATATTAAAGCAATATGTGAAAAATGGCCACACTTTTACTGATCTGTAAACATGGCAGTTTGCACGTTCATACGAGATCAGTAAATAATGGGCAAACTTCCACGGTACCAAATACGAAAAATCTAATAAAATAAGAACTTCAGAGAAAGCATTAGGGAAGCTATGGTGAAAGATGGTTCGTGATTACGCTTTGACTTCCTCCACCATTTACCTTCAGGAGGCAGGACCCTCTCATTTCCATTTGTGTAGTGCGTGCTGTGTAGGATCTTAAAGGGGTGGGAAGGTAATCTACACATCGTTACAACTAACTTATTCTGTTAACACCAACTGGGAAGTTTGGCGAAACTTCCATAATGAGATTCTTTAATTATTATTTACAAAAGAGAAACGCCACAAAATAATAATAAAAAAAAAAAAACAATTTTAATTTCAGAATTCCGTAAGCTGGCATTCTTAGTCAGAAAGTTCATGTATTTTCGTGATACCAAATCTCTCTGAACAAAAGTAATCATGAGGGAAGTGATAGCATTTACTGCCATCTGTAGCGCTGGAAATTTAATCATTTAATAGTGCATACCTTTAAGGAGCTGTCTTCTTTACCATCTGGTTGAAATACCACGTACGGCTTCTCAACAGCGGATACGGCAATTTGACCCATGCCCAATTTTTTTGGAGATTCAATGTTAATGTCTCGAAATGCGGAAGAGTCGGTTAGAGTATCGGAAGCAGTGACGCGTAAGAAATTGTGCACACAGTGTCCTTTTTCTGTGTTCCTAAACTTGAGTAGGCCCCCTCGTCTGGAACTTTTGTACACCTTGGAAGCACATGTTCCAGTCTAATTTTGGATACCTGAGCTTTTCTTATCCAAGATGTGGTGCGATAGCTGTAGGTATATATTCAACTGCTGAGAACTTGTTGGATTACCTTACTCTATTGTCTTAAAAATATATAGAAAATATGAGGTATATTATATTACTTTAATATATGACAAAAGGAAGGCAAACAGCAAAATATGTTGCATTTTAACGGGAATGATTATTCAGTCGCAGTAATTACAGGAACAACATCGCAATGTGTATTGGGATCACAATAATTACAAACTAGGAACATTTTATTTGCATGTTCCGTAAACAACTAAACTGTGAATATTAAGGTTTAAACACATTATAGGAAGAGGTTTAGTAAATCTGGGAGCAAGTTCATTACTGCGTGTAGCATCTGAAGGTATAATTCTGTAACTAAAATGACAACAAGAAGTTGGACAGGGCTTACTTTGTCACTAGAATCGTTAGCTCAGTGCTTGCCTACAATCACTTTTACTTTCAACAAATATACAGCACGTCAGTGTAATGTCCCTGCATGCCTGTTGCTCGCATTAACTTGCGCTGCTCGAACATTTCGACGTTCACTGCTCGCAGACCAATAACCACTTTTACTCTGCAAAACTACTTCATAGCAACTACGATATTCACTGGTGAACTCATTAATTAGCATCTGAATTCTAGGCTGGGTTTTTGCGCTCCATGTCGGTCACAGAAGAATGTTCGTTAAGCCGAATTCTTTTGAATCGAAGGAATGGAAGTCAGTCGAAGTCGAATCTTCTAGACTTTCCGAAATCGAACGGTTCTGGAACACAATTGCGGTACAACAAAGAATATTTCGGCTCATGACGTTAGCGGGTGTATTTGAATCTTACTCTGTTTGCTTCTTTTGGCGGCAAACAACAAAAGCGGTGGAATGGGGTGACTCACGCTTAATCCTTTTGCGGTAGGCATTTGTTGCCGCCGTGACAGTCCTAAACACAAAGACACACCAGATTTCCAACATTCGTAGTCATGACTGGCGGATACATGGACCTTTGTACCTGTATTACTTTAAATAAACTGAACACGAATGTTAAGGGGAATGTCCGTGTAATCCTATGAAGCCCATCGCGTTTAAGAAATGACTCTTACTTGGTGATTAGTATAGTAGAAAGTTCAAGCTTAAAATTAAAATAAAAATTATATATAGAAACTCCACCCTTGGTTTTCTCATAGTTCTGTAGAAATATCTTTTGTGGTACTGAACGACCCATACATGTTTTTGGAAACAATTATGAAAATGCAGTATCTGAAGGTGATATTACTGACTTAACATTTAAAAAATGTGTCCCAAAATATTAAAGAGTGGAGCAAAGAACAAAAAACATGTAGGTATTGGACGCGAGTTAGAAAGAAGAGGATTTTCAACAAAATAAGTTGACAGAACAAAGCATATACCTTGATAGCATAAGTGGAGGAAACCATGACTATTTTTTACGTAAAAGCAAGTAAAGGCTTCTAATACTTCAAATTCATTTCTTCAGTTGACTAATTAAGAAAAGATACCTGTCATATACAACCATATTTATCTTTAATAATCACAACGCCCAGTTCTGTTCATATAATGTGATATGCACATTCTGTACCCAGAGGTGACATTGTCTTTGTACTCATTTAATATAGTACAGTCCTCATAATTATAGGATTTTTACGTCCTTCATCGTTGTCATATCGGACGCTGAATAAAACGGATGAAATGGTGCTCAAATGAGCCCAGGGTCCATAGAGCTTTCACCATTTATGATAAGAGACAACCCCAGATGGAACCTTATTCAGATAACTCGTCCTGACCGAAATTCGAACTCTGGACTTCTTGAACGTGAGCCAGCAACGCTACCATCTACACTACAGTGGCGGGCATTATGATGTTTATTCTCCTCATCGTTTTCATCGGAATGAATTGAAATTTGTTGTATAATACTTCTTGTTGATAAGCTTTTCGAGTGTATGCAAATGTAAAGGAATAACATTTACAGAAAGAGAACAGAGTTTTACAGAAAGTATGAGAGTCAGGCAGTCCGGTCAGGCAAAGAAAAAGGTTTAAGATGTTAAGCACAAATTTCGATGGTAATAGATTTGAACACCCGTGATATTAGCTTCATCATTGTGTGTGTGTGTGTGTGTGTGTGTGTGTGTGTGTGTGTGTGTGTGTGTGTGTGTGTGTGTGTGTGTGTGTGTGTGTGTGTGTGTGTGTAGGGGGGTGGAGGCGGGAGTGCTTAAGGGTCCGTCAACAGCTAAGTCGTTTGGGTGCGGCAGTGGTTTGGAGAGTGTGAGTGAGTGAGTGAGTGAGTGAGTGAATGAGCAAGCGAACGAATAAAGTTTATTACAGAAAGCTGCAGGACGGTATTACATAAAGATATTCTTCTTTCTTCTTTCTCTTTACTCTCCTCAATGGGGCACCTAAAGCCAGACGTCTGTCGAAGGGTAGAGGAACTCTGGATCCCAGAGAAATATCCAGATGCGGGTTCATCCCAATGACTGGTGTGAGGGTGAATGAAATGATGGTGAAATGAATGAAAAGAGCTGTGATTATGGAGCAGATGGTGGAATGAATGTAGGAAACCGGAAAACCTAGGGAAAGCCCACCCGGGTTCCGCTTTGTCCACCAAAACTCCCTCCTACGGCCTCCTGGGATCGAACTTGGGCTGCCTTGGTGATGGCGTGTACGCCACCGTTGTTCTTTACTATTGTTGTAAGGCTTTTACGAGAGTGGTCTAAAAAGTTTCCGACCTAATAAAGATATAAGAGATTTTTTCAGATATTTTTTTCCTCATATTCTCCTTATAACTCTACATACTTCTGCTAGCGATGCTCCCATCTCTGTAACCCGCCCAAATAGTACTCGGCGTTTTTCTCTGCAAAATAATTCTTCACGAAGGTGATTGTCTCTTCATTTGACGAAAATCTATTTTCCGAGCGCAATTTTCAGATGAGGGAACAAAAAGAAGTCGGTTGGGAGCTAGATCTGGTGAGTAAGGTGGATGTTCAATCCGTAATTCGTGGATTTTGGCCATTGCAACCGCTGAGGTGTGAGACGGTGCGTTGTATTGGTGAAACAGGGTTTTCTTTTTCTGCAAAAGTGGCCGTTTTTTCGCAAGTTCAGCCTTCAGCTTGTCAAGTAATGATGCGTAGTATGCTCCTGTAATGGTTTTTCCTTGTTGAAGATAATCGATTAAAATAACTCCACGACTATCCTAAAAACAGTCACTATCACTTTTCTAGCCGAAAAAGAGATTTTGCTTTTGCTTTTGCTTTTTTTGAGCCGGTTCCCTCTTTTCAGTCCATGTTCGGACTGTATTTTTGTTCCGGACGTATAATGGTGTATCCAAGTATCATCTACAGTAATTAATCGGCGCCAAAACTCGGATTTATTGCGCCTAAACTGCGCCAATAGAGCGCTGGAAATGTTCATTCGAGCATGATTTTGGTCTAACGTGAGCAAACGCAGCACCCAACGCGTGGACAGTTTTCTCATGTCAAAATGTTAATTAAATATGTCACAAACACGTTCTTTTAATATGTCCATGGTCTCTGCTATCTCTCTCACTTTAATTCGGGCGTCTAGCACCATTGTTGAACTTTGGCGATGTTTTCGTCGGTAGTTGCAGTTTTTGGACGTCCCGAACGCTCATCGTCTCCCAAGCTCTTAGAGTCACGTTTAAATTCAGCTGCCAAAAATTTCACTGTAGTAAATGATGGTGCAGAGACCCCATACACAGAATCCAACTCATATTTGATTTGCGTAGGCGTATTTCCGTTCAAAAACAAATATTTAATGACAGCTCGATGCTCGATTTTGTCCATTTTCATAAAAACACTCACATCAACTCAGTCAAACGACTGTTACATAATAATAAGCGTCCAAAATGGCTGAAACTTTGGTGAGTAACCGTCAACAGATGAACAACGAAATTCACTAGCTTTTACTTACGAGTACGGCCATCTTATGTTGAGGTCGGGAACTATTCAGACCATCCTCGTATTGAAGGTGTCTCGTTGACGCCGGCAATCATTTGCAATGAAAGGATGGAAACGCCACTGCCCCAAGAATTTTATGAGAAGAAGAAAAACAAGAAAATTCTCCCAAATGATATTTCATTTGCTCTGGATATATTTTTAAAATTTATTCGCGATCATCTGCGATGCTACAGACAATATAACAGCTCCTCAGATTCAAGTGACCAGTTCCGCTAGCTCATTCAATACTGAATATTTCTGTATTTACACATCCGTACCTTGAATAGCATGCCTAGTAGGTTTCCGGGAGCAATTGTGATTCTTTGATGGTAAGGAAGCACTGACAGATGAAGAAAAATTTGTTTTTGTTTTACGTGGCGCTTTTAAATAAAACTAAGTATATTTCAATAGAAAATAATTTCAAATATTATCAATGCGTGTCGCGGCAACGGGCATAAAAGTTTCGGTGCAAATAGATAATAGACGGATAGGTTTCACGGTAATAAAGAGCTTGCACAAGCAGTTAAAGATAGCGCGAGATAAAGGTCTGCCGAAACAAAGTGAGATAAATGGAAATTTCTGGTGACATCTTGGTTGATAGAGATTATTCGATTTCTTTATTGTTCCGGAAATATCTAGAATTTATCAATGAGGTATTTAAGAAGGAAGCGACTCGCCAAGAGTCAGTCGCGGGAGTCGTGAACAGTAGTAAACACGGTAAGCAGTAAACAGCTGTAGAGTGGTGTTGTAACGAGAGCTGATGTAATCAGAACGCTGTTTGTAATTGTCATCGACCTTGGTAGACTGTGTATGTTACGCAATGTTGTTTACGTGAGAACTGAACAGAGTGTATCTCTACGCAAATAAAGAACATTCCGAATTTCGGCAAATTGGACTTTTAATTCTACGAACCCACATAGTCACAGTATTTTACGTAGATTGATATTTAGTGGTGACAAATTGAAAATTCTTGTGAAGTTTTAAGTCCTTAGCAAAAGTGTGTGAATTGCATACTTTCTCCATATTCACGCGGTGTGGGCCAGCTCTTGGAAAAATTGTAACGTCTCACTGAAGAGGGGAAGCAGGAATAATTATGCTTGTAGTGTAAGCAGTCTTGCTATGCAAAAAAGGCCTACGTGTGAATGTATAATAGAAAGAGTGCTGAAGGGTAACCTTCGGTCTTTGAGTCATTATTCTCTCTAATATTAATGAAAATAATTATTTGGAGCTTGCGTCGCTTTGAAAGTCATGCCTCGCCACTGCAGACAAAGTGTTACATAATTTGACTACCATTGTAATGAAAGTCATTCTAGTTGGCTTTTAAATTAAAAAGTCAGGTCTGTAGTCATTGTAGTATCTGTTGTTAAATTAATTAATCCAACTTGTTATGGTGTGTATTGATAAATGATCATTGTAAATGATAAAGCGAAATGAATGTTGGAATATGACAATTTTAGAGGTGAAAAACGCTCACTGTATAAGGCCCTAACGACTACTATTAAGCATATTTTGGTGTGATTGATTACCTACAACATATTGTAAATTATTATCTATGTATATAACCATAATAAGGTGACAATAATACGCTGATTTCATCATTATGTTGTATACCACTTAACCTTTAGCCAGGTTACTACCTTTCTGCAAATTTGGAAATTTAAATATACTATCAATCTGGAACAGCAGTTAATTCTAATATTTTTTAAAGCTACAAGCTACGCAAGTTTTAGTTACTTTTTACTCATTTTTGATCTGAAAACGGTGTCACAAGTGGGATTAGAAACTGTTTCCAGAGGTAAATTAACCATCTGCATATCAGGAAACGCCTACAAATGACGTAAGGACGAGACAGTATTATTTAACTAGGCTATATGTGAAGCGTGTCTTATCTGTTAAGTTGGATAGTTCATTCGATATAAGCAGATTTGTGGCAGTATGCCATTCCGCTGATTATGGTAATGCCAGTGTCTTGCTTCTTCCAGTAGACTTGACAACAGCTGATGTGAGACATCATCAGCAAGGATGATGTGGGCTGTTAAAGCATTTGCTCCGTCAGCTGACATTAAATTTAATCTGTGCTCTACTCCTAAGAAATCCCCAAGGATGTTCCTTCCCAAAGAATAGCAGCATGTCTTTCCGAGCAGATTGTGCGACCTTGAATTATAATTTTGCCTTTTAACCTAGAAACAAGGAATACCAGCCTCTGCTTGAAAGCAGATTCCATTTAATCGAACCTATAACTTCAATTCTAATAGGCCATTTGAGGAAGAACGTCACATCCCGGCGGAGATTCGAACTCGGCTCCTGGAATATCTCGGATTACGTCGAGCAAATTGATTCGGCTGCCACGTGTAATGAAAGCAGCTAGCTGTGTGTACCATCTGCTCCTCTCGGCGAGCAGGTGTCCATAGCTGTACACTGACATTCAACAGTCCCTCCCATCTCGGAGATGAACAAAGCGCGCTCCCTTGTAGTTAATGTTATAATGAGACTGACACGTCAACAACAGTAAAGCAAAACCAAGAGTAAAGCCAATCGATTTCTAATAGATGGAAGTGGGTAGCAATGAATCCTACTCCGCCAATTTTTCACGCCAAATATACAAATGTATAATATCGATATCGTGATAAAGTACCCCTTACTAAAATATATATAAGAAGCAATAACATTAATTTTAATAAAAATAAATGATTTTAAATTAGATGCAAGAAGAATAACACACATTAATATATAGTAGAACCTCGTTTACACGGATCAGCTGGGACAAGGGCCGATCCGAGTTAACGAGAATCCGGTCATTCAAAGAATTACGGAAAAACTACAAAAATCATGTACAGCATCATGAAATATTTTTAATGGCGTTTATAAATTGCTATCAGCACACTTTCACCTAAAAGCACGTATACTGTATGCACTGTAATAGCCTATTTGCACTGTACTACAAACTAGATTGAAGATTTTAACACTTCCTTGCATGTATATATTCTCGATCCTAAAATTCTTTGTATGCAATCGTGCCTTATTTGCAACAAATAATGTAATTCACAAAATAAACACTAGACAAAAGTACAATATCCATTATCCCAGTGCTAAACTTTCTTGCTTCCAGAAAGGTGTGTATTATGAAACTATCAAAATATTTGGCGCACTTCCTAATGTTCTTAAAGAAAAAGTTGATAATTTCGGTGCTTTTAAAAAAGCTGTTAGAGAGTACCTTTGCTCAAAATCTTTTTATTCTGTACAAGATTATCTGAATGACAAATTATCCTGATAATGCTTCTGTAGCTCTATAAGTAGTATTTAACTATTCCAATGACAAATCATTACTTATAAATATTTGATGCAAGCTGAAAGTTTATTTTTAATCTATATGTATTTAATAAATAACAAGAATGGTATCCATTGCTAAAAGGTTGAGACGTACTGGCATAAGCCAAGTGAAAGCTGGTTTAAAAAGTGTTTCATTTTGTATAAAATATAATTATCCCTGCTTTGTTTTCCATATTGTTGTTCATATTGCCTGTGTCCTATAACATGTGTCTTATGTTAACTTTTGTACATATACACGCTATTAAACTTTATACCTCTAGACATGTTCAATGTTCACAGCCTTTTCTGGCTACAAGTGAACCTACTGAACGCAAATCAATCTAATCTAATCTAATCTAGTCGGTAGTAAAAACGCAGTGAGTATTTGCTGTCTCAGTTTACTGTATCGCTTACGAGCAGCGCAATCTCGCATCCGCTTTAACAGTAGATGTTCGTTTGGCAATGTTTCGTCTCGACTCCCGAAATAAAACATCAGTTTGTTTGTGCTTGTGCGTGGGTCGTAACCACAGCTGGTTCATCAACACTGGCTGAATTTGAATACTCATTTTTAGTTAGACTGCATGATGCAATATTGCCTTCCTCTGTAATCGGTTTATAACCTCCGTTGTTGTCGAGGTCTTCATCAACTTTGGAACAATCACGATATTTTTAAAATTCTTTAAAATCTTTTCCACACTTATTCTAGGTTCTTCTTCAATCTTGTTTTCTGGTGACACACAACGCCACAGCTTTTTCCATGTCTTTATCAAAGTTTCTCTTCCAACCTGGCTCCATGTAGATGGGGTGAGTGTAATGAATTCGCTCGCTTGCAAGAGAGTTCGAGCAATGTATCTACAGGAAATAGCAATTAATCGTCTATAAAAAGAAGTCTTCATTTACTACGATAAACATTTTTTTTCAAAACTGGACCGGGTTAATGAGGTTTTACTGCACTTATAAATAAAATTCTAGAATACTCACTTTCTCCACGTGAAAGCCTAAAGCCAATACTGATTCCCCTTCAGCAAAATCAAATGGGCTCCGATTGGTTTCAGCAAAACATAATACAAGCCAAACATTGCATAAAGGTAACTAACGTAACCCATAGTGTAACAGCCCCAAGTGGGCCTGAGCCTACCAAGCTGACTGCCGGCCTCACGCCCACTTACGCACGGCAGAGGTGGTTGATCATCCAACCGATACGGGGAGGAGATGTGGTCAGCATCTCGGCATCCGTTAGACAGAATGTTGGTTTTCGTAACCAGGGCCGCTTACCTATTGTAATCTCCTCACTTTCCTCACGATGCTGAGTGGGCACCAGTCCTATACCCGGGAGCTAGAATCCCCACCACATAGGCGGGATCGAATCCAGGTCGGTTTCCGTGGTCAGGGACCAAGGCGTGCTGCCTTAGACCGCTACGCCACGGTGCAGGACACATAAAGGTAAGCACAAGAATAAAAATCAAACTCCTATTTGACAATAAAAAAATCAAGTAATAAATATCCTGTAAAAAGTAGACAATAAAATTAAAGCTAATCTCACTTCATATTAAATTGTTTGAGCTACTGCACTTAACCCTCCTAATAAAACATAATTTGAGTTAGATCAACCAGTTAACATTACAGTGTGAACCCCTATTCTAGTACATAATAAAACAAATTCACCCAAATTAAAACTAAATAAACCTCATATAACATTAAAGTTCATAAAAATGAAAATCCAGGACACACATAATATAACAATTAATTTGATGAAGGATGCGACCACTGATACCAGTCTATTTATAAAATAGACTATACTTAACTGAAACACTTACTGCAACATCTAGTTCATCTCTAGAATAGAAAGGGGTCTCTTAGTGTGTTATTTAGAGGTATGCAACATTGTCTGAGTAACATTTTTAAGCATTTCTGATGCTGAGTTATGATGGTGCATAAGTTAAAACCAACATACACCTGAAATATTGGACGCATTAGCAAATTTCAATGAGATATATAAACTTTACACACGTTTACATTTCTCTTGGCATAAATACCTTTATGTTTCTGTACATATGTAGCATTAGCTTTAATATGCTTTGTTCTGTATACCAGCGACGATCTTTTTGGATAGGTAACTGTCTTCCCACAGCAAGAAGGCAAGAGAGAAATGGAGAGGAGGTTTTGAACTGTTTTTCTGCTCTGGTAGTGGATCTGTTTACTAGGAAATGAGTGTAGGAGAGTGCTTATGAGTCACCAATGTTGCGAGATCTAATACTCGTTGAAGTAACTGCAGTAAAGGGTATTATTTTGGATGAGCTATGTGACAACACTTGTATATATTAAAGGAACCTATGATCCTTGTTATACTCGGAAGGTGAGCATAAACACCGTGCAGACAGAAAAAGTGATTACGTTATACATTCCCCTAGCTTGCCTTCTTGTGCTGGGCAGACAGTATTTGGTGTTCCAAGTTTTTGGTTATGGCTATCCTCAGCTAAGTGTTTGTATGTTTAATAGGTATTTGTACCTGTGTTGTTTATAATTTCGTAGAGCTTATTGTTCAATATTGAAGGATATATACTATTTTTTATAATTAACCCCTTTCAAAGTAAAGTCATATCGGATGATGGAAGAAATGGGTGAAATGATGTGCAAAGGAGCCTATGGTCCAAAACTAGAGTTATCCGACATTCATCTTTCTGGATAAGGGAAAACACCGGAAGAAACCTTACCCAGATAACTCACGTTGACCGAGATTCTAATTTGGAATCTCTTGAACGCGAGGCACATACGCTACTACCACGCTTCAGTGGCGGGTATGTGCCAAACAGATACTTCCGGCATAAACAGAGCGACCTGTAGATTTTGTGAAAATTTGATATTTAATCAGAGATACAGCAGGTTGTGATTTATTTATATAAAATGAGAACCAAATGAAATAAAATAGCATTTAGAACATCTGTGACTCACACGTAGCGTGTGTACCTAGCCGGTCTCAGGTTCAAAACTCTCTTGGGGTGGATTACTCGGATAAGATTTATTCGTAGTTTACCCATAATCCGAGTACACAAATGTCAGCATAAGTTACTTCAGTCACCGTCCAATGCGAGCCAACCGCCTAAAATGGCAATCAAACTTTCCACATGTGCTCCTTGATATATTTTATCAGAAAGCGCTGAAATTTTAGGTAAACTCAATTTTTTGTGTAGTTAACGTCCTCCAATGTTAAGTTATATCGGACCATGAATGAAATGGGTAAAATGATGCTCAAATGAGTCCAGGGTCCATAGAGCTTAGTTACTCAACCTCATCTTTCAGGATAAGGGAAAAATCCGATCTAGATAACTCACGCTGGCCGAGATTCGAACTCGTTACCTCTTGAACGTGAGGCAGGCATGCTACCGTCTACGTTACAGAGGCGGGCTAAGTTTAGTATGGTGAATTATTTAAAACTCTATTATAAATGCGTGTAGGTGAGCTACAAATGAGAAGCTAAAGCATAATCAGCATTAAACCCCAAAATAATGACTTTCACCAACGTGTATAACGATGCTCTTCTCTGAAACGACACTCCGCTCGCCCCCTATCACTGTATCTCATTTGCTGACATTGTATGAAATAAGCACACGAGTAAATACTATAGAAAATGTTGTAATTGTTAGCAGCATCCATCCACAGGTGAAGGAATTGACAGGCAATATTTGGCACACTTTAAGGTACCTTGGAGGGCACAAGTGTGTTGCAAACGCTCTTAATACGAGGGGCTATGAGCGCTTTCTTGTCAGTGTACATCACCCACAACATTCTTCGTATTTCCCCTCCGTGAACCTTTCCGTTGCGTAGCTTATGGTTCAACTTAACCCAGAATTCGAGGAAGCTCATCAGCTTACCACAGGATCAACTTGCAGTGCCCACTATTAACGATACATACGTTACTGTTATGTGTTTCTCCAGGAACGTTTATGATGAAAGTAACCAAGTTCTGTGAATCAGAATTTTTTCCTTTATGGTATTTCTACCAACATAAAAACAGCTGTTCAGAAATTTCAACACACGATGGATTCTAAGAGTCCTATGCACAATTAAAGAAAAATAACATTAATGGCCGATTTCAACAACACATGTTAAAATCGACGTTAACAAAAGTAACGTAACAATTCTAACAGCGCTAACAAAGCTGTTAAATTTCTTGCATTTCACCAACCTATTTTCTGAAAATGTTAACAAACACGTGTTAACGCCAAGAAACTTGTGAGTATTACAGCTATAGAAGGCTATGGATGAGTCGTATTAATTTGTGAACGTACTGCGATGCGCTTTTGTTTTCATTTTCGTCTGCACCACAGATTAAGACGTCTGCACACAGCTAAAAAAATGGCGGATAAACATAATCGTAAACAAAAGCCGTGAAACAAATTTCTAATCGATGGAGAAAGAATTGTTGATTGAATTGGTAACGAAGAATAAGGATCTCGTGGAAAATAGGACAGATGCGGTGAATGTAAAAGAGAAAGATGTTACGTGGGAAAAAAATTGGAAAAGAATTTAATTCAAATGTATGTGTCATTACTAGAAAAACGAAACATCTTCAGTATTACGTAAATTTGAAACAAGATGCGAAGAAGTACAAGTGACGAGTGACTTGCACGTTTCAAGGCAGGTGGTGGACAGTGTATTATCCACATAATTCAGTGAATCATAAAATAGCAAAGTTATAAATACTTCAAGCAAAGGCGAGATCGGCATATTCCTTTCGATGCATGTTCTAACTCAGTAGTACGTAAATTTAAAACGAGGAGCGAAGGACAAGTGACGAGTGACTTGAACGTTTCAAGACGGGTGGTAGTGTATTATCCACATAATTCAGTGAATTATAAAATCGCAAAGTTATTAATACTTGAAGCAAAAGCGAGATCGGCATATTCCTTTCGATGCATGTTCTAACTCAGTAGTACGTAAATTTAAACCAAGGAGCGAAGGACAAGTGACGAGTGACTTGAACGTTTCAAGACGGGTGGTAGTGTATTATCCACATAATTCAGTGAATTATAAAATCATAAAGTTATTAATACTTGAAGCAAAAGCGAGATCGGCATATTCCTTTCCATTTAAGTTCTAACCTCTCCTGTACTTCCGCAGTAACCTTCATAGCAACTTGTTTCGACAATCTATACCTCCGTAAAAAGTTTTCTTCCGATAGCTCCTCAAAATAATTTCTCCTCATAGGCCGTACTCTATTACGAATGCCATTTACACGGTCTTAAATATAGCAAATCGACATCAACAGCTGCCTTCACGCCCGCCATCTTGACTATTTACAATTGTTAAGGACTTAACATCAGAAATTTGACTTAATTTAACAAGATATTTAACACTAGTGTAGCCCGCCTCGGTAGTGCAGATGGTAGCGTGTCTGCCTCACGTTCAAGAGTTCCCGATTTCGAATCTCGGTTTGGATGAGTTACCTGGAAAAGGTTTTTTCCGGGGTTTTCCCTTATCCTAAAAGACGAATGTCGGGTAGCTCTAAGCTCCATGGACCCCGGACTCATTTGAGCATTATTTCACCCAGTTCATTCATCGTTCGATATGACAACGTTGGAGGACGTAAATTACCCACACAAAAATAAGAAAAATAACACGAGTGTTAAGCTAACACTTGTTGCAAGTTTTGTTATAACTATTGTTAAGGCCGTGTTAGTCTTAACATCTGTTGGTGAAATCGGGCATAATTGTAATATTTATGTAGGTTTACCTTTTTAGTGGTCCTTCGTGGTCTAGGGGTAACTTGCTAGCTTCTGGTTCGCGTAGTCGAGAGTTCAAATCGGGCGGAGAACGTTGAATTTTTTTCGGGCGTAAATAACCTATAATTGCTTCCTTCGAAAGGTAAGTAAAGCCGGTGGTCACGTTTCTTATATTAACGTCACGTAAAAGACCTCAAGCTTGATAAAGAGGCTTCTGAGCAAAATTAAGCAGTCTTTCATTCCCAAATATAGAATGGGACGCTGACTATTACTATGCTCACACATGTATTCGCTTGAGAGTTTGATGGCACCATCACTGCTCTATGTGGAACCTGTGTGTCAAAAATCGGGTGCGGATTATAGCTGGAAGTCATACATACGTAAGGAGCACCGTCCCCCGCACTCGGCACAGAGCTGACGAGAAAGTCCAGCAGTTTCTTGCAAGTGGTCACATGCGGCAGTTTCCAGGCTTTAGTTTTTGGTGTTGCGATTCTACTCCGCAGGAAATTTTTGGTACATATGGTTTATATACAGCAAGCATTATACCATCAAATTTTCATGTGGAACATATTTAGTAGACTCAGTGCAATAAGCCTTAACCTTTCAAATGGTTCTTTATTTTCCAATGGCTTAAACTTAAGTTACACCCATAGAACATTTTGTTCAATTCCAAGAAAGAAACAGATGATCTTCCCTGTCATCAATGGCGAAGCGTGCAATGAAGTGCCGCTTCCCCAAGAATTTCAGGAGAAAAAGAAAAAAAAAAAATCATACCAAACAATATGGCTAATCATCTATACACGTGGCTTGAAGCCTGAACACATCTGGAATAAATATTTTATTTGCTCTTGATACACTTTCAAAATGTATTCGCGAACATACGCGGTGCTACGGACAATTTGACAATTGCATAGAACCAGTGACCAGTTCCACGAGCTCATACAATACTATTTATGTATTTGCGCATTCGTAGCCTTGAATGCCATGCTTCGTAGGTTTCCGGAAGCAATCGCGAATCTTCGATAGTTAGGAAGCATTGACAGATTTTGTCACGTGAAGTCTCTGTATGTGTGAAGAAAGGATTATGTGGCATTTTTAAATGCAACTGTAAATATATTTCAATAGAATTTTATGTAGATTGGTAGGTATTTAGTGTTGGCAAGCGGGGAGTTCCTGTGAAGTTTTAAGTTGTTAGCAAAAGTGTGTGAATTGCATGCTTTCTCCATGTTAGCTGCCGGTGTGGGCCAGCTGTAGGAAAAATTGGAACATCTGAGTGGAGAGATGTGCTCGTAGTGTGCGCAGTCTTACAATGTAAGAAGGGCCTGCGTGTAACTAAAATAGAAAGGGTGCTAAAGAGTAGCTTTAGTTTTTTGAGTCGTTATTCTCTCGTATTTTAAAGAAAATTATTATTTGAGCTTCCGCTGCTTTAAAAGTCACACCTCGCCACTGCCAGTCGTTTAAATGCATAATCTGTTGAGAAAACTGTGAATAGCGGCAAATGATAGACAAACGCGGTACTGTTCAAAATTCGATATATTTGTATGTTTTGCGCTATGGAATACATTCATCTCACAGCATGTGACGTGAAAGTCCAAATAGGTAACAACTCAAGTTCTTCTAATATAATTCTTTAATTAGCAAAAGATCAGTAAATATAACTATTCAGATCTTGATGCATGTAAGACACATGCAGAGGATAACTGCCTCATTTTGGGAATGTACTGTAAACTGCCAGAGAATTTCAGCATCCTAATGAGTACCAGCAACCTGTGACCAATTTAATAGGTACCCTATACCTAGAGAGTACTAGGACGGGACCCGTTGTCAACTAAATGTTTTGTTTAAATCAATTTAAGGCACTTTCTCGTGAAACAGCCTTTTGTGCTTAACGTTTCGTCTATTGAGCTTTTGGATACTGACAATTAAGTATGGCTGGTCCCGTAGCTCAGTCGGTAGAGCACATGCCTGCTGTGCTAGGGGTCCCGGTTTCGATTCCCGGCTGGGGGTGGGGATTTTTTGCAAACCAAGATGATTCTCCTTCTTCCCCAGAGTCTGGAAGTGTGAATGTGTGCGTGATCTAATGATTAAAATACAAAGTACAGGCAACCGAAGTACAGGTTAACACCATCGACATGTTCCAAAGGAGAACGGCCGGTGATATGACCACTGTAGTTAAAGGCAGAGTATAAATGGAACAAAGAGAAATTAAATGTGGTATTTATTTGAGAAATATGTAAATGTATTGCCGCTTCCATTGAGAGTGTCGCCTTTTCGACACCGTCTCCGAGTAGCCAGTTGCCCCAATGGTCAACTGTGTCATTTTCTCGGGGTATTCTTCGGTGGATATCAGAATGGACAGCACCAGTTAGGTTGACTGGCAAATTTAATATAGTTTAATAATTATGTATTTGAAGTGATTTGCCGATTGATTGAGAATATAACAGAATTGTTTTCGGATCTTAGCTTAAAAAACTGTTACTCTAACTTCTGACGTATCTGTACTTCAGGGTTTAGAATAAATTTTGAAAAATAATGACAAACGTATTGCGGAAATTATACTCGGGAAGTTTCCTTATGGTGACCGCTAGATCTGTATAATACGAGAGCTGTCTTTAGGGACTCATGACTGCCGATAGTCGATCACATGAACACCTATGTAAGACAGCAAATTACGAAAGAAAAGACACGACTTTAGAAGTACATGCTCTTGTGTCAACTTAAGTCCTTCTTATGTTGCTAAATTTGAAACATTCCATTAGTCTGCGAATCACAGTTTTTCATTTGTTGATTGTAAAATTCTAAGAACTTCTAATTTTCCGAAGTTTTTCTTCGTGAGTATTTGCATGTTTAACTTCTGAACATAACCAATTTCCAGGTACACCTTTTCGGCTTGATTTCACTAGAACAATGATCGCTTCATGACGAACTTGTCAATTGCTTAGCAAATGACTAAACTCCCGTTTCTTACACAATGCATTGCTTTTAATATGAACTTATTTATTATAGTTATTTAATTCCCTATCATTTATAAAATTACTTTGGGCAACAAAAGAATAATTTTTGAATGTTTCGAGCACTTCATGAGGCAATTCCTACTAATTTTGGGTTGAAAAAAAAAATATGACAATGAAAAACTTTTATTAGCTCTGGTTTCTATGATATACACAAGGTTTGAGAGAAAAGATACATTTTAATTACATACATGCTAACAACAATGAAAGTGCATTTGATTTTTTTAACTGGTAATTACATGGTAAAGAGTTCTAAATTGCTGGAAAAATACTTCGCAGATAGTCGTGTCTGAAGAGAATCATGTGGTGGCCTACTGAATTCGTCGTCTTTTAGCTTGTCTCTTGTGATGGAGTTCCGCAGAATCCCTACACAAAGACCAACAGTAATCCGTAAGCATTACTTCATTCCAACGGCCCTGATATCTTTGTTCCATAATAGAAATGACCTGATGGAATCTCTCCCCATGTTCATCACTAACAGCTCCACAGCTAGGAGGGAAAAAGTCTAGGTGGGAGTGGAGAAAATGGTTCTTAAGGGACATGTTGCATCCAAGGTTACGGTATATTTGCAGGAGCACTGTCACCAAATGCTTGTAGTTGTCATCTCTTTTGTTGCCTAAAAGTCCATGAACAACACCCTTGAAGGCTCCCCAAGCTTCCTTTTCTTTCCCCTCCAAAATTTGGTAAAATGCAGGATCCTTTACAAGTTCTCTTATTTGTGGTCCGACAAAAATGCCTTCATTAACTTTTGCATCACTTAATTTCCAAAATTTCTCTCTGATGTTATTTAACAGGTATGCCAACTCCCCTCCAAAATAAAATCCCCCAAATTTAAAATCTTCGCTCTAAAAAAAATGAAATGTCACGTTAACTTCAAAACAAGAGCTAATCTATTATTTTTATGGTGATTTTTTTAATTCAGCAGATGGAAATACATGTAAATTCACTATTTTGAAGCCCGAAACATTTTCATTGTTGCCCAGTGTTATTAATCTTACATATAAGATTGTTGTTATTAATCTTGTTCCGGAGTCCAATGGACAATGGAGGAAAGCGAATGAAAACCAATTTGGTGGCATTCGGTCCACTGGACGTCCAAAATAGCATGCAAGCAAATGTAAAAGTACGAAAGGATTTACTCAGTTGCACATAATAAAATAATATATTTTAACAGTGAAAGTGGCCCTTAGTTCCAAAATTTGCATACCATAAATTACAAAACATATGCAGCTTACTGCATTGGAAACACCAATTAAAAGAACAGGTTCATAAAGTCTCAACAGTAAGGAAGTTTGGAACTGCGTGCTGAAATGAGCTGCCAAGTCGTTTACAGCAGTAGGGCTGTGGTGTAGTCACTATAATACCATTATTTTGTATTTCCGTGCACTAAGTGAGATAATGATGTTATTCTTAATTTTAAAATGACTCAGTTGTACCACATTTACTGCTCTGGTGGGTAACTCATAAGATCATATTGTAGTTGGACTGCTACGTTCCCAGCGGCAACTCATGTGAAAATCTTTATTAACGGATTCTAATGACATGTTATTTCATAACGCTTTTTTATTAACTCTTTCTTCTCTGCCCGTCTGAATATTCGATACAAATTTTGCAATGGATTTTAAACTGGCTTCCTGATGAGCTAGAAAATTTAAAATTTAGTAATAGCTTAGAACAGGATAACAATACAATATTAACTAACGGGGAGAGAGACACTATATTTATTATGCTTAACTATATAAGTACAAAGTTTAGTAGTTTTGATGTGCCACGTTGTTAAAACGAACTAAAAGGTATAACATTTGGAATTTCTCCTAGCTCTATACAGATATTATACCCCATACAGATAGTTTTTGAAATTTGTAATTTTGAATTTTTAATAGCGTGGTGGACAACATGGCGCTGGGACGGGTTTTCTCCGGATCCTCCGGTGTCTCCCGTCAGCATTCCACCAATTGCTCCAATCATCTTTCCCATCATTCATCTCTTCCTCATATATATCATCCACTTCCTTAACCTTCTCACCAGGCACTGGGCTGATCACCCATCGTGGTTCTCTATCGGATCCAAAGCTTCGGTTCCTCAGGCCTGACCTTAAGGGTTAGAGGAACAAGAATCCCCTAACACCAAGATAGTGGTACAACTAGGGAATTTGAAGAAGAAGAAGATTTTTTTTAGCCATGAAAGTGCTTCTAAGATTAAACGAAAAACTTGGGGTGCATGTGATAAGATAATTAATGCATAAATAGTTCACCTAAGTCACTAACAATTTTATTGCACAGCAAATTAGGTTTAGGATTACTACGGAGGGGATTCGGCACCGAGACCTGTGGTACCTACACCCCAAGTGAGGCATCCCCGGGGGGAAGGATAAGGCGAGGGGAGACAGAGGGTGGCCGATCCAAGGGGTCACGACAGTGCATAGGGCAAGGTCCCTACTATTTACCAGTTGGAAACTTAACCGGCAAGGCAGCTTAATCTACATCCCAACCCTGTGGTCCAGAAACGGTCCGTCAGATCGGACCTGAGAGCGGAAACCGTCCTACGGAAAGAGGAAGTGTTTAAATGCAACACACCATCCTGCCATGCAGCGCCGAGACTCCCGCCGGTGCTTCTATCCTGAAAGAGACCAACAGATAAGATCATATGAAATGATAATGGAGATGAAATGGAGGGACAGGAAATTTGGGGGATGTAATTAACCTACCCAGCATTCGTCTAGCGAACCGGGAAACCTTCGAAAAAAGAAAACATAGTTCACCTAGGTCTGCCACGGGAATCGAACCCGGACCTTCCATATGCGGGCCACAGACGAAACCGCCTGAGCCATCCCGCTTGGTCACAACACAAATATATGATGTACCTATGTGTTCAACTAAATCTGTCGGGGAGTTCGCAAACGAAAACTCAAAAAAGGAATAATGCGTATGTATCAGATTTTCTGTATCCCTTATGGTAAGTAGGGGAAGTATTGTATTCTGCCCAAAAAGTGATTTAGAGATTTCACGGGAAATATGTTTTGTGCCGCCCCACCCCCTCCCCGAACCTAAAAAACAGTTCCGCGCGCGCGCCTCTGCCTGTTTTCTCTATGCGCTTCATATTAATCAAAGGAAACGTTTGAAGAAACAATTCCATGACACATTCCGTTATAGGCACAAAGTGGATACAGGAACCGAGGCAAGTCAAATCTTTAAAAGCGGGTCACTATAAACTGGCTTTGGAGTTCCATATCCTTCCTTGGCATCACGAGAAACAACTGAATAAGGCTGTTGATGTGTTAATACACGTGAATTTCCCTACCTATTATCGTTTAATTTTGTGTAGCCTCTATTAAACTGTTCTTGCAAAATCAAGAATCTATGCATCTAGTTATTTGGGGTAAAGATTTGCATAATTCCATTACACATTTTGTTATGGGTGTAAGTATAATACCAAGGAACCTGCTCCTACTCAATGGATCCTCATATACTGGTCTTGACCTTCCTTGCTCTGTACACGATATAACGAAGAACAATTTCAGATTGTACATACTCAAAAATGAAATGATGTATTCAACAATTTAAATCAGTACATAACAACGGATATTTCGGAAATAGCTGATGGCTTAGAAAGAGTTATTTGAAATTTGGGTTTAAAAATATTTTAACTTTTGTGTAGTGCTTCTTTTTTCTATCACTTATGGTTTACCAGTTATACAAAATTACACAAAATTACACCCTGGAATTTACAGGGTATTCCTGGGGAAATTCAAGATATGTATTTTATTTGTGATGTAAAATAACTTAACTCAAGTGGAATATAATCAACATCTTTACAGCCGCTTTGAGAAAACAAAATATTTCGAAAAAGTTGTAGTTTAAATCTTACTTTGTGTATTCCTTCTTTCTCTTCCACTCTACATTCACAAGTTTTTTTTAAAGGAATGTTGATCTTTTATTGGATTCAGTTATGTATTTCTCTGTCCATCTCCTTTCTCTCGTCTTCCCCCCCCCCCATAACTTTCCCCTTATCGCTCGCTGCCCGCCTCGGTAGCGTAGATGGTAGCATGTCTGCCTCACGTTCAAGAGGTCCTGAGTTCGAACCTCGGTCAGGGTTGAGTTACCTGGATAAGGCTTTTTTCGGGGTTTTCCCTTATCCTTAAAGACGAATGTCGGGTAACTCTAAGCTCCATGGACTCCCGAGTCATTGAGCATCATTTCACCCATTTCATTCATCGTCCGTTATGACTTTGGAGGACGTAAATTAAAAAAAAAAAAAAAAACAAGACATCGCTCGCTCACTCTGCCCAATCACTCCTTATTCCTAATACTGTTATAATAGTACTGCATATTTCTCTTTCTCCGCTTTTTCTTTGCAACTTACATGCCATGCGATGTTTTTAAAAGGACAGCAATACTGGCTTCTCTATCTTAGTACTAAACAGGACTTTTTTTTTTTAAATAGGCTTCGTCACACCTCCGCCGTTGCACTATTGCTGTTACATTGTTTAGGTTCAAATATTTCCCTGATCTTCATCAATTTCAATTAAATTAAGTTGAGTAACAACCTCAGATTGAGAAATTCTTCTCCTCTTCTTTTTCTCTTGGCATAGGACATAGTCCTGTTCATGTATGATCCTCTACCCCTTATGCCGTTTTAGGCGTCGCGTCAGGGAGCCACAACAAAAGACCAGAGAGATAAATCCAGGGATGAGTGATCAGCCCGGTCCACGGAATGAAAGTAATGGAAGTAGAATAACGAAATGAGGGTAAAGTGGATGCAAGGAAAAGGTGGTAATGGAGCAATAGATGGAATGATGGCGTCGGAAATCGGAGATCCCGTAGAAAACCTGTCCCAGAGCCGTGTTATCCACCACAGATCTCACTTTGCGATCGCCTGGGATCGAACGACTTGGTGAGAGTCAAGTGGTCTAACCGCTCGACCACGGCGCGGACAAATTGAGAAGTTGAAACATTCGAAGTAGGTATGTTATACTGTTATACCAGGGAAGTGCGTAAAATTGCATTTATAAGTTTCAAGCTTAATTGTAAATCCTAATGTGTCAGAAACAACTTTAAAGCAGTTACATATTTCTGGGACCCTGACCTAAACTCCTTCGTCGGTACACAGAATTTAGGATATAAATGGCTAAATTAACGAAGGCTGGAGATGCATTTTGTTAGGTTTCGTGACACCAAACGTTAAGAAGTCTTACATTACGTGTCTGATACATAAGTCATTTACAAAACATTAAAAGAAAGTTGTCTTATAATGAGGTACCCATGTATGGAATAGAATCAATAGGTATTTTTGAAGATAAAGGTGCAACGTGTTCCGTTACTTATCAGCTGTCAGAACGCTACTAAACTCCCGTAATAGCCCTTGGTAAGATACATATAAACGATGGTTAATGAAGGCGGTAAAAATGTGTCGACACGAGATTGGACCGTTGTGTCCTAGTAGACGATGTTATAACATGCTAGGTTGTCGTCGTACGCCTCCTTTAAGTTGTAGAATGAATGAAAGGTTGAACTTCAATGTTTAAGCTTTTCATAAAACAGTCCATTTTATAATCAGACTCACATCGCAACAGCAGAAAGAGAAACCAGCTCCTCTCACGTGATTTACTGCACGTGGAGTTGATATTCCAATGTCTCTTGACTGCCTAAACTTAGATATGAATCGATTCCAACTGGATGGAACAAGGGTAGCAACTTGTACTATTCCAGCTCTGGAAGGACGCGAGAGCTCGTCGCTACTCTACTTCCATCCAGCAGGAATTGAGTCATATCTAACATTAGCCAATCAAAGATGTGAGAATATCTTCTCCACGTGTCGTAAATCACGTGACAGGAGCTAGTTTCACTTAATCACTGAATATCTTATATGCGATGTCAGTCTTAATTATAAATTACGCCGAAAAAATTCAGTTGCCACAGGATAAGGAACATTGTGAAGTAAAAGTGTAGTGTAGTGTAGTGTAGTGTTTAACGCCCGCTTTTACTACATATGGCACCGCAGGTGGTGACACTGATGGTACATGAGATGAAGATGGAGCACCGGTGGAATAAGATGGTGGGGGAAACCGGAGGTCCCGGAGAAAACCCGCCCCAGCGCCGTGTTGTCCACCACCAATATCACTTTGCGGTCGCCTGGAATCGAACCTGGCCGCCTTGGTGAGAGCCAGGTGGTCTAACCACTGAGCCACGGCGCGGCCGTTTGTGAAGTATTTTTCTTCATGCATTACATGGGATACGTAGAACAATAAAATGCATTTTCTGTTTTCAAGTATAGCAATTGCATGACCTTGTAGCCCAGTCATGAATAAGATGTGATGGCCCACAGATGTTATAAAATACCGATTGCATAACACCGTGAAAAAACATCTAAAACCCAAGATAGAAATCAGACTGACTTGTTCCAGAAAGGAAGCGTCTCTAAGTATCGCAATATTTGCTTTATTTTCAATCCACTTGTTATTCAACAACATTCTTTTTACAAAGAATGTCCTATATCCTTTTAAAATATACATATTTGATTTCTCTGCAATTTACATTCTATACAAAACTTCCATATTGCTGTTATAGGCAAGAGTCAAAGTGAGCATTTTCTGGGACTTTCATCTTCAGCGTTTGTATTGTTATTATGATTACTGTTATTATAATAATTATTGAGTTTTTGTTTTGTGTTTCAATAGCCTCTTTAAGCTCATTTACTGAACACCAGCTTGTTTGAGGCAATGATCTTGTATGTGTAAATGATTAGTACTTATGAATGCTTATCGATTCCAGTTACACTTCGTATAAATGGAAAATAATAATCAGAAATTTCTTAGGAAAAATAGTCCCATTTGAATACACCAGCGATACTAAATTATCGTTTCTTGACTCATTATGGCGTACATTACGAAGCTTGAAAACAGCTGCTGGAGGTTTATACAAGCTCAGAAGTTTCCGAATGCGTTTATGTAGGTAATTAGCCCTTACATCTTTGAAAATAAGCGATTTTTTGCTGCCCATAAGCCCATGGCTGACATAGGTCGAGCATCTCATTATTATGGACATGATATTAATTAAGAAATCTCAGCAATACTCGGCCAGTGTGGTTACATGTGATTCTCTCTCACTTCCTGTCATTTCTCTGCAAATTCAACGCTGCTTTCTTTGAGGTTCCAATTAACAATGGAATACTACACATCGACATTTATTTCTAATGTAAGAATGTACCCACATTTGCAATTAAAATGGGAGTCTTTTAAGGTTTTCTTTCTTTCTATTTTGGCTCACATTTGTGCATTTTACTAAATATATTTGTATCTATTTTTACTAAATATTAGTAACGCTGTTACTAAAGGCAACCAGAAAACAAAGGAAATTCAAAATTACAATGCAACAAACTGTATTATATTTCCTTAAGCAGTCATTGCACAAAAGTATAAAGTTTATGCAATTTTTCGTAAGTAATATACCGGTAAATTCCTGTCACTATGCTCCACTTTTCATAAAATCCAATTCATTTTTTTTTTTTAAATTTACGTCCTCCGTTAAGCCATATCGGACGATGAATGAAATGGGTGAAATTGTGCTCAAATGAACCCAGGGTCCATGGAGATTAGAGTTACTCGACATTCGTCTTTCAATATAAGGGAAAACCCTGGAAAAAACCTTACCCTGGCCGATATTCGAACTCCGGACCTCTTGATCGTGAGGCAGACACGCTACCATCCACGCTACCGAGGAGGGCAAAATCCAGTTAATGTTTTCATTCCTTAACTATGAGTCCGATTGGGAGATCCTTGTGAAACGTAAGGAAGAAAGTAATCGGTATATATCCAGCATACGTTTAAAGGAATTGTTTTCCCAAGGATCCATTACACCCGCTCTCTGAAGAACAAATTATCTTGAGTTGTCGTGTAAGCTTTGTGGTTGTGTTGTTTGTCACGCAACACAGTTTGCTATTGTTAGCCAGTGTTTTAGGTTCGTCAGAAACTAGAGCTCTTAAAATGGACCTCCAAAATTCGAAGGTGGGTGCTTGTTTTATTGCTTGAAAACCAACTGGTACAACCGCAGTATTAAATCTGACAGTTTCTTTGTTTGTTTTCTTTTTTTTTTTTTTTTTTTCAGATGACTTCCGTTTTCCTTTTCCTATTTATCATTTTCTTTATTTTTTGCCTGTTCCGTCACCGAACACTTGAGCAAAACCAAACATAATATCATTAGAACAGCGAATTGGTTCCTTTGAGACCAAATATTTATATACTTCTAAGAAGCTCTATAGGTACTGTAACGCTCATAGGAAAAAATGTTATGCTACATACATATCTGTTACGTGTATTTTCACTGTTACAAGTATATAGATAAACAAAAGCGAAATAAATAAGTTCTCCCTCACATTTGTAATCCCAATAATTATAGGGACTTTATAAATCACACTACATTGTTATTTCAGCTGGAACTTCACCATATTCAACCAGCCAAGTGGTTTGCACTTAAAAGACGTAAAGGACAGTGCATGTTCACTCGACTTCTTCGTTTGATATACGTTTATATAATTTCTTATGATAATAAAATAATCATATGCATTACAGAAGCATACAGTAATCCCCTGTCAGTGCAATGTACTTACCTACTGTTCAGGGGTAAAGTGTGCTATAAAAATGAAGAATTTCAAGAGAAAAAGAAGAAAAAGAAGAAAATTCATGCCAAATATTTTATTTGCTCTGGATATATTTTCAAAGTTTTTTCGCAAACATCCGCGGTGCTGCGGATAATTTGACAGCTGCTTCGATTCCAGTGACCAGTTCCACGAGCTCATTCAATGCTGAATATTTCTGTACTTAAGCATTCGTAGCTCTGAATACCATGCTTCGTAAGTTTCCTGAAACAATCGCGGCTCTTCGGTAGTTAGGAAGCACTGACAGATGTCACGTGAAGTCTGTAGCGTGTGAAGAAAAGTTTATTTTGTTTTGTTTTATGTGGCGCTGTTAAATACAATTGTAAGTATATTTTAATAGAATTAGCAATGGTATTTCACATAGATTGGTATTTAGTGGCGACAAATAGTAAATTCTTGTGAATTTTAGTTAATTGATGAAAAGTAATCATTTCTTCACACTAGCCGTATATAGGCTAAGGTTTTTGATAGAGTCAACATGAAAAATTCAATGCCATGGTCGGGATTTGAACCATTGATCTCCTGGTTTCCATCCAGTCGCTCTAACCCATAGAGCTACCATGGCCAACGTGGCGTCCTGACATTAAATTCTCCATATATACCAGTCAAATGGAAGTTATTAGCAAAAGTGTGTAAAATTGCATATTTTCTCCATTTTAGGCTAACAATTCACGCGGTATGAGTCATCTCTAGGAAAAATTGGAACGTCTGAATGGAAAAGGGAAGCAGGAATGTGTGCACTTGTAGCCTGACCAGTCTTGCAATGCAAGAAGGGCCTGCGTGTGACTGTACAATAGAAAGAGTACATACTGAAGAGTAGTCTTAGTTCTTTAAGTCATTATTCTCTTTTATTTGGAAGTTCCCTCGCTTTGAAAGTCACGCCTCGCCACTGCTATTGTTGCTAAATGCCAATCCCATTTAATTTATGCACTGTTTTCGTCATTTTGATATAAGTGCACGTTTACATGACAAAAATAAAATGTTCATCTTAAATTTTGTCGAAATATCCTTGAAATTTCTTTTTACATTCGGAAGGCATTTTCTATAATTTTGTTTATCTGAAAAAAGAACATAAATTTTAGACAACAACATGCAGGTCCCTTTAATGCACACAATTTCTTTCCAGTAACCTGCTGTTCTGCTGCACCAGGCGTTCATAACCGTTGTTACTGGTTTAAATTTTCAAAAGTTCGTCTTTTTTTAAAGTACGGTGGATATTCAGTTCTCACGCGTGAGGTCAGGAAAAGAGTATGCAGTATTTAGGCCAGCGTAAAGCAAGCCGGTTTTTAAACATCTGGCTGCTATCGATTCCGCTTCCTCTAAACACCTTACAGCTTCAAAGAAATGTGCAAACGTTTCGTGTGATTACAACTTTTGAATAAGCTTTCGTAAGTATAGTTTGTGGAACTTGCATAAAAAAACGATATCACTTAGCTGTGAGGTTGTTTTTTTCTCTCTATGCTTCTGAAGGAGGACTCGCGGCTAAAGTATAAATTATGTGAAGGTGTTTTTATGTGCTTTTGTTTGTAATTCATATCCTAACTCGTTATACATTCGAGCATTCGAATTTATAGTGGTTAAAGAAAAGTTGAATGAAACAATTGATACTTCTTTAAAATAAGGTAAGCGCGGGTGAATTGCATCAATATTTTGGAAATATTTCACAAAAGGCCTATTGTCACGTAAATATGAAAGCTTTTACTTTATATTGAGCTTGGTCATTCTAGATGATGATAAATTCCAAGTTTTTCGATGAAACATTTTCTGTATACTTATGTTTTCATTTTTATTTCGAGCTGGAATCCTAATCGCCCGCAATTAGAGGATGAATAGAATTATTGGCATAGCGGATGAATCGGAATGGGAGGAAAAACGGTGGAATATTCAATTTCAGTACATAATGTACTACGTGGCAAAGCGAGAAGGCGTATCGGAGAAAAATCGCAATACAGAGATGTTTATCTCAGCTTATCGCACATACACGGTGAGTGTATGTATACTCTGTTCAGATATAATCATGTCTTCTGGACAGATATGTGTCATACATCGGCAGGCGCGAGAAAACATTAGACACGCGCAGCTTCCAATCGCTCTATTTGTGTTTCGTAACAGTGTATGTCAACTTACTAATATTACACTCTTCTAATCGACCAGATAAGACCCGATAAGAGACGATCACAGCGCTGGTCACCTGAACGCTCTGTCGAGTAATTAATCATGAGAACAAAATAACACTTTTCTACGCCTCTACATTGATATCTTTATGCATCTTCTACACGTTTTCCACATATGAGTTGCTTCTTTCCCACAGCGCCCACAAGAATTTCGTGGTATCATTCTCCATTTTTCTGGGCTTATTTGAGCATCATTTTACCCATTTCATTTATCGCCAGATATGATTTAACGTTAGAGGACGTAAAGACATAAACAGTTGATTTGAGAACACACACTATGCCTTTTGTTCTCATTGTTGTTTATTAGTCAGAAATTTAATGCTTCTCGAATAAAAATAAGAAAGAAAGTATGATTTCTTTGAAGTAAAGAAGGCTATTTACAGTTGTTTCCAAATTTACAATTAAACGGTGTTACACCGATTAAAGAGTTAATTTACAAACTTTAATTTCGGTCAGATATTTACATAAATACTATGCTCTAAATTAACTAAATGCTATGAGCCACGAAAAGATACTTGCTTCCGCTTTCTTCTGCGTCTCTGTAATCCGCAAAGCAAATATTAGATTAAATATTCCCAGATAAATTTATTCCATTTTTTTTAATTGAAGTGATGCTAGTTTGTATATGAAACGTTTGGACCAGCATATCAGAGACGAAGGTGAAGGGATACCTGTGGCAATGAATGCAGTGTAAGGGCGTGTACTTGCTGCCCGCAGTGTCTGTGGGTCTCGACTCCGCCTCGGGCGGGGGTGGATTTTAATGTTTGCCCTTACCTTCTTTTGTGTGCAGGTGGCTCCAAACTAACTACTGTAGCATTGTAAGAGTAATAAATGACCTTAGTTATTTTTATATGCCTACTACAAATTAGTGACTAATGGTTTGAAATATTATCAGTTCGTAATCCTTTTTGTTTCGTTATAAAACTGACTAAAATTTGATGTAGTTTTTGTATCCTCCAGTTATCTTCATTGTTTATACTTTATATTGGTCATTAACTAATGCTATTTAAGATAATATTCTCCACCCCACGCATATAAAATTCCAGTGGAAACAACCTATTATGCAGTTCCTTTAGGTTGCTTTTAAATGGAAGTATTCGAAAATCATGTACCAGAAGTTGAAAAATGTACTTGTTGACGAAGAATTATCCAAAGAAAATACATAAAAATGTATTTGGCAAAAAATAGCTCCCACATATCGCAATTTTTGTAATATTCAATATGGTGATCCTGCTGTTCAGTTCTGGATTTCAACAATTGCCTTTTCTTCTATGGTGTTGGTGCCATTAAAGCTTCTCTAGAGAGCATGACACTTGATATTTAAGGGCAAAAACAGCGTTGAAGTAATCCATAAAGACACAACTAATTGTTTTTATTAAATAATGATTTTTGCTTTATCTTTTCTGTAAAGCCTATTTTCCTGGCGGAAAGTTTGTGCAAACACAAAGCACGGTGACAGTCCTCCAGGTTTGAAGCACGATCAAGTCATCACAATAGCTGGATTTCCTTTGAAAATTATGAGAAAATGTTCTTACGTAGCTTATGCAGATGCTGCTGTAACTCATGTATGAACAAATGTGATGTTAAGTATGCAGGCTTAGTTAAGAGCCGTACTGCCAAAACAGCTTTTGAAGCTTGGGGTTCAGTGGCATGAAGCTCTGTGCGTGGGCATAGCTGGATGTAGAGAAGTCAAACATTGTATTACTGGCTTTATTGCTCTTCCAGTTTAACTAAGAGTAAAGTGAAATCTTTATTTTAAATTGATTATGCCATATGTTTACGTATTTTGCAATAATGCTTTTTGAGCGCTTTATCAAGAACGACCCACAAATCTTCCATAAGGGATTAAACGTAGCATTTAGTAAGTTAATTCTATCTGATGTTGAGAATAAGGTAAAGAACTGTAACATTAATAACAGTTGGCCACAAAGTCAGACAACTTCATCGAGCGGCGTGAATTTATTAAATCGTGTGCACCTCATTCAGAATTCAATTCCACATACAACAGTGACAAAGATCGTAAGAAAGTGAGAGTAAAAGTATAAAGCACTTACCAAGATCAGGTCATCCGAAAAGTGCAACTGAAGAGAGTGTTACATTGGATGTTTTTTGTGTGCAAGGAAATCCAACCGTTTCTGCTACAAATTTGGCTTAAAGGTTCAATCTAAGCCATAATTCCTTGATGAAAATCTTTACAAGTGTCAAGCAACATTCTTATGAAATGCAGAAGTTGCAGGAACTGTGAAGACAATGATCCCGATAGAAGAATGTGGTTTTCTGAATCATTAATGGATCATTTTAAAAGCCAGTTTTTTCTTATAGAAATTGTATTCTCAGCTCGTCACATTCTACATAAATGTATTTGTCAACGGTCACAGCTGGCGGTGGCGGTGGCGGTAGCGGTGGCGGTGGCGGTGGTATTGGTGTTTAATCCCTGTAATATATCGGCCTCATGCTCTTGCCACATTTGAGCTAAGAATGTGCAATTCTGTATCGTTGATACTTTATTTGTCTTAACAGATTTGTTTTCACTAAAGATCGGAGGCGTGTGCCACTTTCCAAAGGTACACTACACATAGACTGTATTATTTTCGCTCGCGCATGTAAACAACTACAGGTAGCTACAACCTAACCATGAAAAACTGCTTTACTTCCAGAGGAAACAAAAAAGTCGCGTTATACTACAGCCTGTGTCTGCATACACTTGCAAGAAAATGCTTCGCTAGTTCGCAGAGTAATACATTGCATTGTTTTCGATGTTTGCACATTTTGATGGCCATGCTGTTCATTAATAAAACTCTGTGTCCAGCTAACTTGTATCACATCTCTCCGGCCGTTAGTTTTCACTTATTCCGATTTTCACTCCTTTGCTCTGTGACGATTAGTCTCACTTGGCACTAGGTCTCACTCGTTTTGACATTAGCAGTAGCTTTTACTTTCACTGTTACATTCAGGTATCTCCCATCTTTTTTTGCCAACGATCATGCGGAGTCTCCGAGTTGTTGAGCAGTTGTTCGGGACCTTCCAAGATTCGCGATTCTTCGCCGTCCAAGTCCAAATAGGGAAGGTCAATTCTTCCTCTTCATTTCATCTGCCCAACTTATTCTGTGTTCCCTGTTTCATTATCTTCGGTCCCACATCGTTGCTATTTCTATACAGCCATTGTTCTATAAATACTAATACACAGATGGTTGCATTTGCTTCGATATAAATAGTATGGATTATTGTAAACTGTTTTGAACATCCAGTCAACAGTCAACTACTTATAGATGACTTATAGATCTGTTTCTAACAAGATGGAACTCCTGTCTTATGGACTCCACATTCATCAGCACATAGATAAACTTTTTCCAAACCATAGTTTGGTAGAAGAGGTCACAAAGTGTTCAGTAAGATCCCCAGAAATTTTCCCTCTGGATATACTTTGTGTGGCCATTTGAAATCGGTAGTATATCGAGACAGATCTAATAACTTAGAAGATCTGGGGTACGAATAAAGAAACTGGTGTAAACTATTCCAATGTTAAATCATTCCCTAAATGGTTTCTGTGATCTGCGACAGTTTTCAAGCATCTGAGGCCTTCCAGTTTGAATACAGGTGCTAGCTGTGTTTTGCTTTCGTTCTGTTCGTTTTCTAGGGTTGGCAAAAATATATTTGTACAGAAGTGTGAGCACTTTTAAGAAGTCTGATAGTGATGGTTATTAGAAAATGTAAAAATAAATTGGATACTTCAATTACAATAATCAGAGAGCTGTAGTTACTTGTGATTAAACCGGAATATCAAATAAGTCGGCGACAGGTTTTGAATTCTCAGCCTACATGGTTATCTCCGCACATCGGTTTTCATTGAACCACATTCTTCTGAAGTTTTTAGGCGATGCAATACTTCTAGTTGGTCCTAAATATTCATCCGCTACTTAAATTTTCATTGACGTTTATATCCAAAAAATTAAATAGATATCTCCCAGTGACATAAGGATCCCTATTGACGCGTTGGTGTAATAACAGCCTTAAGTACGGAAAGTAATTTAACTACTGGTGATATAAGCACGAATATAACTATCATTCGTTTTCATTTTTGCTTTCTCATAAGAGAATGAGTTAATACAAATAACTTCTTTGGATTTTTTTTTCCTTTATTGCTCAATTTTTACATTTTTCATGTACATTCGGATCCATTTATACCGTGTCTGCTATTTCGGGAGGCATTCTGCATTCTGCACATATTGAATATGTGTAGCAAGGGGATGAATGTATCTGTAATCGCGCATAGTTTATATATATAAGTAAAACACTTTTGGATTATTACTTCACGAAATAATGTTTTTAATGCCAACAAAACGTAAAGCTCAAGTAAATTCTACGTTTTACCTTCAAACGGGACACATTTACTAAACACTTTCCCAATAGTCTGATCACTAAATAAAACATTTTTGTGCAATTTCTACGCGGAAGAATACTTTAATGACAGCGTAATGTAAAACTGAGATAAATTATAAATTTTACTCTCAAAAAGGACGCATTCACAAAACGTAATTGAAATATTCTGTTCATTCTAAATACATCAGTAAATAAAACATTGTTTTGCAAAATTCATTCACGAAAGAATGTTATTAATGGCAACATAGTAAAAGTGAACTAAATTCTACTTTTTACTCTTAGAGACGAGCTGTTGAACCCAAAGATTTTCACCAACTGAAAACGAGTTATCATTGCCTATGAACAATCGTTCCAAAACATAAAGGTGGAATATAGGTAAGTGGAGCTGCTGCTCTTAGAAAAATAATACAAGAATGGTGTAAACACAAAATAATTCTAAAAATTAATCAACCAATCATATTAGGGAGAGTAAAATGAAAGAGAGATTGCCTAGCGCATGGTGATGATCCAGCAGTCTTAACCCGTGATATCATAACAGCTCAAAAACAGCTAGAATTATTAAAAGAATCTGCAGGCAACTTGGTCTTCAAAAATCTTTTCAAAAACAAAACTGGATATATTTCATGCAATAAACAAGCACCAAAATATATGGAAACCTAATATGGAGAAATTAAATGAGTTTAGCAATTTAAATATCTTGGCGAAATAATTCAGGAAAATGGAATCGAAACTAAAGCAAACAAAATCTGACGCCAAAACAATGGAAACATCATATCGGGCTTACTCAAAACATTAATAAAAATGCATGTCTAAATATACAAAATTAAGATACTCACACTGTAATTAAATCAGAATGCCTGTATAGAGCAGAAACATTAATTTTGAAGAGAAAAGCAGATATCGAAAATAAATAAAAATAAAAACGTAAAATTATTAGAAAAATTTTAGATCCACATGTAGGTGAAGAACACAGAATTAAAAGTTCAAATTAAAAAGAAAAAAATATGTATATATTGGGAAAAGAAGGTTAAATTTTATGGACATATTAAAAGATTAGCTTCAAATAGGCTCACAAAACAAATTATGGAATTTTACGAAAATAAAAGTAAAGCACGAGTAGATGCTATGAAATGGATCGGTGAAGTTAAAAAAAATAGAGAGAGAGAGAGAGAGAGAGAGAGAGAGAGAGAGAGAGAGAGAGAGAGAGAGAGAGAGAGAGAGAGAGAGAGAGAGAGAGAGAGAGAGAGATTTAAAATTAGCAGGGATCACTCAAGACAATATCCTAGACAGGGACGTCTTTAGGATGAAGGTGCATATAGCAAGTTGACCAAGAGGACAAACCGAAGAAAAAGACTGGAACAACATGAACAGACGAAAGAAAGGAACCCCACAACTAAAGTTTAAAACCTTGAATTTCTAGAAAAACTAAGAAAGCTCTCCAAGTCCTCATACGTTAAGTCATATTGCACGATAAGTGAAATGGGTGAAATGTTACTCAAATGAGCCCAGGTGCCATAGAGCTTAGAGTTATCCGACATTCGTCTTTCAGGATAAGGGAAAACCCCGGAAAAGAAACCTTATAATCCACCCCGACCGAGATTCGAACTCTTGAACTTGAGGCAGACACGCTACAAACTACGCTAGAGGCGGTGCATGTAAGGAACCCCGGGTATATGTTGGGGGCATAACTGATTAATTCCTGTACATTTCGATTTAAAATTGTCGTCAGGCCAGGAATTCGAACTTGAAGCAGCAGCCTGATATGAACAGTCTGTTGACGTGTAAATTGCTTTTTGTGTATATTTCAATTCAAGTAATATTTTATTTGTGCATTCTATAGTTTTTGGTTAAAGTATTTACTGTATATTATTGTAAACATTGAAACCTGTATATTTAAGTTTAATTATTTAAAAAAAAAAAGTGTTTGAGGGAAAATTTTTCTCCTATTCTAATGGGGTCTAGCTAATCTCGGAGCTTGTGTAAGGGGGGCACCAGCTGGAAAAGTTAGGGAACCACTGTAATAAGGGCGGAAATAATTATTTGTAACCAGATCTACAACTTGAGAAGTATTGTAATAACCTCTCTCTAGGATATATGACAGCAGTATCTTTCTTTCTGTCTTTCTGTCTTTCTTTCTTTCTTTCTTTCTTTCTTTCTTTCTTTCTTTCTTTCTTTCTTTCTCTCTTTCTCTCTTTCTTTCTTTCTTTCTTTCTTTCTTTCTTTCTTTCTTTCTTTCTTTCTTTCTTTCTTTCTTTCTTTCTTTCTTTCTTTCTTTCTTTCTTTCTTTCTTTCTTTCTTTCTTTCTTTCTTTCTTTCTTTCTTTCTTTCTTCTTTCTTTCTCTCTTTCTCTCTCTCTTTCTCTCTTTCTTTCTCTCTTTCTCTCTTTCTTTCTTCCTCGCTTCCTCTTTATTTCTCTCTTTCTCTCTTTCTCTTTATTTCTCTCTTTATCTTTCTCTTTTTCTCTTTCTTTCTGTTTTTCTCTTTCTTGATTTCTTTTTCTTTCCTTCTTTCCCTCTTTCATTCATTCTTATCTTTCTCTTTCCTTCTTCCTTCTTTCCTTCTTTCCTTTCTTCTTTTTTCTTCCTTCTTTCCTTCTTCCTTATCTCTTTTTCTTTCTTTCTTTCTTTCTTTCTCTCTTTCTTTCTTTCTTTCTCTCTTTCTTTCTTTATCTTTCTCTCTTTCTTTTTTCTCTTTCTTTCTCTTTCTTCCTTCATTTCCTTCTTTCCTTTCTTCTCTCTTTCTCTTTCCGTCTCCCTCTTTCCTTCTCTTTCTTTCTTTCTTTCTTTCTCTCGTTCTCTTTCTGTTTTTCTTTTTATTGCTTGCTTTCTTTCTCTTTCTTCCTTTATGCTTTCCTTTGCTTCCTTCCTTTCTTTAACTTCGTATTTCATTCGTTCGTTTGGGCTGAATATAAACGTGTACCAGCCAATGTGTACACAAATGCACTTCTGCTGTCATGTTTTCATGGCGTACGATAGTTGCAAATAACTGTAGACAAAGCTCAAATAAGTAAACTTCTGGAAACTTGATCCAAGTTTCGTCTGCCATTTGACTTGAATATTAAGAAGGCGGTGCGTTTCATCAGATTCTTTTGCTGACCGTAAAGCAGGTCAGGTTGCACCAGCTGATATCGAATCTTTGCTATTTTTGTGCCTTATCGATTTTACCGCTCGATATTCTTCACAAATTGCAGGCTGTATGTTAAGGTTCTCATGAATTTTAAGCATCGCATGATATCGAACCGAATTTGCCGCACAGTATACATTCCATTCATCATCTCTGACCGCCTTTCCTTAGAGCTGTTGTAAAATATGATAAAATCTATAGAGGGAAATTCAAATATTCATAGGCAGTCAGGACCGAGGTATTGAATTTCCTCTCACCACAAAGGTTTGCGCAAAAATGTTAAGGACACAAGTAAAGAGTGCAAAGATTAATGAAACAGCTCGATTAACATTAAAAAATGAATCATATAAAGCAGTTGAGAAAGTTTCCTCAAGATAAGCAATAATAATATCGCCTCTCTGGGAAAGGAAATTGCATTGAACACGAAACATTCAAGTCGTAAATCTGAACAGCTTTGATTGTTATAAGATATTCGGAATAAAAGAAACATAGCTGTTAAAAAGAAACAGGCCAAGGCGACATATATATGTATTAAATCTAATGTACAAATGTTTTGCGCAAGTACATCTCGTTGAGTTAAACTACACCCCAGAATGTACTCTCATTATCTACAGAATGTGGCAGTGAACATAAGTTAAACCTTTTACGGTTTATGTAGTTATTCAGTAAAACCTCCCTAAAACGGACCCCTTATATACCGAAAACTTGGAGAAACGGAAAATACATTTCGGAGCGGAGCTACGAGGGCTGTTCAATAAACAATGATCATAATTTTTCACGGTCATAATTTTTCGCACTAAAATTCAATCTTATTATATTCTGTTAGCTTAATGTGAAACAAACAGGCCGTAGTAGTTTCATTGTTGGTACTCTGGGTTCCCGCCTGTGAGAACCAGGCAAGTTCAGACATATTCAGTATCGCCTACCGCTGTATTGGAGGTAACACGCGAGGAACAATATGCGTCTTTGAAATTCTGCTTTCGTCTCAACAAATCTTCAGTTGAGGTCTATACAGTGTTACAGGAAGCCTATGGAGAGTCTGTTCTTTCCTACAGCACAGCTCGAAGGTGGTTTAAAATGTTTAAAGAGGGGAGACAGTCAATTTCAAAGGAAGGTGGACCCGGTGCTCCAGTTACTGCTCTTGCGGAAGAAAACATCAACACTGCTGCTGCTATTGTGAGAGAGGCTCGAAGAAGTATCTTAAGATCACTTTCTGAAATACTGAACGTTTCATTGGGTGTCACCCACACGTTGGTGACAGAAACATTACATATGAGCCCTGTTTGTGTGCGATAGGTTCCAAGGCTTTTGATTCCCGAACAAAAGGACATACGCATGCATGTTTGCATGCAGTTAAAGGAAGATCCGGAGTTTCTTTCAAACGTAATCACTGCTGATGAAACTTGGCTATATCATTTTGATCCTGAGAGCAAACAGCAAAGCTCAGTGTGGAAGTATCCTTGATCACCAACCTCCAAAAAAGCTAAAATGGTTGCTTCTGCTGGGAAAGTTATGGTCATCTCATTCTTTTATATTCATATAATGGTTTATCAACATGTTGTACCTGCACACACATCAGTAATTGGACAATTCTACAGGGATGTTCTGAAAACATTGTAAGTCCATATCAGGTGCAAAAGACCACATTTCCGTGAAGCAGGCTGGATGCTGTAGCACGATAGTGCGCGGCCGCATATTGCCAAAGTTGTTGCTGAATATCTTGCAAAAATCAACGTGAGCTGCATCCCTTACGCTCCCTATAGTCCGGATTTAGCCTCCTGTGACTTTACTTCTATTCCCTAACTTGAAGAAACGTCTTCGTGGGAGGCATTATCCATCATCAGAAGTAGTGGTGAAGGCTGCGGAGGCGATTTTAAAGGATCTCTCAAAAAAGGTTTCCAGCATGTCTTTGAAGACTGGCAGAAACGCTAGGAAAAGTGCATCGCATTCAGAGGAGACTATTTTGAGAAGGACCATCAAAATTATGAGGATGAGTAAAGGTACGGATCAAAAAAGTTGTGATCATTCTTTGTTGAACAGCCCTCGTATTTCCAATGTAAAATTATACTCTAAGCCGAAAAACTGACAAACGCGGAAACGGAAATACATTTCGGAAATCGCTTGCACAAATAATCTGATTAAAACGGACTACTTTATGTGTAATGGGTGACATTATGAGTGTTTTAAAAATGCTATCATTTTGAGGGCCACTGTACTTGCACTGAAGATTTAGAAGCGTAAACTGTATTCCTTCGAGAAAAACAAAAAACAAACCGTTAACTCTCTCAATTCTCTTCCAACATTCATATACAACTGTTTTGCAATGTCGTTGTTACAAGTGATCAAGTACGAGTGGAAGAAAACTGCGAACTTTGGTGATTTTTAAAAACATAGTTTGTGTGTACACAAATTCTGTAAAATGTGTTCTAAACATACGATATTATCACCGGAGGAAAAAAATAAGGTTATTGAAGACTACGTAAAGAACTAACGTTCAGCTAAAGAATCAACTTTGTTGTTTAAAGTGGGGAAAATCTCACATTTATGAGATTTTGGAAAACAAAATAAAAATTAAAGACGAGTGGCTAAAGGGATGAGCACGGCATGTGAAATGCATCACAAAATCTAAAGAGTATGACGAGTTAAATCGTTCTGTGTTAGAGTGCTTTGTTAGTGCGCACGCTAAAGGAATTCCCATTTCTGGACCATTGCTTCAGCCTTAAGCTTTAGAAACAGCAAGAAAATTAAACAAAGATAATTTCGGAGCTTCCATTGGATACCCCGAGCGTTTCAAACATCGCCATAAAATTGTTTTGTATGCTGTATGTGGTGAAGCAAATGATGTTGATAAGCAGACAGTAGTAAATTGGGAATTGAATATTGAAAGCAAACCTAAAAACAAGGCGATAAACTACAATTATTGTATGCAATTTGAATATATATAATCTTTTGTCTCCCTTCCTCACCAATGCTGATGTTAGGAGTCGCTCGGGTTCTCTCAGAGCGAGGGAGCTGAAGCATTTGACCTGAGATATAATTGAGGGGTCGGCCCAACGCCTGGGATGATGAGATGAATCGTGGAGCAATTGGTGGAATGATGGTGGGGGAAACTGGAGGACCCGGCGGAAACCCACCCCAGCGCAATGTCTCCCACAAATCCCACTTTACGGTCGCCTGAGATCGAACCTGGGCCGCCTAGGTGAGAGCCAAGCGGTCTAACCACTCAGCTATGGCACGGCCTAAGAATATGTACGAGGGCTGTTCAATAAAGAATGATCACATTTTTTTCTGACACGTACCTTTACTCATCCTCATAATTTTGATTACCCTTCTCAAAATAGTCTCCCCTGAATGCGATGCACTTGTCCCACCGTTTCTGCCAGTCTTCAAAGACATGCTGGAAAACATTCTTTGAGAAATCCTTCAAAATCGCCTCCGCAGCCTTCACCACTGCTTCTGATGATGGATAATGCCTCCCACGAAGGCGTTTCTTCAAGTTAGGGAATCGAGAAAAGTCACATGGGGCTAAATCTGGACTATAGGGAGGGTGAGGGATGCACTGCACGTTGATTTTTGCAAGATATTCAGCAACAACATTGGCAATTAGCGGGCGCGCATTATCGTGGTGCAACATCCAGCCTGCTTCACGGAAGTGTGGCACCCAATGAAATGTTCAGTAGTTCAGAAAGTGATCTTAAGGCAAATCGTCGATCCTCTCTTACAATGGCGGCAGCAGCAGTGTTGATGATTTCTTCCGTAAGAGCAGTAACTGGAGCACCGCGTCCATCTTCCTGTGAAATTGATTGTCTCTCCTCTTTAAACATTTTAAACCACCTTCAAGCTGTGCTATAGGGAAGAACAGACTCTCCACAGGCCTCCTGTAACATTGTACAGACTTCAACTGAAGATTTCTTGAGACGAAGGCAGAATTTCAAAGCCGCATATTGTTCTTCGCGTGTTACCTCCATTGCGGCCTTAGGCGATATTGAACATGTCTGAACTTGCCTGGTTCTCACAGGCGGGAACCAGGAGTACCAACAATGAAACTACTACGTCGTGTTTGTTTCACATTAAGCTAACAGAATATAATAAGATTAAATTTTAGTTAAAAAATTATGACCGAAAAAATTATCATTCTTTATTGAACAGCCCTCGTACATAATACATATCAGCCTATTACTATTTATACTTCTGTGCATATTATTCCTTCAGTGTAAACCTGTGCGTCTATTTCGTGATCTCTTTGTATTGAAAGACGACCATCTGTGAGACGATCACGTTCCTTTTTCGAGGAGTTTTACTGTACCAGTCATATTCATTTTAAATTAAGCTTTCGTATTAATAAAAAGCATATTCTATTTGATCCTATGTATAATAAAATCGTATACATTCAAGATTTACTTAAAGTAAATTGGATTTTATAATTCAAAGAAAATATTATATTCTACGCCTTTTAACATAAAACTAGAAGTAAATGTTTTCGAAATGTAATGCAAATAATTGATGTGTTATCATATATGCAAATAAGCCTTTAAAGTCTGAAACCTGCACAGTAAGTCTTAGTTTAACAGTACATAAGATGTATCTATCCATACCACTGTAAATTTCAGTGCCATCATTACATAAGAGTACATCCGCACTGACACCAATAGTTTCCACTATAACTCTTTAAGATGGAATTTCGTGTTGCTGTAACATGTAAACTATGACTGGACAAAGCAGCTTTTGTGCCGGTTTAAATGCAACGGTACAAAGAACTGATGGGAATATAAACTACCTACTTCTAAACTCCTTCTGGCAATAGATTGTACTTTCGGGTCGCCAAAGCCTGTTTCCTGCAAAAGTGTCGTATTTCCCGTACCTCGCTTTAATTTATGTGTTTTATAGGTACTGACCTGTCACTTTTGGAAACTAGCATAACAGTACTAGTATATACCTATAGTAGCTGAAAATATATAAAACCTTGGATGTAGATCAACGCTTTGAGGGACAAATATTAGTAAAATATGATGTGAAATTGCACAGTTCTATTACTTCGTCTGAAAAAAGTAATTAGTGTTATTCCTGATATATTTTCTATACAGTGCTGCCATTATGAAGCCAATGTGATCTTGGAGCAAAATCTATGTCATGTTGCCAGTATGATCCGCCATCGTGGACACACGTTTTCCTTCACAACCAAATTCATCACTACTAATCTTGCGTTGCTTCTTTAAAGGAGGAAATCCTAATCTTCCGTATATTACGACATTATTTTAATCAATCCATAATTTCTATTTCCTTAAAGCCTCCTTTCAGTGAACTCGAAGTATGTATGTGCACCTGGAAGGCTGAAGTCACAGGTATAACTGTTAGTGTATTGCCATTTTGTATAATAACTAAATAAGAAAACCGTATATATATTAAAATCATTTATCTGTAATTGAGAAAAAATGTGGTTTCAACTTACTTCACTTCCTAGATTTTGTCCTTTTGTACTTGCATTGTGCAGTTAGTGAGTGATGTTTGTTGATCACGATAGCAATTGTGTATACTAACCAAATAAGAAAACCTTACACATCCTACATATTAAAATAATTTATCTGTAATTAAATTTAGAAAAAATGTATTTTCATCTACTTCACTTCCTAGATTTTGTCCTCTTGTACTTGCATTGTGCAGATGTGACTGATGTTTGTTGATCACGATAGCAATTGTGTGTTATTCGTTGGCAAGGAAATTCTGCATTCCTTTTAAGTTATCTGTTTAGGTTGGTTTTCTTTTGTAATTTATTCTTTGTGAGAATTAATGGAAAAGCAATAAAAGTTAAAATCTTTTTTGCGTCGTGCCTCGTAAGTATTCATATTAGTGTTACAAGATTTCCAAGAAGCATTTTAGGATATTTAACCGGCATCGCGATAGGCAGTGTGTAATTTGATTGTCAAAACTGAATCAGTCACTTACCAGCAAGCGACTGCTAGAAATGCAAATTTGTAATTTGCTGCACGGAGTTGTGTTATTCGTGTGTCTACTCGAAACAGAACTCCTGATTTAGGGCAGTCACTGTGGTGTATTAAATTTATTACGGTATTACGGGATCTTAAGTTTCGTGTGTATGGTCTAAAACTGTTATAAACTTCAGATCATTATCATATCTGTGGAAGCAATGTCCAAATTAAACGGATATCTGAACGGTTGGAGTAGTATTGATGCCAAATTCAAGTCAATAAATTACAATAATGTTGAAGTCATTGAGTTCATACCTGAAAGAAAACCATTAATTACTGGCCATTTTGGCTTAATTTAATACAAATTACAATAGGTACATTACAAAAAGCTTTTCTATATGGTGCATCGTATGTAGCTTCGTACAAAATAAGAGATTCCTGGCTTTCGAATATGTAATTGGAGCACATTTATATCGAATTATGTAACTTGGTGCCTATCCTAATATTTTCTGATAATTTGCTACTGTCAGGTATCTTACCAGTTGTATACAGAGTAAGTGGTGTTCTTACATAAAAATGGTAGATGCTGTTTCAAAACTTCCCCTAAACTTAGCCCATTCACCTTTAAGACTTTCTATATAATGCGGTGTTGATACATAATTCCTGAAATACAGTATCTGGAAAGCCTGGTTCATGGTTGAAGGAAATATTAATGGAGGGAGAAAATTGTGCTAAACATGAAAAGTAAAATATATTCAAATAGCAAGCAAAGCTCTAAATATTAAAATATGTAACACAGAGTGAAGTGTTTCATGAACTATGAATGTTTTACCAAAATATTATGCAAAATGAACTTTTTAGTACATGAACTGAAATCTACACATGCATATCTTAAAACTCTTACTTTGTAGCACTAGGAACCATAATGTACCAATGAACCTTCATATTATTTTTTTATTAAATGTATTATTGTCGCTTTAACAATATAGTCATCGCGACTACAGTAAATTTTAAACTACAATTATTTGAAGCAGTTAAAACATTAGTTATACAAAATTATGCAAATCAATTACTTTTAAAAACTCTACTACATTCTGGATCACTCTAGGCCACCGAGAGAGCAGAAGAAACATCGCACTGTAAGTCGATGCACAATGAGCTGCTGCAGAATCTTGTTGAAAAAAGGTAAATACACGCGCCCTGTCTGTTAATTCACTATAAAAAGGGGGGAGGAATTGTATTCATGTATGTACAGGTATCAACTGTACACTTAGAAAAATTGACCTATAACTCTGTTCACTCTGTAATTATAAGTTGAACTATTAGCATGGAATAACAGTGCTTACATCTTGGCTGCGAGTCATTTGCAAGGAGGTACGAATGGGTAAATGCAGTTTGGTGAGAAGTACCTGGTCTCGATCAATTAGGTGATTTATAGGATAAATGAAACCATGTTAATACACATTATTTTGTTATATTTTGCTCGTATCGTTTTCGTTTCCTTACAAACAGTTTCAGCTACGTAGTCACACAAACCAAAGTCTTTGGTCCTGGGTTGTTCAACTTGATAGTATACCTGACACTATGTTTGGAAACATCGATCAGGACCTTTTAAGTTGCATTTAAATCATACTTTGCTTCACAATTTTTCTCTGGAAAATATAAGCCAGTGAAACATTTTCCACCCCTTAAATAAAAATGCATGAAATTTTGTTTCCAATTTTATTTTTATAACATAACTAATTTAATATATCGAGAAGTCTAAGCGCAACGTATGTCATTTTAATAATAAAAAACCTTTCTTTCATCCCAGTTACTTTAATTTTAAGGTATTTTCTGTAATGGGAAATTAATTGTTTGTTTTAAGTAAATTCCGATTTTTAATTACTCAAATTTATAGTGCAAATAATAATGCACATTGTTTATAATACGTCACAATACCATACTGAAATGCATGTGCTGTTTTATGTGAGTCGTATGTGTTTATTTTTTCTCCTGCTGGAAGTATCTCCAGTGGTATTTGTCTTTATTTATTGATTAGTGTATAAATTCTATTGCAAGCTTGTGGGTGTCATAGTTTATATTTTAATTATTTTATATGCTATTTATTTTATAAGTTAATGTTTTGAAATTTCTGCTTTACCTCTCAAGCTCTGCGTTTCGTTCAGTTATAAATTTGCTGTAGATAGTATTAGGAGGTATGAGTATACTCATTGGTTTCTTTTGTGTATAAAGTGTTAATAAACACATAGTAGGTAAATGAGTGGCTCTGTTGTACTAAATAAATGCTACTTGAATCATTTCATCAGTATGTAAAACTTGATTAATTTGGAAACGTGAATGCTGATTAAGTAAAGCATGGTCCGTAAAGTCCTGTTTTATCCTAACGATGTGAGCATACCTCTATAATTTCCTTCACAAAAGTTAGCCTTTCGGCTTTTTGTCTATAAGGGAATTACGTGCGCTCCTGCCTCAGATTTCGTACTCTACTATTTCAAAACTTAAGTTTCTTGAAGATACTAGAAACTACCGGGGTCACATAGCCATCACCGGTGTGCCGAAAGTTTGTTGTAGTAAATCCATTGATTTTGGACTGCCTCAGGTTAAGCACTTCAGAAACCCTGAGCACAGAACGTAAGCGCAGTTCCAGAGCAGCCGATGCAGTGATGTATGAAAATGCGTGCACTTGTTACGAAGGGTTTCATCATCGCGGGTGGCGGTAACCTCGCATTCCGTTGCTGAGATGTCGTGGACCCGGCTGGTTAAGTGCCGGCCTCCATACGACCTCCGTAACCTACTTGATGTCCCGTTACCGCCGAGTGACCGCATTATCTCCCTGGGATGACCGCTACACCCATAGCATCTTGTGCTGACGCGAGCTGTTCTAAACAAAACACTCTCGTCTCGACTTTGCCTATACACATCAATGTGATGCTTTACAAAATCACAAGCAATTTAATTCCTTTCGCTGCAGCAGTCTGTGATTTACTTCTTCCACTTTTACAAATAATGTTTTAAATACGACGAAGAAGTAACCCACAAATGGAGTTCCACTGTTGTAAATAGTGTCAGAAATTACATGAATGAATGAATGAATTCCTGTAATTCCTTAAGTGGAACATAGTCTTCTGTACCGCGCAACCTCGAGGCGCATAGGCAGTGGTTGAGAATCAGAGGTTTCCTGATCAGAGAGATTTCGGGATGAATGATCAGCCCAACGCCGGAAGTGAAACAGAAATTATATAATACATGAAAATTTCACTAAATCATGCACAACTATATGTGCTAATTGTTAAAGATTTTAAAGTGATGTTCACTTAAAATGGCGGAAAAAATTAAATTCAGATTAAATATTTTTTACTAAAACACATAATTTCAAAGTCGTCTTTCAGCTTTTATATTATCCGCGTTGCTCATAAATTTAATTTTAATTAGTTTTCGAATGCATTCAATTTATGTTTATATATAATTATGCGATTTTTCTCTGCGTATTGTTTTCCTTGATACAATACAACACGTTTTTGGCTTTGTTTAAGCGTTATGCGTTGCCAGTATTACCAAGTTCATCCCAAGACACAAATGAGCAATTATCCGAAAGTAATATCTGTTCGAAACAACAAAATTTGCTAAAAGGGCCCCATTTAGCAATGCATCTCTTATCTTACCTTGCCCGCCTTGGTAGCGTGTCTGCCTCACGTTCAAGAGGTCCCAAGTTCGAATCTCGGTCAGGGTGAGTTATCTGGATAAGGTTTTCCGGGGTTTTCCCTTATCCTGCAAGACGAATGTCGGGTAACTGTAAGCTCTATGGACCCTGGGCTCATTTGAGCATCATTTCGCCCATTTCATTCATCGTCCGATATGACTTAACGTTGGAGGACGTAAATTAGAAGAAAAAAAATTATCTTACGTACATAGCTTATTCGATGGCAACTAATCTTCAAGGTAGAAGTTCGTCATTATTAAGAAAAATATTTTATTTGATAAAACGCATCATATTAGCATCACATGTGTGCCGGAATTTCGTCCCGTAGGAGTTATTTTATATGCCAGTAAATCTAATATGGGCTGTTACTTTTAAGCATACTTATAAACATCAATCTGGGCTGGGTTTGAACCGGAAACTTTGGGATCAGTAGGCCGGCACCTAACCACTGATGCATACAGAAGAGGCACCATCGTCCCAGGCCGTAGGTTTGAATTTTCAGACTGCTATTCATGCTGTGGCTGCTAACTGGTGTCCAATAAGCTGCCTCCAAAACTGTCATTGTAGCGACTAAATCACCGCCTTCAGATGTATAGTCGCGCTGCTCAAACAGTTACCATTGATTTTTCTTTGGTAATAGATACCTCTCAGATAACGATCTGATTACTCCACGTGGAGTGAACATCTGTCATTTGTGATTCCGGCGAATTCCATTGGTGCTTAACACAGGGCCGGGAAGCAGCGGCAGATCCTCTCTCACTCTTACAAGAATAATCAGTGCGTTATCTGAGAGGTTTCTATTAAAAAAGATAAAGTCATGGTAACGGTTTGAGCAGCGCGACTGTAACTGAATCTTGGTCAACTCGGATAAACAAATGAGAACTCATTAGATGTGCAGAAGTAATGCATGAAAAGTCTTAGTCTTGCGAGTGGCTGAGAGTTCAGGACAGTCTTATTTGACAAAACGGTATCCATTTCAGTGTATGAAAGACACCTGTTTCCAGCAGCCCTTCTCTGATGTTTAATGGGTTTAACGCCGAAGTGTGGTGCCTCTGAAGGTGTGAAATGCCAGAAAAATCGTTCCTTGCCTGCACAGTCCTCAACTTGGTCCGTAGTATATTCGGCCTCAAAAAAAAGTGTAGACTTTTGCATACACTTTAAGAAATGGATTTATACTCCTAACAACGCTAAGTTGAGGTTGTCGAACTCGACCAAAGTTTGTAGCCTAAGGGAGGCAATGCGCGAGTTTTACACATGAGTGCTGTGGCATGGTAAGTTCCTCACTGAACAGCGACTCTGACCAAATAATATTCATACTTATTAACATTCAAATAGTTTTGTATTATATATTCCTAAATGGTTAGTACGTAAGCCAAATCAGAATGCATTTTTCTAGAATATGCTTCGCAACTTTGTTTCCTTGCATTCTTTAGCTCTCTATAACAGATAATAAATTAATTTATTAATAAAATGTATATAATTTAAAAATAAGATTATAATGGTGTTAAAATAAACCCTTTGCATGCGGAGGCAAAGAGAAAAACTGAGGCAAAAATTGAGGCGCCAAAAGACTTGACTGTCATTGTGTAGAAAACTGTTGATAAACTTATTGATCGTTAAAACTATTGGAAAAATCTGGAATAAATAACAAAAGAACACCATTCGTAGTTTCCGTGAACGATTTTGTGAAATTTACATTTTAGAAAATATGTGAAGAACGATATTCAAGGGTACAGCTGAACATGCATTTTGAGCGAGGCTACGATTATAATTAGTGCTCTACTTTGCGTGGGAGGAAAATTAAAATAATAAAGTATGTTGTTATATGGTTCATATTTGAGTAAATATTTTCGATGGCTGTGATTGAAACTGTTGTAAACAGAGTCATTTCCGTATGTTTCAGTTTCCCAGTTTACAGGCTGCCTTCATGTTCTAAGATTTGCTAGAAGCCTCCTGATGTACTTGTGCACCTTTCAGAGCATTGCTTTCAATGTACAAATGAACATTCTACATCCTACTCGAGAAATGCATTCATGCGAAATTCTTCAATTCGAAAACATTATATATTTATTAAAGTTCTCTTAAAATTATTTTAAGTATTGTCACGGTAACAGGCATAAAAGTTTCAGCAAAAATAAGAAAACAGTCGGCGGATAAAGTTTCATGGTAATAATGAGCCTTGCTAAGCAGTTAATGATAGCGCGGCTATTGTAAACAAGCGCCGGCTGGCAGCGATAACTGAGGTAAAGGACTCGCCGGCATAGATTAAGTTACTTTGGTTTCTTTATTCTTCCGGAAATTTCTGGACTGATATATATTGTTCGGGTTCTGGCTGATTGTAGAACAATCTAGAGTTATGAATTAGGTATTTAAGGACGTGACGGCACGCAAAGTCGGTGAGTTGTAAACAAGAGTGTGTAGGCAGAGTTGGTTGTGTAACAAGAGTGTTGTTGTAAAGAGAGCTGAACTGGACTATGTTGGAGATGGGATGCACGTTGACTGTTTCGAAGACCCAAGTTGGGAAGCCAGATACAACAGGGTTACTTCGTTATATTTTGAGTTGTTTCTTGATGATTGTATTTGTTTAAATAAGACTCATGAGATCTCTCGTTTTCAGGTGTGGTTTCAAGTGAAATAAATAAAATTTTGGATAATTTCAATTTCGTAATATATATAAAATTGTATAAACTGGATTAAATTTTACTCAAACTTTCCTTCCTATTCAATCATTGCATTTTACCTCCAGCATATCGATAAATCCTTACTTCCTTAATAGTTTCCGTTAATTACATAACATTCCTCACTCCTGCATGTCCACTCATCACTATCAAGATTACAGAATATCTCTTTTTGAAGATGATTGATTTTCTGTTACAAAACTTTTATATTCAGCGCGACATTTTTTATCCTCATGAAACAAGATTACAGAACATATATATCTCTGAAGATTATTGATTTTCTTCCTCTAGCAACCGTTCATCATTTTTTTATATTGTTATTACATGGCCCACTAATAGATCAGAAAACAAAACTCATTTCAAACAAAAACTACCATTACAATCTAATGGTGCATACAAAATAGTACAATATATTGCATTGTCAAAAATGTGTGCAGTGTTTCTCGATTACAGTAGATGCTAATGAAGAATTAACTTTGTTACAGGTAAGACCATCTGCTGATGCCATAGTTGCAGGTATATGTAACAGATTGGTTCTGCTCTTATAACAAGGGCTGCCCAGGGTTTCTTTCTGTATCTGAGATAGAAATTTCCCCTGGAATGGATGCACTAAGTAAGTTATTGACACGACTCGAAATTTCTTTAATATATACCAGGTGAGTCTTCTGCCCCTATTTATTGTGACCTATGCAACCCGCAGTTTATAGTCTGGTGTGAAAACATTGACCCTTTTAACTTAAAAGGCCGTCATTGCACCTCTGCTCTTCTATTCGGTACTCTACTCACTCAGCATTAATACTTACAGCCCTGAATGAGAACCAAGAAGTTGCGAAAAAGCTTAGATAAACGGTTTTCATGCATATAATAATAAGGTGATAAACGAATGCTTTCCTAAAGGTCACCAGAAAGTTCGGGGTAGCTGGAGGAGTGGGTTAGCTTGCTGGAATGTGGTGATACGTAAGCTAGGTTCGAAACGACGTCACATAGTTTCGTGATTTTTCCCCCTTTCTCCCAACCTTTATTGCCTGTATTTTAGTTACTAATTTGTTTATTGTTGCTATTGTTTCACTTGTGAACCAAAGACAAAGGAATTACAATTCGATAATTAGGGACCTATAGGGATTTGCTCGCGGTTTAAGTTGGGCTGAGCTCATCCTAACGTCAGGTAGTTGAGGCCCTTGACTTTTAAAAAGTAACCACGGACTATCTTTATCCTTATCTTTTATCAGGGATCATGTTTAACTTTATGACCCTTATAATCTGTACGGTAGATGTGTTGCAAACCTTGTTCCGTAGCTGGCTTTCATTGTTAGCAGAATGTCGACGACATTAAATCTAATAGCTTTTGTTTCATGCTTGTATCTTATGTTTCACTTGTCATTTGTGAAATGTTTGAAACTTGGGTGAATGGGTCAAGCACAATACCCACCGGGGAGGCATATGTGAAAAATGCTAAAATCCAGAGTTTACATCAGAACTGATTGAAATTTTGTCATTAGGTGGCGTATAGGGAATCTAGTTAAGCTTTTAAAATTCATCTTTCTATCTTAAATAGTTTTTTCAAAAAAAAATATTTAGTGCTTTTTATAGTATGATTTTTGTATGTTATATAAAAAGTCCCAGGTCATACAGTTTTTCTTTTAGAAACTTTAAATTTTAGATTCAGGTTTCTCTGTACATCAGTTATAAAAGTTGCTATACTTTTAAAGAGTGTATCAAGTATTTTTGGACAAAAATTTTTTTTATGTGTAAATATATTAAATTTTGCTTAATTTTTTTGCAATTTTGAGATTTAAAAATCAATAATAAATAAACTATTTGATTTAAGTAAACAAAAATACCAACTTTTATTAAACATTTATTTAGAAATATGTATGCAAAGTTTAATACAAATTCGTTGAGAATTGCAGAAGTTGGAGCATTTTGAAGATACAAAAATGTTCAAAAATTGAAAGTGGAGAAAAATGAATTTAAAGATTTAGATAGAAATTACACTACTTTCTTTACTTTAAAAACTCCATGCATCATATGCAGGCTCTACTGCTATCTTATTACCTTCTTTCTCTTTAATTTGGTTACCTTTGGCCCTTTTTTTTATCACTTTTCTATCTACAATAGTTTTTACCAAAACAATAATAATTTAATTTTTTGCTGCAATTTCTTTACATTGGGAAACATATTACTTTCTCTGCAATTTTTGTTATAAATGATTGGAACTTTGGATTCTGGTTCCTATAGATAATAGTTACAAAACTATATATGTATATACTCATTTGCCCAAGGCTAATGGTTCTGGAGGAGAAAATTTAAGGAATATGATAGAATTTTCTTGAATTTTTTTCAATTTTTTTTTCAATACCAATCATTAACTTTTTCATATACAGCCATAATGATACCATTTTTATTGAAAACTTATCTAGGAATATACATATATGCAAAACTTAAAGAAATTCATTGAAAACTTTAGTGTCTGGACTATAAGGATATTAAAAATGCTAAAAGTTGGACATGAAGAAAAATCTAGTTAGAAGCTCTAAATATAAACAACGTTTTTTTCTATGTTTCAAAACCATCCTGCACTATATGAAGACCACTCAGCTAGTTTACTATCCTCTTCTTCTTTTAATTTAGTTACCTTTAACTGCTGCTTGGCAGATTTATATTTGCTCAATTAACTTTGATCACTTTGTTTTAGCTTTCACCTATCCCTAATACTGCTAATTTTCTTGCTAACAAGACTTACTTTGCTTGCTGCAACTTTTTTCTTAACTTTAAGTCTATCTTTATAACCCATATTAAATTCACTAACAGCTGCAATCACTGCAATTTGCAATTTCCTTCTTAATACAAAAACTTCTTTGTGACATTTACTCCATGGAAACTTTCATTAGCATTCTGTGCTTCTCCTTTAATGCAACTTTCCCGTAGAATAGTACTAACTAATCTCTTTATTTTTGTCTATGAGATGGAAATTGTAAGTAGAATAGTTCATGCAATTCATACCCATGGTCATACAAAACTTCTGCATAGAAATATGACCCTTACCACTGCCCAGAAATACATCAATCATTCTTCTGTTTACATCAAAAGGTGACCTACTAGAATCACTGTTAACTCTTGGGCTATAATATGTTTTCACTTAACATTAACATTCTAGTATCATTACTTATTATTATGGCTAGAACACCTTAAAGTTTCAGTATATTTTGCTTTGAAATAGCCACTGTACTCCTAACCTTACCTGGTATGAATCATATACCTACTGTTGCAACAAGAAAGCAATACAATGTTAAATCAGGCTTTATTCCTATTCTAAACAGTAATAATTTAATATAAGTTGCTATCCACAGCTTTCACTTGCATGTAAACCATATTTCACAAACACTACATGTCAGTGGAAATGTTTGTTTACTTTCAAAAGTAGTAAGTGGAAATAATGTATAAAAATGGTTGCGGAAAGGTTCAGTAGCTTACACAAACATCCAGAAGATGTCTCTGCACATTAGCACAGTTGCAGTTACAGAATAAAACCAATAGTTTAAACGTGAGAATTCCATCAATTTCTTTGCAACACACTGGAAAAGGCAATATAAATGGCCACGTCCACGCGCACATGGGCGTTTAATTAATGACGTAGCTGCTCTTTAAATGGCGCTAGGGCCTAACTGACGGCAGATTCTGAAACTACAATGTTTAAACATAATTTTAATGCAAAAAACGGAAAATGTCGTTTTTTGTCATTTTTGACGAAATTTCACCGATGCCTCCCCTTAATAAAGTATCTACTAGGAACTACACATTTATAACTATCTGTCAGCGGAAAACATGGCTATTACTGTATTTTTCAAACATCCTATAATGTTCTAAAAGTGTTATTTGTATTATAATATCAAATTATAAGCCCCAAGAAATAAAACAAAGGGTAATAAAATGTTTGAGCTACTCCTGAAGGATTTGAACCCAAGTCGAACGGGCATACTGGTAATGTAATCTGCATGATAGCACTTAGCCAACGCTACGTTGCTGCGGAAGGTTTTTATATGAATTACGAGGGCTGTTCAATAAAGAATGATCACAATTTTTTTTGACAACGTAACTTTACTCATCCTTATAATTTTGATGGTCGTTCTCAAAATGGTCTCCCCTGAATACGATGCACTTCTCCCAGCGTTTGTGCCAGTATTCAAAGACATGCCAGAAACCATTTCTGGGAGATCCTTCAAAATCGCCTCCGCAGCCTTTACCACTGCTTCTGATGATGGATGTCTCCCATGAAGGCGTTTCTTCAAGTTAGGGAATAGAAAGAAGTCACATGGGGCTAAATCCGGACTATAAGGAGGGTGAGGGATGCACTTCACGTCGATTTTTGTAAGATATTCAGCAACAACATTGGCAATATGCGATCGCGCACTATCGTGGTGCAGCATCCAGCCTGCTTCATGGAAATGTGATCTTTTGCGCCTGAGATGGTCTTGCAATGTTTTCAGGATATCCCTGTAGTATTGTCCAGTTACTGATGTGTGTGCAGGTACAACATGCTGATAAACCATTCCATGAATATCGAAGAATAAGATGACCATAACTTTCCCAGCAGAAGCAACCACTTTTGCTTTTTGGGGGTTGGTGATGAAGGAGATTTCCACACTGAACTTTGCTGTTTGCTCTCAGAATCAAAATGATGTAGCCAAGTTTCATCAGCAGTGATTATGTTTGAAAGAAACTCCGGATCTTCCTCTAACATCAACTTTAACTGCATGTTACCTCCATTGCAGCGGTAGGCGATACTGAACATGTCTGAACTTTCCTGGTTCTCACAGGCGGGAACCAGGAGTACCAACAATGAAACTACTACGGCTTGTTTTTTTAACATTAAGCTAACAGAATATAAGATTGAATTTTAGTGCGAAAAATTCTGACCGTAAAAAAATTATGATCATTCTTTATTGAACAGCCCTCGTAAATAATCGCGGACGTAAGACCCACCTCGAAGTTTTACACGTTTTCTGAAGCTTTATACAGTGTTTAGAGCTCGTTTTGGTAGTTTTAACACGAATAAAAGAATTGCATCTTCCATTACAATTACTGTTTGAGTTAAAAATTGCCGTAATTTGTGACAGAAGCGAAAACTGTCTACCTAAGTCTTAGCATTTTTTGACATCGCTGTACAATGAAAGCAGGTGTTGGCTGAAGATATAAATCCAATTGGCCCCACTGTGTAGATATGCCATTTTGTGTTCCAATGTTATTGTCAAATGATGCATGTGATGGCTCTTCCTTCAGGGGCATGTTTAAAGCTGTGTGTGAAAGTACGCTAATGAATAAAAGTTTGTAAACTCTAAAATTACTACTGCAGCTTTCTTAACTGGGTGTGATGTTTTTGGAATCGACATACATAGTGATTGCTTTTTTGTCCCATACACAGCACTTATGCACTGAGTTATCTGTTCATCATTTATAAACTGTTCCACGAATCATCCATTAGAAGACATTTAAGAAAGGCATAAGTCACATATGTTGCTTAGCAAGATGCATAAATTCAAAAATAAATAGGGGCAGGTGACTCACTCACCTGGTATAACTTTTAAGGTAGTATATCAAGATAACTTGAGATGGGCCCGGACCGGAATTTGGGGCAAAGTGGTAAAGAAAGAAGTGAATTGTAGCTGGGCTGAAACATCAATATTTCACGACCACCCAAAAAGGGAAAGAAATTGTGATATTGTGAGATTTATCTATTTTATCAGCGAAATAACTTCTTGGTGTATTGGGACCACGTGTTATAAAGATCTTATTAATAAGGATAAGTCTGTTTTTTTTAAACCACAAGTTTAAATTAGGCATGTCAAAGAGAGCTGATTTACACATTTAGCTCCCGAATGGAGCTGAACGCCTTACCGGTAGAAAGATCCGCTATTGAAATTGTTAAAGTTACAGAACTGAGCTACAGAAAAATATCGAAAAAGTTGGTAACATATTATTGTTGTTATTATTGTTATTATTGTTATTATTGTTATTATTGTTATTATTATTATTATTATTATTATTATTATTATTATTATTATTATTATTATTATTATTATTATTATTATTATTATTATTATTATTATTATTATTATTATTATTATTATTATTATTATTATTATTATTATTATTATTATTATTATTATTATTATTATTATTATTATTATTATTATTATTATTATTATTATTATTATTATTATTATTATTATTATTATTATTATTATTATTATTATTATTATTATTATTATTATTATTATTATTATTATTATTATTATTATTATTATTATTATTATTATTATTATTATTATTATTATTATTATTATTATTATTATTATTATTATTATTATTATTATTATTATTATTATTATTATTATTATTATTATTATTATTATTATTATTATTATTATTATTATTATTATTATTATTATTATTATTATTATTATTATTATTATTATTATTATTATTATTATTATTATTATTATTATTATTATTATTATTATTATTATTATTATTATTATTATTATTATTATTATAAGCATAATGACGCAACATTTACTATCAACAATTTTAGCACTACTGTTACTATAAGCATCACTTATCTGGTGGTACATTTTCTTCTGAAACGTAGTTATGCCTTTTGATATTTCTTTCAAATGCAATATGTATAATTAGTAAGAGGCGGATTTCTATGACCTAAAAGTGGAAAACATACACGCATTTATGGCCCAAAAATAGCTTAAATATGACCTAAAAAGACAAAAATATGACTTTTATAACTTAATGAATTTATTAATAATATTATACTAATTGGCACTTTAACTTTAATTAATACATAATAATTTTTCATGCATCAATATGTTAATCGGTTCTGCAGAAAAAAATATTCTGTACTTCTTAATTCAGCACTTTATGGAATCTGTAAGTTTAAAAGGCTCTAAATTAGAAACGAATATTTATTGTAACTTAAGAAAAGAATAATTAAGAGAAATTAAATATTCATATTCATCAGCAATAAAATTACATTGAATGACAATGTGCGTTTTTAGGTTGTCAAACTAGAAGCCTCTTCAGTTGTCAGACAGAATGTTCTTATATCGGAAGAAACTGCATTCCACATCACATGAGGTTACAAAGGCATACTTGAAATAAGTTAATTCATCTGGGCAAAATTCCGGCTCACAATCTTCGAATTTTGCTTCAAGCCCAACTGTACGAACATTTGCTACTTGCTAAAGGAACCTTCGAAAAACAAGTGAGCAGCGCTGCTAGCCACTTTTATACAGACATAATATTGCTTTGTTTTATTTTTAATGGCTGCTGACTGCATTATAATAATTCCCAAAAATGACAAAAATATGACTGGCATAGAAATGTGTATAAATATGACCAAAGATCTGAAAAAGTGAGAAATATAACCTTCAGGACCCAATAAAAATTGCACAATTTGTATCAGAAGGAATGTATTTATGTTTTAACTCACTCAGATTATAGCCTTCCTTAAAATATGTCATAGGAATCCGCCCCTTAATAATTATATACAGAACAAGGCAGATATGAGTGTTCTGGATACATTGTCTAACGTAATGAAAAAGCTGCCGATTTCCGATTCTGTTGTTCGAGCGGAAATCTGTAAATGCCGATATTGTAGTAAAATTAAGAAAGCGTATTGAATATTTTCCACACCTGTTTAGTATTCACCGAGCAGCAAGCTTACGGTTCAACAATTTCTTGTTTAGTGAACCACAACTACAATAATAGAGTTCCACACGGAAGACAACAATAAAAAAGTGAAATTCAAAGCCTACCAAATATTTGATGCTTCAGTGAAGAGCTTTAATAGGACTGATGTACTACTTTCGTTTCCCAATAATGCGGCAGCTTTCGAGCAATTTAGATTAAAATTTGAAGCTAAGATGTTCCTGTGGGTCATGTTATATGTTCTCTTTCAAAAATTTTTCCAACTGCAGCGTTTTCTCCAGTGTATTTCTTTGGTTCTTACTATACTACACAATACCGCACCGCACCGCACCGCACCGCACCGCACCGCACCGCACTTTTACGTTCCAAATGTTGCACTAATAAACTTCGTAATATTTTTCTTGCTCAGAAGGTTAATATTATAAATATTCACATATATAGAATGCAGTCATTATACAATAAATTGCAACCCTTAAACATTAATACATTTAGTATGAAAATCAGAAACTTTGCTTTATCCTATGACTATTTATCACCAAAAGTAGAATGATTGACTTATTGTACATGTGAACCAATGTTACCAACTTGTTTGTGTTTGTTTTGTTATTTATTTTGTAATTACTTTTTAATTGTCTTTATACATTTTGTTCATATTGCAACTTTATAGTGAACATTGTAATTGGGGAAACCCTGTAATGTTCACATTGAATAAACAAATACCTCACGCCTGTGCCGGTTTACTATATCCAGAAGGATATGGTAAGTTCTTATAAAACACTGCCAACTCCCAGAATCATGCTGAAAGGAACAGGCGTTCTAAAAGTATATCAGCTAAGCAGTGAACCTCTCAAATTTACAAGAAGAAGCAGAGGCAAGCATGTGTGTTTTAACCATCGAATCAAGAACCGTTCCAGTAACAAACCTATAATACGTTGCACTAACATCACTTTTTCTACTCTTGTATATAGTCGTGCTGTTCAAATGCTTACCCTGGCTTAATCTTTGTTAATAGAAACCTCTCGAATAACGCACTGATTACTCCACGTGGACATATCTGTCATTTGTGATTCCTGCGTATTCCATTAGCTGAAGTGATGCGTGCTTAGCACACGTCTGGGAGGCGCGGCAGTACCCTTCTCACTTTTTCGAGAATAATCACTGCGTTATCTGAGAGGTTTCTATTAACAAAGATAAAGCCATGGTAACCTTCAAATCAGCACAATAATAACGGAAAATATGCAATAGTACAAGTGCTGCAAATGTTTAACATTAAATAGATAAAAGAATAAGCTTCTGGAAGTGTATCGATGGAAATTAATTATTTCTTCTCGCTGACAGTATATAGGCTAAGGTTTTTGATGAATAGAGTCAACATGAAAAATTCAATGCCATGGCCGGGATTAGAACCACGGATTTCCTGGTTTCCGTCCAGTCGTTCTTACCCATTGAGCTACCATGGCCAACATGCCGTCCTGACATTAAATTCTCCAGTTGACTTATATTTTCCTGGTAAACCACTAGGGGCTCTCGTATTCGAGATGTATGTATGTATTTATTTATTCACTGCAATTGGGTACTACCCGGTGGCAGAGTTAAGAATACAGATCTAATTACAAATACTAGATTTACAACAATAACACAATAAACAATACAATCATGATATTATTTTACTTTAGTCACTTAAAACATATCTATTTAATTCTCTATTTACATATTATATACCATTATAATTTAAAAGTTAAACTATAAACTATCTAGATTTTTTCTAAATTACTTCATCGACAGGGGACAGCCCTGAAAGACTGCTACAGGCAATTCATTCCATTCTTCAATGGTTCTATTAACAAAAGAAAATTTTCCTACGTCGGTTCTGTATCTTTTACCCTTAATTTTATACCTATGATCGTTTCGTCCATAATAATCCGGATTATCTAACCTTACACTAACGTCCACCCATGCCTTTACACCAGCATTAGCTTTGAATAATGCTACCAACCTATGTTTTTTACGCCTAATTCTTAAGTCCTCCCATTTAGTCTCATCTCCTTTTATAGGCCCAAAATACTTGCCTCTTTTTATGAATTTTATTGCCCTCTTCTGTATTTTTTCTAATGGATCGATTTGGTTAGCTCTATGCGGGTCCCAGCATGCTACTCCATATTCCATAACCGGCCACACCTAGGCCTTGTAGGCAATTTCCCTCTACCTAGCGCTCCCCTTTTTCAATATTCTCATTACGAAATGTAATGCCTTCCACGCATTCCTAGATGTGGAATTTTCTTGTTCGTCCCATCCAGCATTACTTGCCAGGTACACTCCCAAGTATTTGCAACTGTCCACCTGTGGAATTTGCACCCCTCCCATGTGATAGTTAACAATAATTTTGCCCTTATTTCTACTAAAAACAATGGACTTACTTTTCTTGGCATTAATTGACATTTTGTTAGCCGCAGCCCAATTACAGATTTCATTTAAATCATTCTGAAGAGCGGTTTCATGCACTGTATTCCGAATGTTATTATAAATGATACAATCATCTGCAAACAACCTTATCTGGCAGTTAATATTAACAGCAATGTCATTAACAAAAACGAGAAACAGTAAAGGTCCTAGTACTGAGCCTTGCGGCACACCCGAACTTACGGTTCCACTATCGGACAGCTCTTTACCTACTTTAACTTTTTGCGTTCTCCCTTTCAAAAACTCTTTAACCCATAATACTACGCGTTTGTCAATTCCTGTATTAGCTAGCTTACAAATAAGTAAACTATGTGGCACATCAAAAGCTTTAGAAAGGTCTATTACCACTGCATCAGTTCTTCCCCCTGCATCTACCTCATCTGCCAAATCTTGAAATAATGAAGTAATTTGACTTTCGCACGAATACCCAGGTCTAAATCCATGTTGCCCTTCATTAAACCACTTTTTATTTTCTAACTCCTCTCGTATATATTCTGCAATTAAATGCTCCATTAATTTACATACTACTGAAGTTAGACTAACTGACCGATAATTATTTATTTCTGTTTTATTACCCCCTTTATAAATCGGAACTATAATAGCTGTTTTCCAGTCTTCTGGTAAGGCACAGTTGTTAATTGACATGTTGAACAAGAGTATAAGATAGGGAATCATGGCTTCACCCCCAAGCTTTAATATTTCAGTAGGTATATTGTCTGGTCCCCTTGATTTTCGGTTTTGCAGCATCTTAATCCTTTTGCGTAATTTGGGCGCCATTATTTGAAAAATTGTTTCTCCACTCTCCCCAATTTCCTGTTCGGAACTATCGTCGGATTTAAGAAAAACCGATACAAAATGCGAATTTAATATATTAGCTTTGTCCCTATCACTTAATACATCTATCCCATGTACACCGTGCATTGGCACCGTGCCATGGCATTGAATGTTTCATGTTGACTCTATATATCAAAAACCTTAGCCTATATACGGCTAGTGTGAAGAAATGATTAATTTCCAGCGATTCTCTTAAAATAAGAGTTTAACGACTTACGATAATAAGTTGCCACATACGGTGTATCTCGAATACGAGAGCCCTTAGTGGTTTACGAGGAAAATATGAGTCAACTGGATAATTTAATGTCAGAACGGCATGTTGGTCATGGTAGCTCAATGGGTAAAAGCGACTGGACGGAAACCAGAAGATCCGTGGTTCAATTCCAGGCCATGGTATTTAATTTTTTCTGGAAGTGTACTTTGCATAAAGGAAATAAGAGAATATAGTAGCTCTTAAGCATGCTCAAAGCACTTAAAAGAGCTGGTCGTTATGCGAGGACTTTGAAGTTCCATTCTGTTTGCATAGCTAATAGATGAAAAAGCGAATAACAACCTGGTGTTTGAAAAATGTATAAGTATTGCTATTTTGTAGACTAAATTGTATGTTGTTGTTTGGGTGACAGCATATCATATGTGACTGCAAGTGATTGGGAAGACTCCTGTTTTGCCTGTTCTACTCGTAGGGTGTCAGCCCCTCTCTCCCAACCCACTCGCCATGCGGTGAGACATGGTTAGGTTTAGTTCCACTTGTAGTGCATTTGCGACAATTGACACTAAAAAATATGATATATGAGATATGATACCTATATGTTAGTGGAGACAAAGAATATGCATTTGTAACAAACAAACGAGCAAACTATAAAAAATACACTAGAAACATTAACGAATCATTTGTATGTTTATGAAGTGAACACAAGTGTGAATGGATGAACCTAGATCTTATCATTGAAGGTTTGGGCCTAGCCGTGGCCACTCAACTCTCACCAAAAGCGGCCCGGGTTCGATCCCAGGCGACCGCATATGAGATTTGTGGTGGACAAAATGGAGTAGGGACGGGTTTCCTCCGGGTACTCCTGTTACCCCCGCCATCTCATTCCACCAGTGCTACATCTTCATTTCATGTATCATCAGTAAAGGCCGGAGGAATGTGCGCTCCCATGCTATTCAAGTTAGCTGGACACAGTATGAATGACGTCAGATGCACAGCACGACCATCAGATGTGCATACGTCGGAAACAAGACTCTGCGATCTAGTGAAGCATTGTCTTTCACGTGTATGCTGACGCAAGGTCAAGGCGTAGTATAACGCGACTGTTTTGTTTCTGCTCGCAGAGAGACAGTTGACATTCTCAGGATATACCAACCTGCAGTTGTTTACATGTGCAAGCAATAACAGTGCAGTCCATGTGTACCTATGGAAAAACGCACACGCCTCCGGTCTTCAATCATCAGTGTCACTGCCTGCTGTACCACATGTCGCAAATGTTGGCATTGAACACTCCAAAGAAATCAAGGTTTGGACCCTAGGATCTGTTCTGTCCCCATTCAATATCGCTCCATCTCTTCCTCAGTCTTCCTATGTTTCTTTTACCTGTTGAAACGTAGTCAGTCACTATTCTAGGGAATCTGTCCTTGTTCAGCCTCTTTATAGGTCGTCTCCAGTTTTCTTTATTCTGTTTAATCCTTTCTTTTAAGATAAATATATTCAATTGTTTTATTTCTTCAATTGTTTTAAGATCTAACAGAGTATCCAGCCACTGATCTTAAATATCTCATCTCTGGTGATTCAGTTTTTCTTTTCTGTTTTCTATTTATTGCCCATGTTTCACTTAAGTATAGTTATACATGGACTGCCATTGCCTTATAGAATTGAATTAGTGTTTCTCTTGTAGTTTTCCTTCTACGCGTTCTCTTTATTGTACCGCACATAAAGCTAAATTTATTTAGTTTCTGGTCAACATCTTTCTCTTTTATACAACAGTTATTTCTGATCCCAGGTATTTAAATGCTGCCATCTGTTGTATAGTTTCCTCATTTATTACTCTTACTTCTAACATTTTCCTTTCCTTTAAATACTAAAACTCTTGTTTATTTTCAGATAGTTTCATATCACAAGATTCTAATATTTTTTTAGTATGTGTACTTTCATCTGTAAAGCGTCCTCTGATTCTGCAACTACTGCTTGGTAGTGGATGTATAAGATAGTGTCCATTGCTTTTCCATTAATACTAAAATGCTTACTAAAACTATTTTGCCAGTTACTAATGGCATCGTCTATATAAAGGTTAAATAAAATTGAGGACAGTGGACACCCTTGTTTGAATCCTTGATGTATTTTTAATGTGCGGTTGCTAATATTATTCATTACTTACATATTTCTAGTAAAATAAAAATACCAATGTTATTGCAAGTTTCGCAGCACGTTTGGCATCCACTTCGGTGTTTGTGTACCTTTTAAAAGTACCAAAATCGCGGCATGGGAATAAGCAAATATATGGCATTACACACCAATGAGGTTTTTAAGAACCAGAAAATAATGAAGAAATCTTACGTCTTACAGTCATTTTGAAAATTCAAGCCAACAGTAGGTAATGTCTTGAAAATATTTAGCTTCACAAAGCAAATTTATATGGCATCAATTGTGTGTTCTTAACTGTAACTACATTTTTTGTGTTGTAAAAGTTTTATCTATCTCTTTAGGTTTAGATGTTCTGCAAAAGTAATTCAAATGAAGAGAACTTCAAAAGCTATTCATAGAAAATTCAAATTTAAGTTTAATTTGATATGCAAATATGTTAAACTTGCCGTATTTAATTCAAAATCGATAGATAGCCCACTGTGCCAATCATATAGCTGTCCTTTTTATAAATCCAAAAATACGACAAATCAACGTACATTACATACATAGTAAAATATGAAGTTAGCTAACGTGAAGCAACAAATACTAAATAAATATAATAATTTCTAACATAAAACTTCACTTATCTTAAAAGAATCAGTTAATAAGAAAATTTGCATCATGTTCTTTCAAGGTGAGTGAAGTTTTATATTTGCATAATACATTACACACCTTTAACCAATTCCACAAACCACAAATGTTTAATTCAATATCTAAGCCACCATTTACCGCAATTTTTAATGCGCATCTATAGTCTTTTCAAACAGTTTCCCATCCTACAACTCTGAAACCTTTTCTCAACAGCCATGCACAATGATCTAACCAAAAACAAACATCGTACAAAATGAAAAATTAATTTAAAAAAGAAACGCGCAACAATGTCAAAGGCCCTTGCTTGTATTTTTTCCCAATGAATTCAATGTAAAAGCAAATCCACTGGCCAGTTAAGCAAAGGAATGAATTCCAAAGGTTCCATACCAAGGAATCAGTACACGCAACAGACTTCCAATGTGAACATAACGCAGTTCACTGAATTCATTACGCATATAAAAAGAAAAAACCCATTACCCAAACTATTCTTTCCACAATATCACAAAATATACCCACCAGAATCTACTAACCTATTCAACCATCAGTCCCAGTTTACCTGCCTTTGTGGACGCTTTTTTTAAATCTTAAGTGCAATACGTGTTGTTTGAAATGTCCCTGATTCTGCATTTTAATTTTTACGAATCTTTACCTTTAAATGGCTAAATGCATAAATTCTCCTTTCTCTACATCATTGGTGTTTTTAGATATACTTGTGTGGTAAAAGTTGTTCGTACAACAAATTCTACTAGAGGTTTCAGCGTGTTGGATAGACCGTGTAAAAACGGCTCTTGAAAGCCCTTCCTCTCTTCACTAACCATTCACTGCTGCTCCCGCCTCCTACACAGCAGTTCCCGCAATGGTGGTCGTACCATCGACCTCGGCATACCAGTTTTACGATCAATGACCAAATGAAATTTCCATTTGTTAGTTTGCTTTTTTTACTCTAAAGAATAATTAAGCTTGCTGGAACCTTACATATAGAGCATTCCACACACACGGAAAAACAGAAACAATACGAAAATTTAATATCACATCGGCGTGTGTTGAACCTGAAAGTGCAATTGGCTATCGAGAAAATCAAGTGCATATTCAGATTTTAACCGTACAGGTCCACTTGGATTTAAAGCAAGTAGGCGACACCTGTAATGCAATAGTTAAACTAGAAGTGGTTAGCCAGCATTTATGTACTTTAAACAAATTTTCAATTCCCTTAAGTGTAATAAAACATTCAAAGTAGAATTTTTAGTATGGAATACTCACAATTAAGCTGGCAAGATTATATCCGACTGGAAAAAATTTTAATTATTGGGTGAAGGCAACCTTTAACGCCCTAGGTTTACATATCTGGAGATAAGAATGAAATCTTACCAATTTATGTAAATACCAACAACGTATCAACAGTGACCATAGATACAGCGACAGCTAACCAGATATGAATCTCTGCCAAGAGTACCTTTGTCGCCAAACTTTCTGTAAGGAAATGTGATTAATTTTTTTAATTTATTGAAAATTTTTTCTATACCTATACAAAGTATTTTTAGTTTAGATAACAAAGATAAAATTATTCAAAAGAATAGTAACCGTGTACTGAGGTTGCAGTCCAGTGACTATCCTCATTTAAACTGTTTTGAGATCATTTCAAATTAGTAGATCTGTGTGTGGTTTTCGTTTCAATCTTCTCTGTGCTCGTTCTTGTGGCATATGCTGAGGAACCTGTCTCAGAATTGCATTAATTTATGTTGTGCAGTCTTTTCCAAAATGCTCAGCAGTCGGTGGAAAAGAGTGTACACCGACACTCGGGAGTGGAAGATCTCGTAAGATTAACTCAGTTCTCATAGCTAGCAAATGCCGGGAAGAATCTAACTTAGCCCTTCCGTTCTCAAATATCAGTTTCCAATTACGTATTTCTTTTGAAACGTCACCTGTGGTGCCATATGACGTTAAAACGTTACAAGATAAAAAGTCTAATAAAGCATCACATTTTCAACTTTAGATACCCACGTCAATTTACTCTCAGGCGAACTGGGACCTGTGCACGAGTTCTGGGGTTCGTGGCGAGATGAGGCAGAGTCCTCTATGTTTACCGGGCTATACAGAGTTGTTAGTGACGTCACGTTCGTAGGCGATGTTTTCTCCAGCCCAGCATTCGTTTGTAGGGAGTGGAAATAAAGAAAAAATATTAATTATTTGACCGGGGGAGTGGGATATTCTTTTATAAGTTTAAATAAGGAATAGTAGATGAGATGGCAGCATTTCTAACGGGCTGTTTCCTACAACATCACTTTGCAAGTCAAATGTCCATCATAATAACACAGGACCAGTTTTAAGTTTCGTGAGAACGGAACAGAACAAGTGGTGTAAATCGCACAGTATTTGATAATGAATTCATAATTATAATGACACCTGAACTACATGAATGAAATATTCTAGCTGGTATATTTAATGAACTGGTGAGCAAAAAAAAAATCTTTAGGAAAATGTATGTCTTGTATGTAAATAACATTTCTTCTCCTACTTCACGGATTTAGGCCTTTGACCTGTTTCCACATAAGAGATCGAGTTTAACCATCTGGCGCATGGGCATCCAACTCCTATCTTTTAGGTTAGTATTGAAGTAGGAAAGATGCGCCCAGTACCGCTCACCTGAGGTTTTTTCAACATTTAAAGAAAATGCAATGGAGAACAAATAGCGTGTTACTATTATCATGAAGCTAGTAAAATACAGAAATAGCAGTAGTAATGAACATTCTGAACACGAGTCATGTTGACTTTTAATAACTAAAGTAAATATTAGTGATAATTGGCAGCTCAAAAAGTGTTTCCCAGTACCGGACAGACGTAAATAAATACATGTTTCTAAATAAAGGAAGACGATCTGCATAATAAATCACAAGATAATTATTCTTATCATAATTATTGTATTTTTAGGTAAAAACAGACCACGGTAACATTATAATATATTTTTCAAAACGTTCTCTAGAGATTATCACAACAAAATAAAAATGTCTTAGAACTCTTGCTCTGTACATTCAATATGTACCCAACCCTTGCACGATACACACTAAACCCAAGCCTCGTCTGTGATTTCTAAGCAAATGACACACTCTGTTAGAACACTTCAATTGACACTGGTTTTGGTTCCAAAATTTAATGTTCTTTTAGTCTTCTAAGGCTCTACACTATTTCCAGTTTCTGTTGGCACAGAGAGCTAGGTTCTCTATTTATAGTTTTATTAATGTTAGTCTTGCGTCCCTTTGATATTGGTTTGTTCTTCTGTTTTTCTGCCTTTTCCTGCAACATCAACTTATACAGAGTCGTTAATATTTTAGCAATATATATTGCTACTCCCAGGTTCATTGATCTTTCTGTCACATTCTTTATTGCTTGTTATCTTGGACACCAGTATTAGCAGAACATTCCTGTGCTGCGGCAATGCTGCTTGCATCTTCTGCATCTAAGGAGTACAGCATTTCTTTTACTTCATTGAAATTAGTATTTGCAGGCTGTTAGGAGTTACAGTGGCCATGATACGCATTTATAAGCATAAAGAATAGATGTACCGATGTTAGGTTATGTTAATTTCAGACTTGATCCAAGGGAATGTTTCTTACCGATTTTCAGTGTATGAATACGTGTATTGAGAATTTAACATATAGTTAATTGACAGTATGTACCAACTGACTTCCTTTTGAAACCCCTCTGATTAGTTTGCACTTCGTCAGTAAAAGGAACTTCGTGACACTTGTTGTTTATGCACAAAGAATAGTATGAGGAATCTTTCATAATTTGTAAGAATTCCCAACGCCAAAGTGTTCCCAAAATTCCAAAGTGAAAAACTCGCAGTGGTTTCGACTAGATACAGCGGTTTTTAGCCTTTGATGCCGTCAATGTACATTAGAAGGGAACACGGGTCCAAATGACCTATCTGTCGAAGAGCCCTTAAACCCACACATTCTCTCATTCACGTAGATGCACACGAATTTTTTAACACTACTTTTGTCAAAATCCTTAAACAAAGTTTGGTTTAATCACGATTTATTCCTCTAATAATATCAACAGCCACCTATGCTCGTGGCATAAAACCGAATCGCGTTGGAATATCGGGTTGAAGGGTTAAGATAGGTGTGGATAAGGGAGGAAAAGAGTAGAAGTGGGTGTTATAAGTCCTTTCCAAAGTAACAACTGTTGACATGGGGAAATTTGAGGATCTTAGGACTGAATTTAGAGGTTGGTGATTGCAGGGATCCCGTCTGCCTCGCTTCTGTTTAAAAAGGAACCGTAAGCTCAGATACACCTTTGAGTTTACTTATTATAGTTCACGTTTTCAAGAGTGCTAGCATGCTCACTACATTATCTTCACTTCTAGCTTATTTTTCTCATCTACCTTGAATTTGCTTAATGTGTTGTTCAATAGGCAGTTCTCGATTCCGATTAATAAAAGTAACACGCAGTTATGAGGTTTCTTATTCACGTCCTTTTCCCGATCCGGTTTGTTGGATTAACACGAGCTATCATTATCTGAAATCAGTCTCAAGTCCCCGATGGGAAGTTCGATTTTCAGTCCGCATTTGGCGTGCTAAAGGGTTGTACGTTGTGGTAAATTATCGCGGAGGTATTTACTTCACGCTAACTCTTGGCCCTAACTCGCAAAATATGTTGAGCCTTGTATTTTAAGAGATTTCATTACACGAAATTTCTGCAACATGACTATTCTCGAGAGAGTGTGAAAGTGACTTATCGCCGTTTTCTTTTTTCTACCAGCACAAACAATATGTCACAAAATACATTTCTTCATAAATTAATTGTACCATATGTATAAGTATTTACATACTGAAAATAAGTAAATGAACTCTTAAAAATAATACTTTAAAATCAACTTATTCATAAATCAATGCACCAGATTACAAGGTGCATTCACAGTGTATCGAAAGGTTAAAGTCTACTTTAATTGAAAATAAGTGTGGATCTAACGAAGCTTCATTGTACAGGAGTGTAACGCAACAGTAAGATATGAGACAAATCTACTCTCATAAATTCTCATTCATTGTTGCAATCCAGTAACGTCAAGTGTGGCGCAGATGTATGCAAAGTCAGTTTTCCTGCAGGACATTTTTAAATTAGGCTTTCATCCTGCAATAGCAAACTCTGAGGCTGATTCGTCCAGTTTCTGCAGTAGTTCAATCTCAAACTGAAGAGCCCCAGACATTCCTATATCTGAAGACTGGAAATGTGATGGGTTTTAGAGAAATCTTCAAAAGATACATTAATGAATAGAAAAGACTACAATAGTTGTTCCAAAATGAAAGATTTTACAATAGTCAAAGCACTAAATTTCTCTGAATTAAATGTATTTACTAAGTATATTACTTACAAAGCATTGATACGAATGACGCAACAACCTGAGCTACCCCACTACATAGGGGCCAGACTATCAACTCAAGCCCCTGAGTTCCATACTTCAGTCTGCTGCATATGTGAACAATAAATTCGAGGCCTGTATAGTCCTCTGCGCAGTGGTTTCTCCACCCCGCCTTCGAGCCAACATCCTCTTGCCACAATCTACTTTGATCGGACAAATGTTGCTGCGTCCTAAAAGCGCCGCCTTTGACAGGGAAGCTTTTAGCGAACATCAGGCGGACAACATACAACGTTATGGTACGTTTGAATTTTCCGCGTCCCTTGTTACAGATACGTGCAGATGTATTCCGAAGCGTGCAAGACTGGCCTAGGGAATGAAGGCGGTTCTCATCAGTTAGTTGCGCCAGTACGGTTCAGTTTCCTCATACCTGACCAGCGAGTATGACGCACATGTATTTAAGCCTCAATGGAAAATAAAAGTAATTTTGCCACATGTAACGTAGGTGGTTATATATATTACTCGACAGAGCGTTGAGGCATATCGACCTTCAGGTGACTACCGCTGTGATAGACTCTTATCTGGTCGATTAGAAGAGTGAACTATTAGTAAGTTGACATACAGTAAGTTACGAAACACAAATAGAGCGAGTGGAAGCTGCGTGGGTCTGTATGATATGTTTTCTCGCGCCAGACGATGTATGACACATTGCTGTCCAGAAGACATGATTATATCTGAACAGAGTATACATACACTCTACTCGCCGTGTATGTGCGATAAGCTGAGGTAAACATCTCTGTATTGCGAATTTTTTTCCGATACGCCTTCTCGCTTTGCCATGTAGTAACTCTCCAATATCAACTAGGTATTCATCGATCCTTTCTTAATAACGTTATTTCCTCCCTTTCCTTCTCTCTCCCTTTCCTTCTCTCTCCCTCTCTCTCACACGCACACCTCAACCATTTTAATCTCCCTTTCTTCTTTTTAAATGCATTTCCAGTGCTCAAAGTAGTAGTTTTATCTGGAACGAAATACTTCTTTCATGGGTTAGCGATAATTAATATAATACTAAACTGCGTGTTTATTATTATTATTATTATTATTATTATTATTATTATTATTATTATTATTATTATTATTATTATTATTATTATTATTATTATTATTATTATTATTATTATTATTATTATTATTATTATTATTATTATTATTATTATTATTATTATTATTATTATTATTATTATTATTATTATTATTATTATTATTATTATTATTATTATTATTATTATTATTATTATTATTATTATTATTATTATTATTATTATTATTATTATTATTATTATTATTATTATTATTATTATTATTATTATTATTATTATTATTATTATTATTATTATTGCTAGGTAGACTGCTTAAAGGTAGGCTTATAGGTTATTACGTTCATCGTCACCCGCCTCCTGTGGTCGGTGGAGGGGAACGTTGTGAGTGTTGATTAGCAGGTAAACCTGACCTTTCCTGTCACCAGGCTAAACTAACCGAGCATAGACTTCTCTTCCCCTTTCCCCTCCAACCCCTCGTCCATCGGAAAACTTTTGCTTTCTTGTGTACACCTATATTTCACCATTGAAATGTCTTACTCTTCATTATTGTTAGTGACGCATGTTAGTAAATCTCTTATTACTCTATTGTTCAAGAACAGTTTGTGCCTGTTAGTCTACATTAATTGAAATATTTGCGTGTATTGACTAAATTCATTACCGAAATGGTAGCGCCATGTCAACTTGTGCGACCTACATTCGGTAGGGTAATGCTTGGGACTGACCAACTTGACCGTAGAGTTTTTCGAGGGTTTTCTCGGTCACTAGGCTGATGTTGGATTGGATAATTTGTTCCATAAATTTTTCTGTGATACTGTTCATTGCTACATTTCGTTCTTCACCGCCATTCCAGGCATTGAGGTGATCACTCTTCCTGGATATGCTATGATCCAAATTTTGCTTGCTCCTCGACAGGCTACTGACCCGAGGCTTGGTTTGGCTTGGCAGTTCTACAAAGAGGTAACCCGTTGAAGAGGAAGAGTAAATCAAATTAATTTATTACTGGTTTGCAAACCAATTGGACGTCGTAGAAGCAGGTTTTTGCTTCGCAATAGGGCAAGTCTTAATGCCAAATCAATAGCCAAAAGCTGACGTTTCCCATGGCAGATAAAATATTCGCGAAGGACTGTACTTATCTGACTCTACTCTGTCACGGTTCACCTTCCAGTAGAAGTAAGATGTGAAAGACATGTTCCCTCCCCAATGTGCTGATATTCCTCATGACTGGAGTGGCATTAAGTGAAACCCTTTGTCAGAAACCCATATTCAGGAACGCCTTAAACATTTCAGCTTCCTTCACTTCCTTGTTTGCAGTATAAGTATAATAAGCAAACTAACGTATTTGTTGATTCCTATGTTTTAATCTCGACTTAATTTAGAAATACGCAAGTTCACATAGCATAGATAATTAATATATTATACTTTGCTTCATAATTGCAGTAAGAGGACGTGATTTTTTGAGCTTAGATTTTACAGAAATAAACTCTAAGAACATTTAATTCACTAAAGCCCATTTTGACATTAAAATAAAACGAAAGCCATAACATAATATTTTAACATAAGCTTTTCTTTTCCCCTCCTTTTTTCTACCTAAGTTCAGTTACTTTGCGAGTTAAAATGTTAACTGTTTAACTGAATTAAACTAATATGCTGTGCATATTAAGTTAGAAAGAAAATATGTTAGCCTTGGAAAAACCGGACATTTGACATTAACTTTCTGTGTCCATTTTAGTATATTTTGGTAGAACGTCTACAAAATATTGCTATAAAGGCTTATCTTAAAGGGATAAAGTAAGTTAAAGCGAGACCTATGCGATGATCTAAAACTTCCATGCTCTTTGCATGACCACGAGAAAAGACAAATAGCGGCTTTCCTCTTTAAAAAAAGTGTATTAGAAAAGTCAGATCAATAACAACGAATATCTTGGATATGACTAACGTTGCGCAAACATGGTATTTGACATAAATTATGTGGCTTAACGAGATCTACATTTTTTGGCATTAACAATTTAAATTGTTCCTTACGGTTTGCCAAAGTCATTTAGAATGAAAGGGATATCACAGGATTATTTCCAGAAAATTCAAGATTTACAATTCATTGTCCTGCAATGGTATTTTTATCAGTATGGTTAGGCAAATCTTTGAGACTTTGGTAAATAAGGGATATTTTTTCATGTAAAAGGTAGTTTGATTTATTAAAGTTTCTTGCTTCATTTTTATCTTATTTATCTAATGATTTGTTTATTTTAAATAACTATGAATTATTTAACTTGAGCATTTATCTAGCCATTACAAATTCACATACGTATATCTCTCGTACATATGTGATGTATATACTATATTAATAGACAACTGTTTATACACATTGGTATAAACTGTTTTATGTTACCCACTAAACTAACTACGATAAATAGTCGTCCAGGAATGTATCAGATTCAGGAACTTGATGCAACGTATGTAAGGAAAAGCCCATTGAGCCGTTTATATAAAAAATTAGGTTTATTTGTTAAAAGGACAACAAAGAAGAAATAAAATTAAATATTGCAAATTTCTGAACAGTTTCCATCAGATAATGGACTTCAGCACGGGAAAATATAAACATAAAGTGGGGGATATTTTGACAGGTGCTAATGGCACGAAAACATGTTATCCTATGTCAGAAATGGTTCCTTTTGATAACTCTACCTTTTCTGTGGTATATTGTATTTTACGATTACTATGGTAGCCAATAGTACTAAAAAATGTTCACACGCAATTCAAAAATATGTTTTATCTATATATTGTCAAACTGAAAAATGCAATGCATGGCCGGGATTTGAACCACGGTTCTCCTGGTATCCATCCAGTCGCTCTTACCCATTTTTGTTTTATCTATAATGGCAAGACCTGAGATGTGACATTTTATTAAAAATGTTCGAATATATTTTATAAGAGCAGCAAATGATTAACGTTTGTCCATATAAAGGATCGTGAAAGGAAATATTCATTACCATTGCTCGGTATATTTAAACGGTGTATGACTCAGTATAAAAGATGGTGTTCTCGTTGTTCACAGGCACGTATGCGCCCGCCACGCATGTTTCGTTTAAAATAAATAAAAACTAAGTTTTTATTTTTTTGTATTTCAAAAGGTAGTTGTGGAATCTCGATATTACATTTTTAATGGGTCACAGTACTTATCTGCCCGGACCCAAATGACCTAGCTGTCGATGGGCCCTTAAAACTGACTGACCTGATTGACCTGACTGACCTGACTGACCTGACTGACTATTTTTTGTTGTTGCAATTTATGCCCTCCAACACGATGAATGAAATGGTTGAAATGATGCTCAAATGAATCCAAGGTCCATGGAGCTTAGAGTTACCCGATATTTGTCTTTTAGGATAAGGGAAAACCCCGGAAAAAACCTTATCCAGGTAACTCACCCCGAGATTCGAACTCAGGACCTCTTGAACGTGAGGTAGACACGCTATCTTCCACGCTACCGAGGTGGGCTCTCATCCACTCACTCTTTGTCACCACGGATAGGTTTTAGAAGCAAAGTCAAAACCTAAGGAAGCAGATCATTCACAATATGCGTTCCAGATTTACTCTTTAGAAACTGATCGTGCTGTTAACCTAGATAAATGAAGTGTGGGATAACTCGTTTATTTCCGAATATATTCTGAAGTCTCTGACAGTGAGGATACATTAAATATTTTAGAGATGCTGTGTTTCATATACCTTTATTTGATGCGATACTATCCGATCCGATCTGCTCTGTCCTGTCAGGAATTGTTCATTAACGAGCTTGGATAGACTTTATAAATTCGAGAACTCTACAAGCAATGTCATCCTAAAATGGATGCTTTGAATAAGATAAGGACATAAAGCCTCCCCTCAAGCCTTGAGGACGCTATGACAGTAGGATTGTATGAACGTAGAACTGTCAGCAGCCACAAGGTCTACATGGACAGATAACAAGTAGCGGGTCTGTTCGTGTCAATCTCTTTGTCCACTGCTGCTCTGTGAATGTAAAGTCAAACTAATGAGTTTCTGCTTGAATCATTTAGAGGTTTCAGTTTTAGTGTCGGCTGGATGGATCTTCACTTTCTATAACCATACGGAAGAAGCTGCAGGCGGTAAAGCTATGCATACATTTTTTGGTGCATTTCGGTTTTAGTTTTTCACTAATATTTTGCTACCATGTTGAATGTCTTTTTATTTTTGCATCCATTTAAGGTTAACTTCTTTTTTCTTTCAGTTTAAGTCAGTAGTATTGTTTTTCTGTCTTATATTGACATCGCCGATGGAACCCTTTAGGGATATTATTCTTACATGCTATAGGTATACAGTAGTCTCTTAATAGAAACAAGTGTAAAAATTTTCAGTCTGGCTCTACTCATTCAAACCTTAGCCTACACACGGTTAGTGTGGAAGAAATGATTATTCCCATTAATTTACCTGAAAAAAAAAAAAACAGTGGTTTAACTATGAAGCCTGGGACATAAGTATTTACAGTATAGTAAGTCGCCACATAAGGTACGTGTCTCATAGCACATGAGAACCCTAGTGGGGGGAAACATAAGAGTCAGTTGGAGAATTTAATGTCATGTCGGCATGTTGGCCATTGTAGCTCAGTGGTTTAGAGCAACCGCATGGAGAGCGGGAGATCCGTGGTTCAAATCCCAGCTATGGCATTGAATTTTTCAGTCTAGCTCTACTCATTCAAACTTTAGTTTACACACGGCTAGTGTGGAAAAAATGATTTCTATTAAGTATAAAACTTAGAAAAATGCTTGAGGATAAACAAATAAGCATTTTTGCTCTAATGAATATAATTCTAAATTCATTACCTATATCGGATCTCCATAGTTCATTCAAAATGCTTTGTACAATAGTTAAGATGCACCTTTGATTTTTGAAATTTAAGATTTTTTTAACATTTGTTTCCACTGAAGTTTTATTCATGTTATCGATGTGGCACAGAGCTTTGTTTTCTTTCAACACTTCATCAACAAACTTTAAAAAATTAGTTTGGAAATTGCTTATTTGTGTACATTTTTTGTATTTCAAAAAACATGATTTAGTTACATAATTTTATCTTAATTCAGGCAGTATTCCTAAATGCTAGATTTGCATGTAATAGCAGTGATACAGTGAAGTTAATATCATTCGTTAAAAAATCCATTGATTATTTGCAAAAATTGTCGGTCTTTGGCAGCGTGAAAGACTTTGCTCTTTATTACATAAATAACCATAGCTACTATTGCCAAAATTACTATTAGGCATACACATAACAAACAGCTCAATGGAAACTGTGATAAACAGTTTAGCTGGAATATATTTTCTGATTTTGAATGTTTTATGAATAAAGCTTGCCAGTCAAATAAGGTTAAGTGCGGTTGATTAGGATTGACAGGCGACTCAAATTAGTTTTTCAAAATCTGCTCCCTAGGGTAAGGTAGTGTATTGTGTTGGAACGACCTTTGTGGGCGAAGAAGTTAACTACCTGAGACAGTTAAGGTGTAATACAACAGTGATTCTTCAGTCTAAATGAGAAATCGAACTTCTTTTCCGGAAAGGAAGTATATAATTGCTCCATTTCTGTCATTTTTCTAAGCTAGATTTATAACGAATGTCCATTGAAATTGCTCCAGAAACTTGTACAGTAAGAAAATAGACTTTCATACATCCATAATCCTCCTTGTTGTTATGACGGTTACTTAATCAGTGCTGCAAACGGGCAAAAATAAACACAACTGCAACAGTGAGCGAAGTGGATTAAGGCAAGGGAGGCATCCAGTTGTTTTTAAACATCCTCCAACATTAAGTCATATTGGACGATGAATGAAATGGTGCTCAAATGAGTCCAGAAAAATAGAGAATGCTATCACGAAATCTGTGTGGGCGCTATGGGAAAGAAGCAGTATGTGGAAAATGTGTGCGAGGTGCATCAAGATATGCATATACAAATGTAAAAATGTGTTATTTTATTCTCATGATTACATTAGGTACTGAAATTGAATGTTCCACCGTTTTTCTTTCCATTCCGATTCGTCCGCTAGCCAATCCTATTCAATCCAATCCAATGAAAACAGAAATATAGAGAAAATTCTTCATCGAAAAACTTAGCATTTAACACAATCTGGGATGTCCAAGTTTCAGTATAAGGTAAAAGTTTTCATTTTTCCTGACAAATTGAGCTTCTGTGACGGATTTTCAAATTATTGATCCCATTCACCCGCACTTACCTTAGTACTTCATAACTGCTCTGTGCTTTGTTTTTACTTATAGGCTGGAATGGTAGTAATATTAAACCTTATTTCAACTAGGTAAGAAAATATCTTATTGGTAGCTAAAGAAACATTGTAGAGACTTACTTAAGGGGGGACGTACGAGAAAATGTTCAAAAAATCTAATTCTTTTTTATTGTTTGTATTAGCTATCAAACACCAAAATATTATGACTGTACGTGGTCTGTATGTACCTTTAAAAAAATTTAATGCCCTAGTGTTGTATAGTAGCATAATAGCAACACATAGTCTTTCATCAGCTGGATTGGAATCTATAAAGCCCACCTACGAATTCTTAGCACACCCAGACACCCAGATCTAAAAAATATGTCTCTATGGAGAGACACAAAACCCAAATGAAAGCCTCAAGAGTCTGATATGGAAAAGGAGTCCCAAAACATCATTTGTGTCTTCCATAATTGTGAAAATTGCTACATTTGATGCTGCAATAGTGTTTAATGATGGGAATGTTGGCAGAAAGAAAGTTATGTATCAGTTAGGGTATCAACCTGGTGTGTTTATGGAAACAATTTTGCAGAGTATCAACAACATTCGCATCGCTGGTGCAGAATAACTATGAAATTAATGCAGAAAGAAGCAAGTCAGGAGAGGAATTTAAAAAGAAAGGCTGAAGAAGACCAGAATGAGGATACAGACTATGGATATGGGAAGTTCTGACTTAAAATTAAAAGGGAAACTGAATAATTCTTATTTTATATTCAACTGCCTTTCCCCGTAACTTGCATTTTCTACAACTTCAACCCATTTCTCTCTCAAACTACTACATCTACAGTAATGACATTTAGCATACAGCATTCTTATGCCACAATGGACATTTTGTTGGTTCTAGAATTTAAGATTAAGCTCCAGATGGAATGTGATGATACAAAATATATGAAATTATTTTAATTTTTAAAGGATGCATATGATTAACATTTTTTTAAATTCTGTACAGCTTCAATAAGAAATCTAAACCCAAAAAGTTCATTTTTAGTGTGTTTTAAAATAACATACCAAATTTCAGAAAGATAGCATATGTGAATTTTGAAAAAAATTGGATTAAGTTTGTAAATATCTCTGCATATAGAAAAAATATGTAGCATTAGTTATAAACAATGGAAAATTATGAAAAACAATTTGCATATTAACTGTATTGTCTTAAATGAGTATACTAAGTTTCACTTCTCTAACTTGAAAACTTTGGATGTTATGGCTATTTATGTAAGGCCCTGAATATTTGCATACGTCCCCCCCTTAAAATTTGGAATTTCCCAAACAATAGAGAAGACAAGATGGAAACTGAATTTCTTGGAGATGGCAGATGTTCAGAACCTCCACCTCGATGTGCCGCCTTTGAACTCTTCAATTACCAAACGCTTAATTATCTGAACTCTAACGGGTAACGTCATAACCAATCTATGATGACCTTCCGGAAAGCTCTTTTATAACTTTATACATTGTCCGTCCAATGCATTCTTAATAATCACCCTGTTTATATAAAATAATGACATTAAAAGCAAATATACTTCATGAATTTCATGATAATGTCTAGCAAGTATTGCCAATACCGAGCAGTTAGAATCAGTTAACATAATTTACGAAATGCTTGATACAAGTGGAAATTATTGCAAAGAGCTTGCTCCTTATTACACCTCCCTTCCAGGGATGGAAGTTTTGGCTCAAAATTGTTTTCTGTCAAGAATATAGTTAACAGTACTAGATAATGGAGAGAATTCCAACACCTATAAGTTCTGATACCGAAATTAAGGGGTGAAATGTATAAAGAATCGTAATGGATTTCAAAGGAGTCTTGTATGTTTGTTACGACACGAACAGGTGCAGTTGGTTGAGTTGCTATAACAAAAGAAATGTAAGAAACAGTGTCCTTAGCAGATTTCTAAAGGATGGCACTTGACTTTGTGAATAGGACATTCTTCGGTCCCTAATAATGATAATGGAGAAGATTGTCACAAAGGGAATCTTTGGTTGAATAAGGGGCTTCCAGAAAGTGAAAGTGACACACACACCCACGCGCAGCTGAGAGGACAGTCCACGGTGTGAGGCCGATTAGGGCGGTCAACTTTTTCTGTCTTGGTCGAGGACGGACCAAAAGTGATGAGAGAAGATATTTGTCGGTTTATACGTAACTAATTATTATCGAGTAATAAGCATTCCACCTTCAGTCTCTCTGAACAGTGATATATTGGTAATCCTGTAGCGTCAACGTGGAATTCTTTGCTCGCCAATATTTTTGCTTCAGTTCGTCTGTAACAACTAGTGTCCCTGATCTTGACCTCCTGAATAAATCGCACGAAGGCTTTAATAATTATTACTAATGCCAACAAAACATTTTTCGTCTGTTTGCTTCATTCCTTACTTAACTGTTCGATTTTTCCATATCCCGAAGTATATGGGAGTACGAGGAACATGTACATTAACAAATATGTTGCATTTCTAGCTACTACTACTCCCAAAGAGAAAATTACCTTATAGTAATGCTGTTAATTTTGTTACTATTTAATTAATTCCTCTACCTTATCAACCTTAAAACTTCACGACCTGAAATTACAATGACGTGATAAAATATATACCAAAGGAATATCTAAAGTGATTTACTTTTATATCTTTTGAATATAAAAAACGAACTTGGTGGATGACGGTGGAAGTGGTCGTGGTGGGCATAGCATAAAGTGTTCCATATATACTATACCCTCTACAATTTAACCCAATTTTAGTAATCTTGTATTTGGTAATATAAAACTTTAGAGTGTCATTAGAGAACAACACCTTGGAGGTCTTTTTTGTAGATGTTACGTAAATTTGTTGATTGCTTAAATTAGGGTGTTCAGAAGTACTTGTGATAGGATTCAGGTTACACATAGATATAATAAGAGTTGCTTCACAATCAGTACCTGGTTTATAAGACCGAGTGGCGTGTTTTCCTTCGCACATAAATTCACGCATTTGGAAATAACTTTGCAGCTCACTAGCTGTCACCTAACCATAATAATGTCGCTCTAGACGACTAAAAATGTGCCATTTTAATAATATACTTAATAATACAGTTACCAGTTTGTTTCGCTGGAAGCAGTAAAGTCTTGAATATTTGGTATTGTATAGGGGAGAGCGAAGTTACGCTTAGTAAAGGATATCTATGACTGAAATTTCATGAACATTTTCAAAAAATAAATAGTGTAAGCATTCCAGTATCCGAAGAATGCTTAGATAGCCTCTTCACACCATTTTTAAATGCTCTAATTGAGTTTGAAAGTTACGTGAATGCTAGAGTTTCGATGTGAATTCAAATTCCTTATCCTTGTTTTCTCGCTATTGAAATTTTCCTTCATTTAAAATACTCCTTGCGTCTTAGTTTTGGTGTTAGACTAATGAAACTTGCTCCACACGTTCATAGAGATACAGTGAATAGAAATTTCTCCGAGGTTTATTGTGAGATGTATTTAAGAGCACCTTCTTTGCCTAAAAAAACTAAAATTTCAAATTTTTGGGCAAAAAAGAAACCATACTCATAGCTTCAAAAAATTCTGGAGCCTAAAGTTATTGATACAGAGAAACCTAAAGCAGTTTCAAAAGGTGTATGTACTAGGAACCTTATGTTGAAATGTTAGACCAACATTTATTTTGCAGAAAGGAACTTTTTTAATGACGTAACAAAAAATAAATAAATTTGACCATAATTTCCGAACTATAAAAATGAAAGTGATAAAATTTGAGCTGTATTATATTTGCACTATACTTCATCTATGACATAACTCTTAAAAAGCTAGTGTTATTAGTTTAGGATTTTAATATTTCGCACATATCCTTGACTAACGAAGTAATGTAAAAATAATGGTCTTTAAAATTGGGGAAAAAAGGAAAGTTAGAACAATTCAACCCAATTTGTAAATTCTCCCTTTTAATATATTTATAATGTTTACCGCTGTTGCTATTCGTAGTTAAACTGACCACTTTCTGCAGGCATAAAGACATCTACCAAAATCTCAAATAAGGCTATCTTCGTTGCATCCCTGTTTGTATAAATGTAAACTGAGTATTAACCAACATGAACTGGTAACTTTCCACTTTAAATGTTTGTTATTATTTATGGGTAACCTATAATAATTTTGTCAACGATCCTTTAACTTTTTTCATTTAAATGTACTCCGTAAATTTTGTCGTTAATGTTTAAAATATGTTGAATTTATGAATAATCTATAATTAGTGCAAATGCAATAACTGTTTCGCTTTGCTATAAGTCATTTACATGATGATTATAATCCTTAGGATCTTAGTATTTAAGATTCCAAATGGTATTTTTAAAACATCTGTTACAAGATTCAAAATTTCTCAATTTGTCCCCCTGTGGTGGCCTGTTTAGGGCATTTTGAACATATGTTTTAATTATACTTTTTAAATTATCAATATAAACAGCGATATTTTCGGGTACGTATAAAATGAAAGCGTAAATCTTGGTGTATACAACATTGGAAGATAGAACGATACATGACACTCCATCCCTTTGCGCACTCTATGCAACTCTTAACGGTGATACATCCCCCCTCCTAGTCCGTTGCATCATCAGAGAGGTGATATTTTGGTAATTGAATCATTTTTAGTTTCAGATAATCGGTAACCCTGAGTTTCTGTGAGTAAAGGTTGTTTTTAAAAATATCACGTACAAATAGTACAGGGGGAAGGGCTTCGATCGAGGGCTTTGGGGCTAAGAAATTGGTCCGTCATTACCACACCATGTGTGATTGGATGCAATATTTAGAAAATGGTGGACCTATCATTCTACGTGACAGAATGAAAGATCTTGCTGGAATAGAACGTTCACATTGTTGCCTTCCTCAGTTTCTGGCCCCCCCAAAACAATTGCTCTATATCCAAATAAGACCCATAGAGTACGTTTTTTCTGGAGAGAATGATTCATACCAGTGGCGAAGCGTGCAATGAAGCGCTGAAAGCACTGCTTCCCCAAGAATTTCCGGAGGAAAAAAAAAATCATGCCAAACAATAATTTGTTCTGGAGACACTTTCAAAATTTTTTGCCAACATCCACAGTGTTGCGGACAATTTGACAGCTGCTTAAGCTGGAGTGAGCGGTTCCGTGAGCTCATTCAACACTGAAAATTTATGTATTCACGCATTCGTAATCTTGATTACCAGGTTTCGTAGGTTTCCGGAAGCAATCGCAACACTTTGGTGGTTAGAAAGCGCTTGACAGATTTTATCACGTGAAGCCTCTATAGTATGTGAAGAAAAGTTGATTTTTTGTTTTGTTTTATGTTTAAATACAACTGTAAGTATATTTTAATAGCATTAGCAATAGTAATTTATATAAATTAGTATATATTGGTGATAAATATCAAATTCTTGTGAAGTTAAATTGTTAGATTAATAATTTACGCGGTGTGGGCCATCTGTAGGAAAAATTGGAATGTCTAAGTGGGGAGGGGAAGCAGGAATGTCTGCTTGTAGTGTGGGCAGTCTTGCAATGCAAGAAGGGCCTACGTGTCTATACAATAGCAAGAGTGCTAAAGAGTAGCTTTAGTTCTTTGAGTCACGCTTCGCCACTGATCCATACGCCTTATTGGGGCTCATTTCACTTAAGACGTGATCCCTCAAGCTCGTAGGCGATATGTGCATTTTCCCTTGCCCAAATAATGCTGTTGTACTTAATGTCTGCAGCGAGCCATTTGTTCAAGTAGCCATCATCATCTTAAATCAAATGGTACACGATGAATGCAAAATTGAAACGAGCTTCGTAACCTTCATGTAGACATAATATCGGACGAGTTCCGGGTACGTCAGCAATTCGCTGACAGGACGTATAGCATACAATCATACTTTTAGTACACCTTCTTATCATAGCATTAGTCAGTCAGTTCTGGCACTCATACTGCAATCTCTTGCATGTTGTGTTAACACACAGCCTATTTCTTGAAATATTCTACACTATGGCATCATGGCACATTACGTGCATCATGCTCATGTCAAAATTATAATTTTTCTTGTTTAATAATAACAATGATAAAGTAAATAAAAATAAAAAATGAAGAATTTATAATCATAATTGCACTCAAATAAGTATTGAAGAGTAGGTACAAATCATTTATGATTAATATTGCAATAGCTATTTGCTGTCGCACATTTCGCAACAATAAGAGTTACATTTTGTTCTGCAGAAACCTCCTATAATAATTACAATTAATATTACCTAACTACAATTTTATTTACATACACATATATATGTTAATCGTTTGCAAATTAAAATTCTATTAATTGAAAGAATAAGGATTGTTTTAATTCATTACATTGTTTAAAGCCAACAACCACTATCAGCCCGTAGTACAAGCAGCTGGCAAATTTGTACCTAGATTAGAAGTGTAAAACTTGTAACTGAGATTGTAAGATATGGGAGTACATTGTTTAAAAAGGAACGCCTTATTTTTTTCTGCGCAGTTTAATATGGTAAGTCATTCTTCAAGTTGAATTAATTGTTTACTTCAATATCTTCATTATCGTTCTTATTGTTTTTTTTTTTTTGTTGTAATTTACGTCCTCTAACGTTGTCATATCGGACGATGAATGAAATGGGTGAAATGATGCTTAAATGGGCCCAGAGTCCATGGAGCTTAGAGTTAACCGACATTCGTCTTTTAGGATAAGAGAAAACCCCAGAAAAAACTTATCCAGGTAACTCACCCTGACCGAGATTCGAACTCGGAACCTCTTGAAGTTTATCGTTGTGTTGTTGACATGTTTAGTTTATAGAAAAACCTAATTTTTAAAAGAGTATATAAAGTGAAACCCGTCCGATGTGACTTTACGATTAATTGGCTTAAAATTACAACAAAAATCGTAACCACTCGATTGCTTCCATTTTCTTCCTTTTTATTTTTATTTTTTTACTTTTTTTCCTCGTTTCTCAGCGTTTACGATAGATACACACAGACACAACGATTTATAAACTTGCAAACACGCATGCTTGAGGCAGGATTCGAACCCGCGATCCCCTGTACCACGAAGCAACAAAGTTGTCCGTTCGGGTTTACGGCTCGGATAAACCTGTCCCAGCGGCCGTAATGGACAACTGGTGGTGAGTCACAGATGGGCCTTTTCATGAGGATATAGACCTCAAATAACTGACACCTACAGACATTTCGTTTACCTTCCTGAAATCTATCCAAATCCTTAATTTCGTTTCTTTCCAACGAATATATTTCCTGAGAGATCAAAAGCAAAGGAAAGCTCTATTTGTTTTTGTTGTGGGTTGTAATATAATCATAAACATTTGCTTTACTTAGTTTCTAATATCAGTTTTTCGTACCTCTGTTAAATTATGACTTTTGAAGTTCATCTGCTTCCCTTTGGTGTAGTTGGTTTCGGAATAGCATGTTAAGTATAGTACCTCCTAAATGTTACCCGGAAGATGCACAAATCGGGCAACTTTTCCGAATATGATTGGCTCCATCTTTTATTCGATCGAACCACAATTTTGCATTTAAAGTTTCTTTATCCGTAGAATTTAACTCTGAGAAACCTCAAAGGCTGCATTCGCCATTGTTGGGAATTCTGCAATTTAGTAATTTGCCCATCTTGCGTAATTTATATTCTCAATTAAACAAATAAAATTAATAATAAACTGAAAACCGTACTAAAGTGCTCTGTTCAATCTTATTTTTCAGTCACACACATATACACATACACACATACACACAGGGGGAGAGAGAGAGAGGAGGAGGTTTGGTTCGTGTAATGTCTGTTTGTGTATATTAGACGACGGAAGCCGTGGGTAGACAATCTGGTCACGATATACCACACTTCGAAATTTGAGGTCGTCCAAGTTCGGTTCGTCGTGGCTCCGGTGCCGAAGAACTCAGGCCTTCTGCTATTTTCATATAGTTTCCAAAAACCTTGGTGTGTTGTAAATATAGGTAGCGCAGATTGATCTCTTGTATTAGGAAAGGTCCTCTAGCCAGGAGATACACCAATAGTGATTTCAATTATGTAAGTTCTTTCCTGTGAGTTAACTCCATATACCCTCTACCCTATAGATAGTAACTGGTATAATTTTGGTTTTAAATAAGGATAGCACCGTTTCGTGCTTAAAGTCGTGCATTGCTATTGCTGCTTGGCTGCTCCTTCTGTCACGTGTTTAGAGAAGTATTTGTCGTTCTGTTGCAATGTCGCTCCTAGATACCTAAGTCTACTGATATTTAAAAAAAATAACACGTCCTCTAGACAATCATTTAACAAATTACTGCATAAATAATTCCTTTTTGCAATTCCCGGTGTTCTGTCTGTGGTCCGCATTCGGGAGGCCCGGGTTCGATTCCTACGTGACTCCTGGGTTTTTTCGGGGGGTTTTCCCAGGTGTCTACCTACCTACCAGTGGTGAGCAATCCAAATGAGTTAACATAGTGTCGCGAACCCTACGATAGCGCGGCTCGTGTGTACAAAGAGCCAGCAAATAAAGATAGCGAAGATAAAAGACTTGCCGGCACAGATTAAGTTACGCTTCTGGAAGTTTCGTATTTCGTCTAGGGACAGAACATTCGATGTCTTGTTTATTCTAGAAACATCTAGCGATTGTTACAGAACAGTCTCGAATTATCAATGAGATATTTAAGGGAGCAACGACTCGCCAAGAATCAGTCGTAACAAAAGTAAACAGCTGTAAAGATGGATGGAGTCAACATGAAAAATTCAATGCCATGGCCGGGATTTGAACCACGGATCTCCTGATTTCCGTCCAGTCGCTCTAACCCATTAAGCTAACATGGCCAACGTGCCGTCCTGTCATTAAATTCTCCATTTGACTCATATATTTCCCCGGTAAACCACTAGGGGCTCTCGTATCCAAGATACACCGTCTGTGGCGACTTACTATCGTAAGTACTTGAGTCCCTGGCTTCATCATTTAACTTTTATTATTGTAGTTAAGTGATGGAAATTAATCATTTCTCCACACTAAGCCGTTTATAGGCTAAGATTTTTATGGATAGAGTCAAAATGAAAAATTCAATGCCATGAACGGGATTTGAACCACGGATCTCTTGGTTTCCGTCCAGTCGCTCTAACCCATTGAGCTACCATGGCCAACGTGCCGTGCTGACATTAAATTCTCTATTTGACTCATACATTTCCCCGGTAAACCACTAGGGGCTCTCTATCCATAAAAAATCTTAGCCTATAAACGGCTAGTGTGGAGAAATGATTAATTTCCATCAATTAACTACAATAATAAAAGTTAAGTGATGAAGCCTGGGACTCAAGTACTTACGATAGTAAGTCGCCACAGACGGTGTATCTCGGATGCGGGAGCCGCTGGTGGTTTACCAAGTGTTGTGGTCATCGACCTTGGTAGATTGTGAATGTGTATGGAGGTAACTCTGCTGTAGCTTGCTACTGTGAGTGTATTTCTACGCAAATAAAGAACGTTTTAAATTTCTACAACTCAGACTTTTAATTCTACGAACCCACAAAGTCACAATAGTATAAAATAAACGAGGCATAGCATGTTAACAAAGCACATGCCGCTCATTACAGAAATTAACTTGAACTCTATACTTTGCGAGAACAACTGTGACACAATTTAGAGATAACATTCTCCCATTCACATTTCTCGCCCCCAGCCAACATTTGCGTAAACCGTAGTATTTTCCTTAGCCAAGTCGAACTTGTTGCATTTGTTGAAAATTGGCATGTCTAGAATGATATTTCGTGATTGCCTACTCCAAAGTGAACGCGTGATATCTCTGAAATGTCAACTTACCACTCATTTTTAACGAACTATTCATTGAAATATCTGACATTATGCAATTCATTCGTGTCACGTCATTTTCTTCCTTTTATTATCGCTGAGCTAAACAGAAATTAGATCTACAGAAACAAGATAAATATCCACTTGCTTTGAATATTCCACGGTTTTAATGTTTCACAAACATTTAATTTCCAGTCCATTACGCCCTGCCATCGTTGTCTGTCACCACTTAACTCGGAAAACTTATTTGCGTGTAGCCAGTAATAAACAGTTAATGAAGTCATTGTGAATGCCAGGCAGGGTACATCGATTTTCTCAGGAGTGTTACTTCATTAGCAAACTACTTTATTTTAGGAGTTGTCTACATTGATTGGGCCGCGCCGTGGCCAAGCGATTAGATAGCTTAACTCCCACCAAGACAACCCGAGTTGGATCCCAGGTGACACGGTGCAGGATGGGTTTTCTCCGGGATCTCCGGTCTTCCCCGTCATCACTCCAACAATTGCTCCATCCATTTCACCCTCTTTCTGTCATCTACTTCTCTCGATCTCATAACAGACATCGGGTTGATTACCCATGCGGGTTATCTATCTCATCCAGGTTTTCTGTACCTCAACCGTAAAGGCATAAGGGATAGAGGAAGAAGTATCCCCTAACACTACGATAGTGGTAAAACTAGGGAAGTTGAGGAAGAAGAAGACTACATTGAATGTGAACTAAGTGGCTCAGGAGGTGCTGATTAAGTGAGTAGGATAATTTATAAATTAAAACTTAAGATCGTATGTTTCTGTATTTCAATATCATTAACAGTTATAATAGTACATACCCACCCGACTGCTTGAGACTAGGTGCAGCTAATGGCCGATTTCTCTTGGAACAATAGCTTGAGAACATCATCATCCATGGTGTCCAGCTTCTCCACGCCAGATGATTCGTTTTAGCCGTTTCGAGTAGGTCTCTTCTCCAGAACGTTCACTTTCTATTCGAAGTCTATATAGGGAGCTGACGGATGTACAGTTTTTAGTGTATAGTTGACAATGACAGCTGAATTGAGTAGAATTCAAATGAGTACGGAGGAGGACAGTGACGAATGCAGTTTGGGTGAAAGTTGGTACTCAGCAATTCAGTTGAGACTTCGATTCGACTGATCAGTCGGTTTGTTCCGACTGCTTCAGCAGTCTTAAGTATAAAATTTGCGCTGTGCTAAGCGCTTAATTGTTATTCATTTGTTACAATATGGATTACGATATACTTTATGTATTTTATATGATTACGTCATATGTCTTTTTTTTCCAATCCATTTTGAGAGAGGCGTAGGTATCATTTTAATATGCATTCAATACGTTGGTTATCATTCCATCTCTCGTCCACTTTCCGTTAAATGTAAGGAATTTTAGAGGGAATGAAGGCTTCTCCTATTTCTTCACAATCTCTTCATTAACTTCACCCTCAACCGGCTTTAAAGAGAGGATTACGCATCTGTTATTTTTCTGAAAACAGAGTTTCACATTGCCTGAGCTCGCTGATATGTAGAATTATGTGACATTGTTTAAACCCCTCTGGATATTTCTGGTATAATACCAAATTTGGCTTTTATAATGTAGCACTATCAAATCATACACTCCAAGAAACCAAATAAATTGTATGGAAAGATAGACTGAAAAATGCAATGCCATAGCCTGGATTTGAACCACGGATCTACTGGTTGCCGTTCAGCCGCTCTAACCCTTGAGCTACTATGACCAACGTGCCGACATGACATTAAATTCTCCAACTGATTCGTATTTTTCACGGTAAACCATTTAGGAGTTCTCTTAAACACATGAGACAACAGCCTCAATGGCGACTTACAAATGTAAGTACTTTAAAGTCCGGGCTTTGTAGTTAACCACTATTAGGTCAATTGATGGAAATTAATTGGTCTTTCACACTGGCCGTGTGTAGGCTAAAGTATGGAAAAATAGTCAGACTGAAAAATTTAATGCCATAGCCGGGATTTGAACCACGGATCTGTGGTTGTTGTCTCATGTGCTTATGAGAACTCCTAAGTGGTTTACCGGAAAAAGTTCAAGTCAGTTGGAGAATTTGTCATGTCGAGACATTGGCCATAGTAGCTCAAGGGTTAGAGCGGCTGGACGGCAACCAGTAGATCCGTGGTTCAAATCCCGACTATGTATTACGCTCTCTTTCCATACGGCCAGTGTGAAAGAACAATTGATTTCCACAAATAAATTTTGTTACTAAATTAAATATACAAATAGCTATATTAATAAAATAAATTAAAATAAAATAGGCATTGCTACATTTTAAAAGATGTTCACCTCTCTTGCTCCCTAATGAAAAATAACTGCACTCATTCTTGCAAATGAAAGCATAATAAACCATCAAATTCCCATTTACAATAGATTTCAGAAAAACACAGAAAGATAAACTAAAATAAGTTATGCCTGAATTGTAACCTTGAAAGAGAGAAATTGAGAGAGAGGGAGAGCTACTATATTTTCCATGATTAATCCACCTCTTCGTGGGCCTAGCTGTAGAAGAGCCCTTAAACCTCACTCACTTACTCACTCAATCACTCACTCACTCACTCACTCACTCACTCGACCTCTTCACCAGACAATTGCGATTGGTCATGGTGCCTGATCTGATTTGTCATTTTTGGTATCGGAGATTCCGTTATATTAAAACCAGCTTTTAAATTGTGGTCAGAGAACTTCTGTTCCTGATCTTCGTGAGGATCATCTGCGCTCACTTGTATACTTGCGTAGATGTAGCTGTTGAGGTTGGTAGGTACAAATGTTTAGATGTCTTCTGTTAGCCACGCAATCCTCACCACCAAATACATAGAAGGTGGGATATATTGAACAGTAGCCCACAAGATGTCCCGGGGAAAAAAAACTGACATCACTAACATAAACATTCGGTTTAGTTGTGATTATTCCTCTGACAGGCTTTGCACGTTTTAAGATAAGTGGTTATGCACAACGGCAATCGATGCTGTAGTGGGTTGCATGTATTACACTAATTACACCATGATTAATGCAGTATTGTACAATGCCTTTCGGTATTGCATGGTATTTTTACAACTCTACTGACATTCATCTTGCCTATGCGCTACTGTCACGATAGCAAGGGTACAAAGGGGGGCGCAACCGGCTCAATGGCCGACATTTCCAGCAATTGCTGTCCACATCTATTCGCTTTGCTTTATCACATAATTAACGTAATAAACAGAAATTTGTGTTCAACAATTTGCAACGCATTTGACTATTTACACGTATAAAAATACATTTCTTCTGAAGGTTCATTATACCCGTATGGATGTTCCGTATCATGAAAGAAAAATAATTTTGTGTATATGTGTGTGTATATAGTTCATTTAATCCATTTTGTTTCGTGTTAAGATTACGTAATCATGGTTAATTGTAAAAACCCTGTGTGTGGGCTACTTCAAATATTTTTACGTAAACACTTGCTTGTTTTTGAAATAATAAAATAAAATAATAAAATGAAAACCTTCCCAACTTGGATGTTGGGTTATGCCATTTGGTATAGAAGAAATTAATTCCACGAATGTATTGTGGATGTAATACACTAACTATAAGTAAGACAAATCTAGAAGCTGTAGATACAGAACTGGTTCATTTTGCCACACAGCCATGCTCGGATTAAAAACTAGCGTTTTTAGTTTAAAAACAAAATGCAGAGATCCCATAGACAAATACTAGAAAATACACTATGATATACAGATTTGGACCCATCAATGAATATCACTATTTCAAGAAAATGATGCAGAGATCAGACTGTAGGAATTGCATCACCTGGTGGATGTCCGATGATGGTGGTTATTTTGAATTATCTGTTTTATTTTGTTCAACAAACCACAGAATTCAAGTATAGTCTTTTGTCGTTGATTTGGCAGCTCCATTTCTGTCCTAACATACAAGGTTTTAGTTTAACATTATAAATAAGAGGCATAAAAATACGAGGGCTGTTCAATAAAGAATGATCATAATTTTTTACGGTCATAATCTTTCGCACTAACATTCATACTTATTATATTCTGTTAGCTTAATGTGAAATACACACGCCGTAGTAGTTTCATTGTTGGTACTCCTGGTTCCAGCCTGTGAGAACTAGGCAAGTTCAGACATGTTCAGTATCGCCTACCGCTGCAATGGAGGTAACATGCAGTTAAAGTTGATGTTAGAGGAAGATCCGGAGTTTCTTTCAAACGTAATCGCTGCTGATGAAACTTGGCTACATCATTTTGATCCTGAGAGCAAACAGCAAAGCTCAGTGTGGAAATTTCCTTCATCACCAACCCCCAAAAAGCAAAAGTGGCTGCTTCTGCTGGAAAACTTGTGGTCATCTCATTCTTTGATATTCATGGAATGGTTTATCAGCATGTTGTACCTGCACACACATCAGTAACTGCACAATACTACAGGGATGTCCTGAAAACATTGCGAGTCCATATCAGGAGCAAAAGACCACATTTCCACGAAGTAGGCTGGATGCTGCACGGCGATAATGTGCGGCTGCATATTGCTAATGTTGCCGAGTATCTTGCAAAATTTAACGTGAACTGCATCCCTCACCCTCTCTTTAGTCCGGATTTAGCCCCATGTAATTTTTTTTCTATTCCCTAACTTGAAGAAACGCTTTCGTGGGAGGCATTATCCATCATCAGAAGCAGTGGCGAAGGCTGCGGAGGCGATGTTGAAGGACCTCTCAAAATGGTTTCCAGCATGTCTTTGAAGACTGGCAGAAACGCTGGGACAAGTGCGTCACATTCAGGGGAGACTATTTTGAGAAGGACCATCAAAATTATGAGGATGAGTAAAGGTACGTTGTCAAACAAATTTGTGATCATTCTTTATTGAACAGCCCTCGTATAACCTTATTATTACGTTTGTATACTTATAAAACAGGCCTCTGACTGCCATTAATGAGAGTATTGGGGAACATTCTACATGAAATCTGACAGCAAAATAATAGCATTTTAAATTTCTAGTAATATATGCAATATTTAAATGAAGTAGCGTAACAATTTTTATGCATCAGCTTTGATGGAAATACAAACAACTTTCCGAAAGTCAAGTTGTACAAGAAACAATGGTCAAGTTGTTCAAATAAGAGCTTCATTCTTTTGTCATTTAAACATACTTTTTATCCAAATAAATCATTTAATTTTTAAGGTAGGTTCTGATATTTTTTATTAACTTTTATCTTCTTATATCACTTAAAACCAGTTTACAAGTGTTTGTTTTCTGTTTAAAACATGTATATTTTTGTAAACTTGTTAAAATGAATGTTAGTATTTTCAATTTGCACTTTCAGGATTGAAACAATAAATTTGACCTACTCAATCTGCTGTTCAACGCACTCGTTTCATTGGGCAGCCCTCACACATTCAATTTCAGCCTCTCAAACTTTTAATTTGGATTTTTTCTCCTGTTCAATAAAAAGTTCCTATAATTTTGATAATGCTTGGTTCTTTTGCCGTCAGAACTTTGGCGCGCCCGTGGAACTACACACAATAATTCTGTAGTCCAGTATTGACTATATTCACGTTAATTTGTTGAGCTAATGTGTTAACGATTTTGTAGGCGATCAGTCGAAACTGGCGCCAATTTCATCTAGTTTATTTTCTGTTAAAGCTGATGTAGAATGTTTCTTGTGCAACATTGAACCCGGACTTCAAATGTGTTAACACCTCACCATGGCCGCAAATTGGAGTGAAGTGCGATAAGTGCTATAACAATAATAGCACCCATTTTGTTATTGAAGCAATGAGAGATACGTGAGGTAAATATTTCAGTGCGTCTCTGCCGACACCATTTCACCGACATCTCTCGGTTCCCTTGCGCATTAGAGAGAACCCGCAAACGGGTTATCATTTGTTTTAATGATTCTATATTTGTGGGTTGGAACCGGTGCTCCGATACCCGGCTTCGGAAAGTGCATGGGTGTATACAAGTGGAGATTTTTAGACCCATACAGTACACTTATGTCCGATTTCAACAGGTGTTAAGATTTAGTACGAGTTTAGCAATAATTAAACCGAAAATTGCATTTCACCAAGTGTTAATTTAACACCTGTGTTAAATCTCTTGTTAAACCAACAAGCCAAATTTCTGTTAAGTCCTTAACAGTTGTAAATAGTCAAGATGGCGGCCGTGGACGCAGCTGTTAATGTCGATTTGCTATATTTAAGACCGTCTTAACGGCACTGGTAATAGAGTACGGCTTATGAGGAGAAATTATTTTAAAGAGCTATCAGAAGAAAAATGTCTACAGAGGTATAGACTGTCCAAACAAATTGCTAGGAAGTTACTGCGGAAGTACAAGAGAGGTTAGAATGTGCATCGAAAGGAATATGCCGATCTCGCCATTGCTTCAAGTATTAATAACGTTGCTATTTTATAATTCACTAAATTATGTGGATAATACACCGTCCACCTCCCGTATTGAAACGTTCAAGTCACTTGTCCTTCGCGCCTCGTTTTAAATTTACGTAATAGTGAGTTAGAACATGCATCGAAAGGAATATGCCGATCTCGCCTTTGCTTCAAGTATTAATAACTTTGCGATGTTATAATTCACTGAATTATGTGGATAATACACTGTCCACCTCCCGTCTTGAAGCATTCAAGTCACTTGTCCTTCGCGCCTCGTATTAAAAATACGGAATACTGACGAAGTTGTTTGGTGCTTGTAGTAGTGACACATGCATTTGAATTAAATTCGTTTCCAATATTTTCCCACGTGACATCTTTCTCTTTTACATTCACCGCATCCATCCTCTTATTTTCCACAATATCAGTACACTTCGTCACTAATTCGGTTAACAATTCTTTCTTCATCGATGAAAAATTTGTATCACGGCTTTTGTTTACGATTTTGTTCACCCGCCACTTTTTCTGCTGTGTGCAGACGAAAATGAAAACAAAAGCGCATCGCAGTACGTTCAGAAAATAATACGACTCATCCATAGCCTTCTATAGCTGTAATATTTAAAAGTTTCTTGGCGTGAACACGTGCTTTTTAACATTTTCAGAAAACAGGTTGGTGAAATGCAGGAAATTTAACTGTGGTGTTAGCACTGTTACAGTTGTTACGTTAAATTTGTTAACGTCGATTTTAACATCTGTTGGTGAAATCGGGCATGTGTTGCATTTGAGCTGACTGTGGAGCACGAGAGGCATCGTTCCGCTTGGGAAAAGCGAGGTACTGACCACATCGACCTGTATCGGCTGGATGGCCGCCCATCTGTCCCTTGCGCATATAGTCGTGAAGTCAGCAACGTGTTGACAAGCTTGGGACCACAATGGCTATTGTGTAGATTAAGCTTCAACGGCCATGGTACCTGCAAGCAGGCTCTAGGAAAACGCCTGCAAACTCTCGTTTAACACATCCGGTCAGGAGCTCCGTGGAGGCTGCGAAACGCTTTATTCTTCTGTATATGGGATCTTTCCTTTTGATGACAGTTATCTACACTATTTTGTCCATGGCAATTGTTAAAACTAAGTAATGAAATAGACATACTTTTTGTTACTCTCGACGAAATGTATTCATTTAAGCAGATTTAGCATACACGAGTACTAATGTTTTGATTACTTATAGATTTCTCGACTGCTTATAGATGTTTATTTACAACTATCGTTAAATGAACTCTCATAATACATGATACTACTGCGTTTGTCTCTGGTTTCCATAATCAAAAATAAATATTAATTACTCAAGAGACAAGCAAAGAGCACTATGAACCGTCAAGACAAAGGTTTTACGAGTTTGAACAACTTTTAAGCGCATATCTCTAAGGTTTTCTTTGTTTATTTTTTTCGAAATTAGTATATTCAATGAAAATGTAATTTCAAACACAAAACTATAGTTTCTTTTATTGACAATTCTTCTAAGATGTCTTGTATACAAAAATACAGCTTGTGTTTTGGTTGAATATCTTCCGTGTATTTGTCGCAGATGTAATACTTTGAGTGCTTATTTATGGAAACTGTTAAGAAATCTATTCTCGGCAGCACAATGTCCTATCGTTGTTCCCATAACAAAACACTATAGCATTCAGGATATTCGGAAACTATTCACGACATAACCAAAACACAGCTTACTACAGACGACTAAGCAGCTGCAACATATCAGCGAAATGCAAGGCAGAAGTTCCAGCAGAGAGGTTTCCGTAAAATCTAAATGCCAACCAACGGATCAGAACACGATAATTATAGCTTTATCTTTCATCAGCTCAACTACGTACAACACATCTTCAACTGCTTCAGGAGAAATGTGGCAGCATGCAAACTCTGAGAGAGCAATTGCTTCAAGAACTTGCTGGACTCCTACCTCTAATTAAAAGAAAATCTGGAGAACGTGTTAAGGTCATAGTGCAATGGAGGTCTGAGGAGGTCACGGCCAACGTGAAATGAATATGGTGTTATTTGAGTGCTAGAGTTTCGTAGGTAAGGCACGTCCAAACACGTTCACTCCAATTAAATGCTTGTTTAACAGTGCTCCTTAATGCGTCAACATGGTAGTGAACGTTACGAAATTGATCAGGATTATCAAGCAAGTAGTAATTTTATGGTCCGAATTAAACAATAGAAACAAACTTATGTAATGTGTAAAGTACAAACATTAAATTGATGGGAATAATCATTTCTTCCATACTAGCCGGTGTAGGCTAAGGTTTGAATGAGTAAAGCCAGACTGAAAATTCAACGCCAAAGCCGCGATTTGAACCATGGATCTCCCGCTCTCCGTGCGGTTGCACATAGTACGAGGACTGTTCAATAAAGAAGGACACTTTTGTCAACGTACCTTTACTCATCCTCATAATTTTGATGGTCCTTCTCAAAATAGTCTTCCCTGAATGCGATTCACTTCTCCCAGCGTTTCTGCCACTCTTCAAAGACATGATGGAAACCATTTTTTCAGAGATCCTTCAAAATCGCCTCCACGGCCTTCACCACTGCTTCTGATTATGGATAATGCCTCCCACAAATGCCCGCCTCGTTAGAGTGGTGGTAGCATGTCTGCCTCACGCTCAAGAGGTCCCGAGTTCGAATCTCGGTCAGGGTGAGTTACCTGGGTAAGGTTTTTTCCGGGGTAAGGTTTTTTCTTATCCTGAAAAACGAATGTCGGGTAGCCCTAAGCTCTATGGACCTCGGGCTCATTTGAGCATTATTTCACCCATTCCATTCATCGTCCGATATTACTTAACAATGGAGGACGTAAATTATAAAAAAAACGCCACAAAGGCGTTTCTTCAAGTTAGGGAATAGAAAAAAGTCACATGGGGCTAAATCCGGACTATAGGGAGGGTTAGGGATACACTTCACGTTGATGTTTGCAAGATATTCAGCAACAACATTGGCAATATGCATTATGGTGGTGCAGCATGCAGCCTGCTTCATGCAAATGTGGTCTTTTGCGCCTGATATGGACTTGCTATGTTTTCAGGACATCCCTGTAGTATTGTCCAGTTACTGATGTGTGTGCAAGTACCATGCTGTTAAACCATTCCATTTTTTTTTTTTTTTTTGTAAAATCCGGCAGGGCAGTCTCCAGTCTCCAAGCCGGCTTACTGAGTCGTTTCAGGACCACGGCAAGTTGTACTCTACTGCCGGGGAGTTTCCAAACTCCGGCAGGGCAGTCTGCGGTCTCCGAGCCGGCTTAGTGAGTCGTTTGAGAACCACGGCAAGTTGTACTAGACTGCCGGGGAGTTTCCAAACTCCGGCAGGGCAGTCTCCGTTCTCCGAGCCGGCTTATTGGGCCGTTCCAGGACCACAGCAAGTTCTGCTATCCTGCCGGGGAGTTTACAAACTCCGGCAAGGTAGTCTCCGTGCCAGCTTAGTGGACTGTTTTATGAACACAGCAGTTGGGATGGCGGTTGTACTAGAATGCCGGGAGTTTCACTGTTCAGTGGTGAGGATTCTGCCCTCTGCTCTGTCGTGGCTCCTTGGAGTCGGTTACACTCTTTTCTCTCACCTCATCCTTCATCCCGGGGGTGCCCCTCTTGGGGAAAGGTACGAACGTTCAGTCTGGTCTAAGTGCGGATTCCCCTCAGTAAATTCTATTTTATCCTATCTCAATAAAGTAATATGCCAGCTTTGAATGTGTTAAGTTGAAACAAAATTTGACATGAATATTGTGTATAAAGTGTACCCAAATACGATTCCGCAATACTGTTGTATCGAATATTTTCAGAAACAGCTTCTGCTATTGCATAAAACTGTCGGTGAAAGCGATCAAAGTTTGCGATAAATAGCTGGGTATGAAATATCCTGTTTTAGTTTTGAAAGCTGAATATTTCCTATTTAAACTATTTATTGTTTTGTATTTTTACTCTTGTTCACCAATGAACTTTATATACCGTTTTTGTACAATTCTTGACCAAAGCTGTGAGCTGCCAGTTATTTATAATGAGTTTAAAGGAAAACAGTGCCTCAAACCAAGTTCGAACTGCGGCTATGGAGTTAACTTATAGACACTTTAACTCATGTGTACGTTTTATCCAAAAAGTACTTTTCTTGTAATAAAACAGAAAGTGTGTGACACCCTGCCCCCACATACACATAGTGCACAATAAGGGAACTTTGAAATATTTTCATATATTGTAACAGCACTGAGGAATAATTTATTTAAAAATCATGGTAGGCCTTTTCCTAGAACAACTACAAAGTTTTTTGCAATAAATTTAATATCATCTCAGAAAATCAGTTTGGTTTCCAAAAAATTAAATCTACAATACATGCAATTAGCAAAGGAAATGACATAATCGTTCGTGCATTAGATGAAAAGGAGATAGTGGTAGTAATCTTTCTTCACCTCTCCAAAGCTGTCGATTATGTTAACATAAAAATCTGGTCTCAAAATTAGAAAACTATGGGATAAGAGGCACCCCATTAGAATGGATAAGTTCAAACCTCCACAACAGACAGCAGTGCGTAGAGATAATATATAACATAGAAGGAAACTTGAAAAAAATTAAATCAATGTTTAAACCGATAACACATGGAGTCCCGCAGGGGTCTGAATTGGGGCCATATCTATTTATACTGCACATAAACTACTTGTTCAAAAAATACAGAATGCAGGAGGATTAGCTATTGGGTATGCGGATGATACTACCATAGCGGTAACAGGAAAAACAGCAGCAGAGGTCCAAAATAAAGCAAACAAGTTATTAGAGGTAGTTAGAATATACGTATTTATCAGAGCTAGGAATGTCACTAAACACAAATAAAACAGAATGGATGCAAATTGGAGTAAATAATAAAATGCAGACAAACATAACTTTAGTAATCCAAAATGAGCAAATTCAACAAGCAATGCAAACAAACTTTTTAGGACTAGTTATTGATAGTAATTTAAAATGGAACAAACATATTGAAAAAATTTGCAACAAAATAAATAAGGGCATATATGTGTTAAAAAAAGTAATACAAATCATGGATGTGAATAGTGCCCTGAAAGTATATTACGCTTTTATACACTCTCATCTAAATTATGGGAAATGTGTAGTGTTTAACGCCTGCTTTTACCACATATGGCACCGCAGGCGATGACACTGATGATACATGAGATGTAGGTGTAGCACCGGTGGAATGAGATGGCGGGGGAAACCGGAGATCCCGGAGAAAACCCATTGTGTTGTCCATCACAAATCTCACTTTGCGGTCGCCTGGGATCGAACCCAGGCCACCTTGGTGAGACCCAAGTGGTCTAACCACTGATCCACGGCGTGGCCTCAAAATTATGGGCCCGCCTCGGTAGCGTAGATGGTAGCGTGTCTGCCTCACGTTCAAGAGGTCCCGAGTTCGAATCTCGGTTAGGGTGAGTTACCTGGATAAGGTTTTTCCGGGGTTTTCCCTTATCCTGGTAGACGAATGTCAGGTAACTCTAAGCTCCATGGACCTGGGACTCGTTTGAGCATTATTTCACCCATTTCTTTTATCGTCCGATATGACTTAACGTTGAAGGACGTGACGTAAATTAAAAAAGAAATATATATATATATATATAAATTATGGGATTATCTTATGGGGAGCAGCAGGAAAGAAACAGAGGCTAAGAATATTTAGGTTACAGAAGCGAGCAATAAGATTAATTAAAAGAATTCCAAGAAGAAACTCATGCAAGAGTAGTTTTAAAATTCTCCGAATACTTACACTACCCTACTTATATATATATATATATATATATATATATATATATATATATATATATATATATATATATATCAAGTATATAGTAAGAATGCACATAGAGGAAAAGAATACTAATATTCATAGGCATAACACAAGAACAAACTGAACTATTTTAGAAACAGATTGAGAGGCACGGCAGGTAACAAGTGTATAACAATGCAAAAGATTTATACAATCATTTACCTCACCTCATCAAGGAAATAAATTCAGAGGTGAAGAAAATTGAGGCAATTAAGACACACGTGTTAAAAATGCCTTCTATTCAATTGAAGAGTATAAAATATCACATGTCACTAGTAGTTAGTCATGCAATATAAAAGATTTATAGTACTAATGTATGTAAATTACTGTACAGTTCTTGTTTATGTTTAGTGTATTTCTGTCGAAGCCTTGTAAAATTGTTTGCAAATGGTGAATAAAATCTGAATCTGAATGAATTTAGACAAATAAAGAAATATTCTTAATAATTTGACGTGTTTGTTTTTGTTCTTTTTGTTCACACGATAGCTCAGAAAATACTCCAATGCATTTCCGAAAGATAAAATATAGAAAGCCATGTAAATCTTTATATATTTTACGGGTACGCATGTGAAACTGCTCATATTAGATGTTTCATTCTCAAGCCAACACATTTAATCCGTTGTTTTCGATCAACAGCTCGTGCACACTTGTCATAATCATAACTCTCTGTAGTTACCTAATCCAACCACGAACATTAGCTATTTAATGACCCTCTTCGGGAGAGCCATGAAAAATTTACTGCAATACTCATGCAATAATTGTTGCGTCAACTACTCTACGTGACAGGTGACATGTCTGATTCAGAATTCCGAATGGCAGTAACGACTCAACTTAAGGTTAAACAAAAATTATTGGGTTCTGAAGAAACTTTTGCACTAGTATACTTAAAGTTTGTAATGACCCAATCAACAAAGGAGGTAATACAAAAACTTAACATCGTGAAGACGCCCGAAGTTGGGAGTGTCTAGTTCTTGGAAGCGACTTTGAACTCTCTTCATTTACGAGGGGCAGCTGATAAGTCCCAGGCCTCAGAAAAAAAGAACATTTTAATTTGTTTTTCTTTATTTCTAAACAAACTTCAGAAAGGCTGATACATTTGTCACATCGGTGTTCTAATTTAATTAAACTATTTCTGTAGTGCGATTTATCATGGTCCTCAAAATATGTGTTTACCGCATCATTGACTTTCTCGTTGATGTGAAATCTTCGGCCAGGAAATTTTTTTAGGTTAGGGAACAGCTGGTAGTCACTGGGTGCTAGATCTGGCGTTCAAGCAATTCGAAGTTTAATTCGCACATTTTCCCAAACAATGACTGAACAATGGACCGGAGCATTGTCGTGAAGAAACAAGATTGTTTTTTCTTCTTTGCCAAATGAGGTATTTGTCTTTTCACCTGATCACTCAAACATTGCGTGTCTGCCTCACGTTCAAGAGGTCCCGAGTTCGAATCTCAGTCAGGGTGCCTTACCTGGATAAGATTTTTCCGGGGGTTTTCCTTATCCTGATAGACGAATGTCAGACAACTCTAAGCTGCATTGACTCCGGACTCATTTGAGCATCATTTCACCCATTTCATTCATCATCCGATATGACTGAACGTTGGAGGACGTAAATTACAACAACAAAAGACCTCAAACGTTGCAGTAAGCTTGCGTAGTAGTCACCAGTGATACTTTTATCCTTTTCCAAGTACTCAATAAAAGTAATTCCCTGTGTATCCCAAAAACAGTCGCCATAACCTTGTCAGCTGATAAAATTGACTTTGCCTTTGTTGGAGTTGGTTCACCTGGCGCAATCCACTGTTTTGTCTGTGATTTACTTACTGGAGTGTAGTGATGTATCCGCGTTTCATGTATTGTAATAAGCCGTCTCAAAAATTTACTGGAATTTTTATGGTAGAGTTCCAAATTCTTAACAGAAAGAGTTTTTATTTGCACCTTTTGATCAGGTGTCAACAAACGCGGCACCTATCTTCCACAGATTTGTGAAAACCCAAAAGATTACTTAAAATATTTCCTGCGCGTTCTTTTGATATTTTTACAGCCTCTGCTATTTTAAACAACTATTATCTGTGGTCTTCCAGTACTAAACGATTAATTTGTTCAATGATCTCTGGAGTTGTGACTTCCACAGGGCGTTTAGAGCGAGGCTCATTATCACTAGTGCTCGTACGTCACATTTTAAACTCTGCACCCCACCTTTTAATCATTATATATGAAGGAGCAGAGTCTTTCAATGTACTATTTCCTCCTTGATTTCTTTAGACGTTAAGTCTTTCAAATGGAAGTATTTAATCACTGATCGTTTTCCCAAATTCTCCATTTTCATGAAACCTCTACACCTGTCTTGTTTAAAATGCTGTCATTCAAAAACTAAACAAGCTATTGATCTGTAACTATGGATTCAAGTTAGTCCAGAGTTAAGTTATATGATTCTATCAGTCAAACTGGCCCAGTGACGCCATATCTATGTGCGGCCCAGGACTTATCAGCCGACCCTCTATATCAAACGTTTCAAAAATAAAATTCCGTGGCGTAACAGCCCTAGTAGGTCAAAGCGTGGCAACTCGATTGCCGGCCTCACGCCCACATACGTAAAGTAGAGGCAGGCGGTCATCCAACCGATACAGGATGGAGATGTGGTCAGCATCTCGGCAGCCCCAGCTGGAAAGTTGACTTACGCAACCAGGGCCACTACCTAGCGTAGCTCCTCAGTTTCCGCATGGTGCTGAATGGGCTCCGTTCCTACACACGGGACTTAAAATCCGCACGCCTCCCAGGGATGGAATGATATCGGGTGCTTTCCGAAAGCATGGGGCCTTACAAGAAACTATCACTGTACTCACACCGCTACGCACTTGAAAATTTGATGGTATAATACCTGCTGTATACGAGGGCTATTCAATAAAGAATGATCATAATTTTTACGGTCATAACGTTTCGCACTAAAACTCAATCTTATTATATTCTATTAACTTAATGTGAAAGAAATACGCCGTAGTAGTTTCATTGTTGGTACTCCTGGTTCCCGCCTGTGAGAACCAGGCAAGTTCAGACCTGTTCATTATCGCCTACAGCTGCAATGGAGGTAACATGCAGTTAAAGTTGATGTTAGAGGAGGATCCTCAATTTCTTTCAAACGTAATCACTGGTGATGAAACTTGGCTACATCATTTTGATCCTAAGCGCAAACAGTAACGCTCAGTGTGGAAATCTCCTTCATCACAAACCCCCCAAAAAGCAAAAGTGGTTGCTTCTGCTGGGAAAGTTATGGTCACCTCATTCTTTGATATTCATGGAATGGTTTATCAGCACGTTGTACCTGCACACACAACAGTAACTAGACTATAGGGATGTCCTCCAAATATTGCAAGTCCATATCAGGCGCAAAAGATCACATTTCCATGAAGCAGGCTGGATGCTGCACCACGATCATAATCGGCCGCATATTGCCAATGTCGCTACTGAATATCTTGCAAAAATCAACATGAAGTACATCCCTCACCCTCCCTATAGTCCGGATTTAGTCCCATGTAACGTTTTACTATTCCCTAACTTGAAGAAACGTCGTCGTGGAAGGCATTAACCATCATCAGAAGCAGTGGTCGGTGCTGCGGAGCCGATTTTGAAGGATCTGTCGAAAATGTTTTCCAGCTTGTCTTTGAAGATTGCCTGAAACGCTGGGACAAGTGCATCGCATTCAGCGGATACTATTTTGAGATGGACTATCAAAATTATGAGCATGAGTAAAGGTACGTTGTCAAAAAAAAAAAAAAAAAAAATTGTGATCATTCTTTACTGAACAGCCCTCGTATAAACCATGTGCACCAAAGATCTACTGCGGAGTAGAACCGCAACGTCCACAAGTGAATCCTGGAAAGTGCCACATGCAACCACTTGCAAGTAGCCGCTGGACATCCCTCGTCAGCTCAGTTTCGCGTATGGGGGACAGCGCGCTTTATGCATTCCATGTGTTGGCCACTATCCTCAGTGGTAAACAATCCCTCACGTACCATACTGTGTTATTATGTCTGTATGTTCCTATGTATTCTGGACTCATTTTCGGGTACTTCCAGCTATACTCCACACCAATTTTTGGCACACAGGCCTCACATAGAGCACAGATGATGTCATACAGGTGTAAGCATAGTGATAATTCTCTTGTTAGCCCACTACGCCACAGCGCAGGACTTATCAAACGTTTAGTTATTTGAATTCTAACGGATAACGTCATAACTAATGACAACAATGAAAATGTTTCGGGATTAAAAATAGTGAATTTTAATGTATTTCCATCTGCTGAATTCAAACATCACCATAAAAAAGATAGATTAGCTCTTGTTTTGAAGATAGTGATATTTCATATTTTAGAGTGAATATTTTAAATTTGGGGGAACTTTTTGGGGAGTTGGCACGCCTGTCAAATAACAAAATACAATCAGAGAGAAGTTTTGGAAATTAAGTGATGCAAAAGTTAAGGAAGGCATTTTTCTCGGACCACAAATAAGAGAACTTGTAAAGGATCCAGCATTTGACAAAATTTTGGAGGGGAAAGAAAAGGAAGCTTGGAAAGCCTTCAATGGTGGTGTTCTTGGTTTTTTAGGCAACAAAAGAGGTGACAACTACAAGCATTTGATGACAGTGCTCCTGCAAAAATACCGTAACCTTGGATGGAACATGTCCCTTAAGATCCATTTCCTCCACTCCCACCTAGACTTTTTCCCTCCTATTTGTGGAGCTGTTAGTGATGAACATGGGGAGCGATTCCATCAGGACATTTCTGTTATTTAACAAAGATATCAGGGCCGTTGGAATGAAGTAATGCTTGCGGATTACTGCTGGTCTTTGTATAGGGATTCTGCAGAACTCCATCACAAGGGGCAAGCTAAAAGACGACGAAATCAATAGGCCACCACATGATTCTCTTCAGACACGACTATCTGCGAAGTATTCTTCCAGCAATTTAGACCTCTTAGCATGTAATTGCCAGTTAAACATATCAAATGCACTTTCATTGTTAGCATGTATGTAATTAAAATGTATCCTTTTCTCTCAATCTGTTAATATGTAATACTTCCACCTTGTGTATGTCATAGAAACTAGAGCTAATAAAAAATGTTCATTGTCATGTTTGTTTTTCTCAATCCAAAATTTGTAGGAATTACCTCACGAAGTGCTCGAAACGTTCAAAAATTATTTGGTTGTTGCCCAGTGTAATGTATTGGGCAGTTATTAGCTAATGCTATATTTTATTCATTCAAAGGTTTAGACCCGTTCACCGCATCCTTAGAATACCTCTATAATGAGTTTCTACAAATGATGGTAGTGATAAACATATGTATATCGTTGTTTTACTTCCTGGTAAAGCGTAACAGATTTATCAAGATAAAACAACACAAAGTTAGCGGATCTTTTATTTATAAATTATTTTCACTTCTGGGTATTTTCTGAAAGTTTTGGCAACACTTCCTGCACTTAGTATAAGGTAAGGGAAATGGAAGAAAGCAAATTGAAGTTTTGTAGTAAACAAATAAGACAATATTTATCATATCCTGTTCAGAATGAAGGTTTAAGTTCCTTTTGTAGATTTGCATAATCAGACGTTGACTTGAGTTACAATATGTGTGGTTTAAATGTAATACATGTAAACATTAAACTTACAACAGCATTAAGACACCTGAGCATCAAGAATGCATAATACTGGTATCCTTTAGAAACCGAATGTAAAGTATGAAAATAGATGCTACATTGTAAAACAGATATTTTAAATGCAACTCCATGATCTCTTTAGAGTAATGGGGTGCCAATGGAGAGAGTAATGCCACAAAAAGAATGGGGCAAGGATGTGTGTCTCTACTTTGTAGTAATCAACATACAGTGAACGTTCATGTAACCGAATTCCTTTGTTGTTCAGGTATTTCTGACAATTTCTTTGGAATTTGTCCATTACATTCTGCAGATCCCTCTGAGAATAGTTTCCTGATGTATATTATCTTTAATTTCATCCTATTTGTTGATTGATTTTATGCACTCGGATAGAAATAGAAGGGGGGAAATGGGGAAGGCATATATTGTTTGTAACAACTATCCTGAAACACATAATGAATTTCCTGCAGTGAGAAGTTCGGTGTATGTTCCGTAGCAGAGTCTTGTAGAAAGGTCGCGAAAACATGTTCTCTCTCAGTTAATGGTTGCGAAATGGTTTGCACAGATGTGTCACTGTTATTCGTTTCCTGAAAAAGTAACAGCCTATTACTCTCTCACCAGTAATGTACCACACTCCTATTTATTGATCATGCAGGGTTCTTAGTGCATTACATTAGGCTGTTCAGAGCCCCAGTAAGTTATTTTGGGAATTAACATACCCACTTGAGAGGATCCATGGTTTGTCTGAAAAGAACAAGGCGTAATTTTTTTCGTCATTCAAAATCAATCTGCAAAACCGCAATCTTTTTGCAGGGCCACTCGGTTTAAGTTCCTGCACTTCAGTAATTTTGTAGGACTTTATTAACTTTATAATTTCGTAGCCATTCGAACAGAACTGTAATAAATTCCCATTTGTTGAGAAATACGTTGAACTAATGTTTTGGATACCTTTCCAGAACATGTCCAATGTCATCAAGAGTTTCTTTTATGAGTACTGTGCGTGGTTGTGCGTTTCTTACCAAGAACGCTTCCCGTTCATAAAATTTACTAATCGATAAATTGAACTGCGATTCGGCATGTGAACATAAGGAAATTCCTCATGAGATAATCTCCTTACAGTTCGCACTAATTCTGCACGCACATATGAACCACGCATGAATACACTTTGAAGAATAGAATATTTATGTTATTCCAATTCACTTGTATTGCGTCGCCTGACAAACACGTGCTACTTGAATAAGTTTTTAACTCATACTGAAACCTCGTGAAGGAGAGACGAAGCATTCTCCCCGCCTCCGCTGATAAAGCCATTGGTCCTGCGGTTGCTTTAAGCATTGCTCACCAAGTATAATCTCTACCCATACATTTTTATGATACTATTTTCTATCCAGAGCTAATACAAATGGAGAAGATAGTAACCTTTTTATACTAAAGGAATTGAGAAAGAGGTATTCCGGAAGCAATTGGATAGGAACATTTTGGTTAAGAAAAAAAAATTCTTTCCCGCTGAAACATGAAAACGTAATAATGTATCCTTAGTTGCCAAACTTGTGGTGCCAAATGTAAATAAGCTGAAGACTAGCAAGCTATTTTGTTCCATCCTTTTAAGGGACTTTGTTACACTTGAGTTATGTGTTCACAATAAACTGAAACACAAATCATTTTTACTGTCCTCACCATGTTTCTATAAACCACCAGCTCTTTTTTCCCCACTAGATGAAAATTATATTTTTCAAACAATGAGTTTCTTAGCCATAGAGGCAGGAAAGAATGTTTTAGTGCACATTTAATAGAAGTTATCTTGTACTAAATTCGTTCTTTCTTCTTTGAACAGAATTGTTTATAGATGCTTCATATTCGTGTATGAAACTCCGAAGTAATAACTGGCAAAAATTCAAACATGACGCTGCAAATTGTGATCTGTGGTCTGCGTGATGTTCATTCACTATCATAAAATGCTTTCTCATTACAGGGATATTATAATGCTGAGACAGCAAAATCTTATGGATGATAGAAAGGTTTCTCTATGGGTATAAATGACCATAATCTCTCACGAATACTAGGATTACTATGTTTCGATAGTATTAATGCGGGAAAGACCGTAGAGTTTTGGCAGCAAGACTAGAACGTGTGTGCATACTCACCACAATCCTATCACCCGTCCTGTTTACATATGCCAATAAGTCTGCTAACTGTGCTACATCTTGTCATTGCTCCTTTCTACTTTTTGTGAATTTAGAATAGAAAAAGTAGGTCGTAATAATGCTTCAAGTGAATGGAATACGAAATATATGCTAATTAGGCTACAACTATGTACATTTTGGTTGGTTGGATTTTAAAAACTCGCACACTTGCAATATATACATGTTTTTTATGTCTTCTTTCCTTTTTCTGTAAATCACCCCATACAAATGGGTTTAATAGGTACTCCTATTGACGCAAAAGTACCAGGACGTTTTGAACTAATGGGCGAAGAAATGATAAATGCTTATTTTCAGGGATAAGTGAAGCGACTTAGAGTATGAAGACACGGAGGAGTTGTTTTAATTTTAAAAAAAGCAAACAAAGAATAAAAAGCTAGGTTGAGCCTTGTTCACACTCAGAGCTTGTGTTCGATGAAAATGCCTTGTTGCGACCATATATACATTTACTGCAGTGACTGGTATAGTACCAGGCAGTTGATCGTTAAACTAAGTCAGCCGTTTAACTTAAAGCTGTATAATTTTGTTTTCCTTCCTTGAGAACAGTGAATCTATCTGGGAGAAAGCCTAGACACTGACAGTTTTATTTTCGATGCATTCTCATTATAAAAATGGCAGCTGAATTTGCGACGTGACTGTGTCAATGGCTCTGCTTGCTAAGACTCATCTCCAATCTCTGGACACGTGCAGCAGTGAACACAGCCTTGCAGCAGAACAAGATCGAACTCAACAGTGACCACCTGTGACAAGGCTTATAGAAATGGTTCCATTGAATGGTCTGAACTGACATCGTCTCGAGGCACTAGGAAAAGCGGAGATGGCTGAGGGAAGTCGGATCCCGTCAAGAGAAGTCGACTGTAAGAGGGCCGGATGCAAGTTATTGTCTTATTCCCCAATCCGTTGCGAATCCTTCACTTGAGTGTTCTTTCCCTCTTATTCTACATGAATGACATCAGTGAACCTTCAACAGGGGAAAACGTTAAGGGTCCGTGGACACATTCATCTTTGTCTATTGTATAAAGTCTTAGCTGAGACGGCTTCGATTCTATAAGTTACTTTAGCCTTAATGGCCAGTTATTTTTGTCAAACTAGATTTATAAATCAGTGACTAAAAAGTTTAAACAAATGAAATTTTGGTCTCGAAATGTGAATAAACATACCATATATGTAGGTTACATATAAAATACAGAAGTAAGTTTTTACAGGGCGATTTTAACACGTTTCATAAACATTTCAACGAAATTAAAAAAAAGGAAATTTCATCCTTAAGGAATTTTCTGAAGAAAAAAAAACAACCTAATAAGATTATTCACCAGTAAAGCCAAATTTATGAACTTAGAATGTATATATCTTATTCGCAAAAATGTAATCAAACTTCATTATTTGCTGTTTCCTCCTTACATAAAAACAGGTATTCCCTTTAGTCTCAGCTGAGGCGTCAAGTTTTTCAAATTTGATTCGCTTCGTACACAAGTATAGTAATTAACGTGAATTATTTGGTAAAAAAGCTTTTCTATAAATGTTCTGAACTATAAAATATTTGACAGGTAAAATAATGTGGACAATTTCTGCCTTCTTTCTTTCTGTCTGTCTTTCTTTCTTTCTTTCTTTCTTTCTTTCTTTCTTTCTTTCTTTCTTTCTTTCTTTCTTTCTTTCTTTCTTTCTTTCTTTCTTTCTTTCTTTCTTTCTTTCTTTCTTTCTTTCTTTCTTTCTTTCTTTCTTTCTTTCTTTCTTTCTTTCTCTCTTTCTTTCTTTCTTTCTCTCTTTCTTTCTCTCTTTCTTTCTCTCTTTCTCTCTCTCTTTCTCTCTCTCTTTCTCTCTTTCTTTCTTTCTCTCTTTCTTTCTCTCTTTCTTTCTCTCTTTCTTTCTCTCTTTCTTTCTCTCTTTCTTTCTCTCTTTCTTTCTTTCTTTCTTTCTTTCTTTCTTTCTTTCTTTCTTTCTTTCTTTCTTTCTTTCTTTCTTTCTTTCTTTCTTTCTTTCTTTCTTTCTTTCTTTCTTTCTTTCTCTCATCTGTTTGGGTTGTAGAGGACTGATCCGGATCCAGATATTAATTCGTTGAATATTTCTGTCATTGCTAAGCTTTTATAGAACATATCTTTTGAAAAAACAGTTGAATTCCTTAGCTTTGGAACAGTATCCAGTATGTTGTTTCACGAGTGCTTTTAGAGGCTGTGTAATGTCTGCGAGAAGTGTAAGTGCTCTTCAGAATACTTCAATGGTTAACCGCAATCACTCAGTCGGCCGTTAATAAATCTTTTGTGCCTTGATGTGCTAGAAGTGGGCTTAATTGGTGCCGCCGTCGGGACAACGCATGAGTACCAATGGGAAGCTTAACAGTATCACACGACTGTAACCTTGCTTGGGTCTGTTATTTAGACGCATTCCTTTTGAGAGTGGCTACATTCCACTGAACGTTGGCTGTGCTATTGACATAGAGCAAATAAAAATATAAAGCCAAAATTTAGCTCTATACCTTCTAATTAGAGCAAGTAGTTCTCTCTTTCTCTCTCTCTCACACACACACGCACGCACGCACGCATACACACACATCGGATGGCATAAGACCTAGAGAACTTTAAGTTCGTATATTTGGTCCACCTCGAAAGTACCACTTGATGAAAGAAGTGACATTCAGATAATCATGGATATCTTTTGACATATTGGAAATCTTTAATCACGATATCTGTCTGTTGTAGGTGTTATAAAGCACCTTCAAAAATAACAACCCCAATGTACACTTAGCTTTTTGCTGTCTAAACAAAGTTTTTTTCTAACTATGAATGTTATTTTCATACTTACATGAATGTACACTTTGGAAAATCAGCTTTAAATGTGTATTTAGCTATTTAAGGGTAAATATCTGTGGATATTTTACCCTAAACTTGAAATATTCTTTGTAATGAGGTATTTGTACTTATTTCTGTATAATGAAGTTCTGATCGCTTAAAACTCTGCAAAAACGAGAATAATAAAATGTTAAATGTCAAGTGATACCGTAAACATTTCATGGCTCCTGTCATGAAACTTATACTAGGAAAGTATACGTTTAAAATTTAATTACTTTGAGTAAATACCTGGTTCAAAAAAGGAAACTTTCTCGATTTTGGCCCAGGCGGAATTTGGGATTCTCTAGAAAGTGCAGATCAACTTTGGTTTTGAAAGTAAATGCAGTATCTAATTTTGTGATCTTTCTTTTACAAAAAGCAGGTGTAAAATAATATTCCAATTAACTAATCTCGGAAATAAATTTCCAAATGGCCGCCATCTGCCTAATTTACACTTAGAACAGCTCTGCTATTCCGTAGTACGAAAGTCTGTTACGATTTCCGTAAGATATGTATGATGTAAATAGTGAGGTCTGTAACCTTTGACCAGCTGTTGTGAATTGTTAAGATAATACTGACTTTTTCACTTAACATGAATGAATATACACCAGATTTTTTTTTTTTTTTTACCATGCCTCTATTACATCTGTTGACAATATACAATATAAATTTAACTAAGGATACCATAATGAAATTACCTTTAATTTTCCAAATCATTTAAAGCAATTAAATAATTATATAATCGTAATCAATGATATAATTTGGTAGATGATTATCCGGGCTTGTGGACCGTGGTCCAGTTGCAAATCTTCCAGACGTTTCATTCTAGTGGAAGATGATTTCCCACTAGACAACGGCCCACAAGCCCGGATAACCATCTACCAAATGACTCTGGACGTGAAAGCCTACGTACTTCAATAATATAATTGTTTCTGCATCACATATTTATAAGGCATAATTTACATGGTGTGTGTGTGTGTACTTGCATTTCAGCAAACCAGCGTTATACACAGAGTTAAACATTCATATTATCCCCAAATGTCTACTATGCAGTATTTTAGTACAATACTTCAAGCAGTGCAAAAACAGAACTTCGGAATAGCAATTTCCATTCCAAAACATATTCTGCACGTTTCAGAAGTATTAAGGTCTTTCTTCTGTTTTTATTCAATGTGATTGTTTAACGTTTAGAATTTACATTGATTAAAATTATATCCGCATACAATGGTTATAAGGATACTTGCCATGGTGTCCATGCATTGAAGCGAAAAAGGGCATTTTCAAAAACTCAAAATATTTATTGATGCACACCAATGTATAAACATTCGTAGTTAAAAATAGTTAAACATTAAGGTCGCTGATAGAAATTAAATCTGCGAAGCATCAGAGAAATCTATATTTCGAAACTGTGGAAGATTTTCACATACGTCTACAAAATTCTAAAGGAATTAGAGAAGGGTACTTAAAACTGTATATGTAGCTACGAATGCTGACATTATCGCAAATCTTGCAACTCCGAAATATAGCTAAGTTTATGGTTTTATTCCATTAGCGATCCATTTTTACAAGAGTTACTTAAAATTATATAAGTGTATTGATAGGTCAGTTATTAAAGTAAATACTATTTAGTAGGACTACTAGCTGGAACCATTTTGAATACCAAAGTAGCATCGTAAAATATAGGTTTTGACTGTCGAATTTCACTTTCAAGATTGTATAATTTTAGGAACGTGATGAGGTAATTCCCCAAAAATGCATTCTATACACAGGCGAACAGAAATACTGTACAAGCCAAAACTTGCACGAGAAGAAGAACTAATTGCCAAAGTAACAGAATGGAGATTGGACAATTGAAGGATAGAGAGGAATAAAGTGTGGCCCTCGCTATCCTAAAATCAATTCAGGAAGAAGTTTCACTGGAAAATCCAATATTAATGACTTTGCTTTGCGATGGCTGTATACAAAATAATCTCATACTTTCTTCCCATGATCCTAGTTGTGTTACGGAGATGGTGGTTACAAACTTTTTCATAGTGAAGTGAACCCATACAGTGAGTAAAGATGGATGTTTGCAACGCAAGCATGACGAGGATTGGTAGCATGTAGCGCGCGCTCTTCAGGGGGAGGGGTATTGTATTGCACACCCCTACAACGCAAGCAACCCCCATTGAAAACAACTTCCGGTTCTAGCAGCTGTTGTATTCAGGTGTCATGTGTTACTAGCGCTGTATAATATGGAGATATTTGGCACTGAAACTTGGGCACAACTACCGCTATTCCATTTGTTTCTTTTGCTTCTTGCATGCCTCTCGAAAGGTTAATTTATCAGTTAGTATCAGCTGAATAAGAAAAGTCAATGAAAGCTGTCATCCGGAGCACATTCGCAATAAACAGTTCTTTTGTGTAAGTAGCCAGCCTTGTCTCCTGAGGTCCAAATATCACATTTTACTATTCAGGGCTTTGTGTTTTATATGTGAAGTATTTATTCTATTCTATATATAAAATGAACAAATATTATTTGTTCGCGAATGAGCTGTATATACCGTTTCGTACAACTTACCGCCGAAGCTGTGAGTTTTTATCGTGAGGTTAATGGAAAACCCACTTTAGCAATTAAACCATGGAAGTAAACTTTTACCTCGACAGTGCGATTCTGGTTAAGTAGACAAACACACACACACACACACACACACACACACACACACACACACACACACACACACACACACACACACACACACACACACACACACACACACGCACACACGCACACACGCGCACACGCACACGCACACACACGCACACACGCACACACACACGAAAACAGCAAATTAAGAGAGCTTTAAATCTGCAGCCCGCCTCGATAGCGTAGATGGTAACGTGTCTGCCTTACGTTCAAGAAGTCCCGAATTCGAATCTCGGTCAGGGTGAGTTATCTGGATAAGGTTTTTCCGGGGTTTTCCCTTATCCTTAAAGATGAATGTCGGGTAACTAAGCTCTATGGACCCCGGACTCATTTGAGCATCATTTCACGCATTTCATTCATCGTCCGATATGACATGTTGGAGGACGTAAAATTAAAAAAAAAAAAAAAAATGCATCATTCATTGAAATAACTTTTGAGGACCTACTGATGTAGACAACAAATTCTTTTTTGCAGTTTTCATACAATAGTTTTTGTTACATTTTTATTCACAAAATAGGCTCCAAAAACCCTTTTCCGTGATAGTAAAAATAAGGCGCACGTGTGTGTGTATACACACATAAAATGTGCCCACCTCGGTAGCGTAGATGGTAGCGTGTCTGCCTCACGTTCAAGAAGTACCTAGTTCGAATTTTGGTTAGGGTGAGTTACCTGGATAAGGTTTTTACCCGGGGTTCCCCCTTATCCTGATTGACGAATATCGGGTAGCTCTAAGCTCCATGGACCCCGGGCTCACTTGAGCATCATTTCACTCATTTCATTCATCGTCCGATATGACTTAACTTTGGAGGACATAAATAAAAAAATGCTACGGTTATAAATCCAGATCAGAAGGCTGATTAAGAAACCAACACATTTAATCCCTTGCTTTCGATCAACAACGTTTGCGCAGTTTATACACAACCATTGCACTCTACAGGTCAACATTCTAAGCAGAACATTAATTAGTGTCCTCCTTGGCTTACATGTTGTATCGTTTCATCTGAATTCCTCAAACAGTTCAGCCTAAAACGTTTGAGAGCTATAAAGCTATTTAATCACTGCCTATGTTTACAGTGTAGTAAGGTGCATTGTTAGTGCTAGACAGAAATTTAATTGGCATCCCTTTTGTGACTTTGTGTGCTCGTACAATTAAAAGTCCAGGTTACAAACACCAAAAGTCCACAAACAAAAGCGTTCACACAATTCAGTTCTCATTACATTCTGTTTACATCTCTCGTTACGACTCTAGTTACCACTCTGTTTATGACTGTCATGGCGAGTCGCGGCTTCCTTATATATGCCACTACTCACATTACTAGACATTTCTGGATTATTCTGAAACAAATAAGAAATCGAATGTTCTGAAAGACAATCAAGATGTCACTAGAGTTTTCCTTTTTATCTAACTTTATCTGTTTTTTGCATGCCTTTTATCTCCGCGCTATGCTTATCTGCTTAGGCAAGCTCTTTATCTCCACCCGGCACTGTCTGTCTCTTATCTCTCCGTGCGTCGCCGCAGTCGCGACACAATGAAAACAGAAGTGGGCTTGCAGAATAGCTTCAAACTCGGCATACACCAGACTGGATGAACTATGGACGTCAGGGTAATCCACGGATTAACTTTATTTTTATTGAATATTTGGAATGCTTAGTAGCTATATGGATTTATTGCACTTGTCCTTTGTACTAAAGGCCTGATCCTAAAATTAACATGCAGCTTACCGTTTGTCAATCATAATTTGTTACTTGATATTAGGATTACTATGGAGGGGAATCGGAACGTGTGGTTTATTGTACCTAAGCCCCAGGTGGGGCATCCCCAGGAGAAAGGATGAGGCGAGAGGAGACAGCGGGCGGCCGACCCAAGGAGTCACGACAGCGCCGAGACACCCACCGACATTTCTACCCTGAAAGAGACCACCAGATGAGAGAAAACCTGAAATGAAGTGGAGGGGCAGGAAATTCGGGGAATTTATTAACCTACCCAACATTCGCCTGGCGACCGGGAAACCACTGAAAAAACCATGGATCAGGTAGGTTGGCCATTAGAATCGAACCCAGGCCTCCCGAATGCGGGCTACAGACGAAACCGCCTGAGCCATCTCCCTATGTTGCTTGATGCAATTATAAGTACCCAGATGTTAGCAGCGTCGCGTTGTCAGTTATACACACCTATAGTTTAAAACTTCAATGTATTACACAATATCTGCTTTTAGCTTTGTCAAATCTCTTATATATCAATCATCTGTATTTTCTTCTCATTATTTTAACTAGGGATGGGTCGTCGATACTTGCGATTCTTTGATGCTCACAATACTTCGGTGGTATTCTACAGTTTTTATTGTAGTTTAAAATCATAGGATAATACTGCCGCAAGTAGAACATTTTAAAGAACATGTGCCTAATCGGAGCAAAATATTAACCAATTGGAAGGCGACAAATGTATGGCACTCTCTCCCCGAAAGTATTCAGTCTATGGTTGGCAATTGCAACAGGCACAAGCACTGGTTGAACTTCAATTTTCTGTTCTCCCGTCCTACATATTCTTAAAAATCTATCAATTCACAAAATTTTGTTTATTTTATTTTAGATGTCACCTACTGCAATGCCCGTGCAATTGCCAGGAATGTGGTACTTGTACAGTAAATTATGCAGAGAAAATAATCGTGTTTCAGATTTACTGCCAGTTACTGGTTCCCAAGAAGAAGTCACTGCATATACGCAACATTAAACTAAAACTACAGTTCAATTAAGTTATGTCATATCTGATGATGAATGGAATGGGTGTAATTATGCTCAAATGAGCCCAGGTTCCATGGAGCTTAGAGTTACCCGACATTCGTCTTTCAGGATAACGGAAAACCCCGGAGAAAACCTTATCCAGGTAACTCACCCTGACCGAGATTCGAACTCGGGACCTGTGGAACGTGAGGCAGACACTCTACCACCACGCTACCGAGGCGGGCAAACAAGATGAGAGGGCAGCTGAGTGAAGATGCGCACTAAAAGAATTAGTCTGATACTAAACCTGAAGGAAGTATGAAGGTGATTTATACATGTGGAGTAGTTAATACATGTACCATCAGTAGCTCCACACATACAAAATCGCCCGCCTCGGTAGCGTAGATGGTATCGTGTCTGCCTCACGTTCAACAGGTCCCGAGTTCGAATCTCGGTCAGGGTGAGTTACCTGGATACGGTTTTTTCCGGGGTTTTCCCTTATCCTTCAAGACGTATGTCGGGTAACTCTAAGCTCCATGTACCCCGGACTCATTGGAACATAATTTCACCCAATTCATCCACTGTCCGATATGACATAACGTTGGAGGACCTAAATTCCAACAAAAAAAATCATACAATATCATCTTAAGTCTCCATTCAGGATTCGTAACAGGCTAATTCTTTTAATGTGCATTTTTACTCAGCTGCCACCTCAAGTTACTTGGAGTGTAAACACGTGGTGCGACAGCCCATGGAGGGCCAGGGCCTGCCAGCCCGACTGCCGGCCTCATGCCCACATATGCAAGGTAGAGGTGCGCGATCATCCAACCGATACGGAAGGAGATGTGGTCAGCATCTCGGCAGCCCCCAGCCTGAAAGTTGACTTTCTTGACCAGGGCCGCTTACCTATCACAAGCTCTTCAATTTCCTCACGATGCTGAGTGGGCACCAGTCCTATACCCGGGATTTAAAATCTGCACCCCCAGGGTTGGGATCAAACCCGGTTCGCATTCCGTGGCAGCGAACCAAAGCATAATGACTGATCCCACTACGCTACGGTGCTGGACATTCTCAACATCAGGCACCTCAAAATTTAAAAAAAAAAATGGTAGTTAAATATTTGCGTATTCCACATGCAACGGTTTTCTCTGAAAGACTATTTAGCAGAGCAGGACTCATATGTGACAGAAAAAGAAATAGATTTGATCCGAAAGAGTGAGAATGCTAGTATTTTTGAACAAAAACTTATTAACCTGGACTGTTTCGAAAACTCAATTTGTCTAATTTTGTCTAATGTAGAGTTTAAAAATAAGTACAGTGATGGTTTTAACTGTCTCATTTAATATGTGCAGCTAATTTCATTGGCATTGTACATTTCTCACAAATATTTTATTTTCTATTGAAACTAAAGTAGAAATGACAGCTCCAGTATCGGAAGTATCGGATATCCTGGAAAATATCGTGTATCGGTACAGAGCATCGAGAAAAATCTGATATCGACCCATATCTAAATTTAACCCATTTGGATAAAGAAAGACCTTCTTGAACATTTTGGTACGTCTACTGTCTGCTCCCATTGCTCCAGAAGCTCTAAGTTGTTATCGATCGAAAAATATTTCTTCCTCCTTTTTCCCCTTATATATTTGGTTGCACTCTTAGAATCTTGGTATCTAAACGTTCTGCTTCTTTCTTCAGATACATAATCAAATCTTTCACCCGGAATTGTGATTTACCGTTGCTGCGATATTTTGTTGGGATGATGATGAGATGATCTTCCTGTGGCTTATCTTGAAGCCACAGGTTGAGAAGCCATCTTGAAGTGGTTATTTTATGCGCAATGATGATGTTTGAAGATGCTATTATGATGCACCACGTTGTGGCACCATCTTGAAGTAGGATTATTTGGGATGATGGTGTTTGCTGAGTGATCTCTCACCTTTGGTGACGATCTTGAAGAAATCTAAAAGCTTCTCCTGCAACTCTGGATAATTAGGCGCATCTATGACTTTCATAAGCAGAAGAAAGTCACTTTTTCCAATCTTGGTTTTTATATCTTTTGCGTTACTATGGAAATCAACATTCCGTTGTTGATCCATGGAGCAACTAACCACAATCATATTGCTATTATAGCAATTAAATGACATTTTTCTATAATTATTCCCTTAAATAACATTTCAAAACTATTCAGCATTAAAATAAATTTAAGTAAAGATAAACATAAATTAACTGCTTCACCCATAACTGAATTCAATTGGTGGTTCCACCTTACGGCTTTGTTTACCCTTTGTCTCCCGTTGATGTCAGTTCCACGTCTAACGAAACCTATGGATTTTTCCACCATTGATCCACAAGGTAGTCGAAAAAAGCAAGTTAGTTTTTCAATTTCTTCTATCTGACTGTAGATATGAGTTAAGGTTGCTTGTTCGGTCAAGCTGCCACTTATCGTCTTAGGTTAATGGCTTGACTCTGGTATCTGCCCCAGGCACGAACAAAACGAGACTAATCTTGTTTGTTTCCTGACCCGCAAAATCGTCGCGCACGAACTGAAGTATTTTTCTGAGAATTTGGGTTTTGGACGAACTGAAACCTGCAGGAAAGGATGCAAACTCTCTGCGCCTTGTGGACTAGGATAGACGATATAATTGTGTTTTCAGTTGTTTCTCCTCGTGCATCTTGATTTATATTTTAGAACGTTAGTTAGATGTACAAATAATAAAATTTTATTGGCAGCTAACCAAACTACGTGTTACAAAAATACAGGACGTTAATGAATTTCAACAATTGTAGACGTGACTAACATAAGCAAGTTAAGAAAGACAATACATGTTCTGCGAGAAAACATAACGCAGTTAATTGCATTAAATCTAATTGGTATCAGATGCTTATAACTTTGTATTTAAACAAGATGGGTAAAATTATTAGATTAGAATGTCTTTGAAACTACTTCCCGAATATAGAAATGTCAATTCTGAGAAGCTCGTTATTGGCATTCAAAAGATTTAATGCCTCAAAGATTTCTCATATCTGAATAATCACCTGCCAGTGCGACATTGAACATTGATTAAATGCCTCCTTACATCATGTAGTCTACTCTAGTGGTTTTTCTGTTACAGTTCTGATGGCCCAATCAGTAACTTCCGGGTTGGTTTTCTAAGGTCATTAGTTCGGTTCCTGGCAGTACTTAATTTTTTCTGCATCTTTTTAATACGTGTCCTCAGAAGAGGATTTAACTACCTGAATAATAGCAGGATGTTAAGTTATTCGACACACACAAGGAATTCTGGACAGAGTGCGACAGTCGTTCCGTTGCCGTTGTCAACTTTGCATTGAATACGCACGTCGCCATTTCGGGCAGTTCCTACAAACCTGACGTAAAGAGTTGCATTTCTTTTCTGTTTTATGTAAGTTGGTTCAACCTTCAAAGGCCTCGTTAGCGTAAATGGTAGTGTCTGCCTAACGTTCAAGAGGTTCCGAGTTCGAATCTCGGTCAGGGTGAGTTAACTGGATAAGGTTTTTCCGGGGGTTTCCCTTATCGTGAAAGACGAATATCAGGTAACTCTAAACTCTGTGGACCCTGGGCTCATTTGAGCATCATTTCACCCATTCTTTCATCGTCCGAAATGACTTAACGTTGGAGGACGTAAATTACAAAAACAAAAAATAAATAATAATAATAATAAAATAAAATAAACCACCTCCCATTTAGACGTACAGTATGTGAAAGTATTAAGTAGGATTAAACCTTTGTTAGAAAGAATTGTAATTAATTGCGCTGACAAAGGGAAATTACTCCTTAAATGCATACATTTATACAAGAATTAAAAGTTTAAACAAAATATAACAAAACCAAGCAAACCAAACAAAAATAAATACAAAAAACAAAAAGGTAAAGCAGGCTCGAACTCGTTTACTTTTCAGTTGAAAGCTCATGTCATAACCATTGCGCCAAAGGAGTGCTCCAACACGTCTTTTCATTTACATATCTCGTACACTCAAGCGATATCATCATTGGCAGTGGCGTATTGGCACTTGAAACGTATAGCCTTAACTTCCACATTTGAACCAAAAGATCGTAAGTTTGTCTCAAATTATTTGCTTAAGATATCTCCACTTGCTCTGAAATTTTTTAGGTGTAGTTCATTAACATTCTGTATACTTCAGACTTAGGAATAACACTATCAATAAAGAAAACAGGAAAGAAACTAAGTGTCGTGACAGGCCGAAGATGAGTGCGCCCGTTTCTAAGAAGCGCCTTTAAACTCTTATTTCAATTATGAAACAGTTAATTATTCGAACTGTAAAGATTAATGTACCATAATTAATCAATAATGAACATCTGGAACATTATTATCTAAACATATTTTGGACAGTGATGGATGAAGTGATTGAATGCATTCTGAGAGCTGGATTTATTCTATCGACATTTCGGTTTTAAGCGAGGTTCACACGAGTCCATCTCCATACATTAGCAACGGTATGTCAAATTCTATTTCAATGCCAATGAAAGACGAGTGGTGGACCAGATTAACTCAATTTCTCCTCTTCCTTCCTAAGACAATGTTGTCATTAGTACACAAACGCGTGCATGTACGATGTCATGCTCGCTGAAAGAGCAAACATCGATCAACAACCAGCGAGCTGACTCCATTTAAGCCATCGAGTTCCAGTAAAACGAAGAACATGCACATAATAAAAATATGGATGGCTGCGTTAATTGCGTCGTTTATTAGCTGGACCTGGAAATGAAGAACAAGTAGCTTGACGCTAATGCTTGCGCTTCACACACTGGCAACGCGTTCACATCTCGGCGAGAGTCTGTTATTCCAGATGTTTATATTTTCCTTATTTTCACCTCTGCATAACATACGAGGTCTGTTCAAAAAGTATCGCGAATTTGTAATTTTCGCGGGCTACGCATATTTCATTTTCGATTGTCTTGTGGCGTTATTTTTGTATTCATGTCCCTCACTTATATTGACAAGCTCGACCATTTTGAATGTTCAGTTAATTGTTAACAGCTATTTTGCTTGGATGTGTTTTGCCTCGTCTTCGATTTTTGCCTACTACAAAAAATGGAACAAAGAATCTGCATCAAATTTTGTGTGAAAAAAAAATTAATGCGTGGATGCATTCCGAATGTTGACTGTGGCTGTGTTGGTGAAGCTACCTTGGACCAAAGCAACGTTTATCGGTGCTACAAAAGGTTCTCAGAGGGTCGAGAAAATTTGAACGACGAAGAGGGTTCCGGACGCCCGAGCTCGTCCACAACGGACGAAAACATTGAAGAAGTGAAGAAAATAATATGGCCCTGTCGTCGTATCACCGTTAGAGAAGTTGCTGAGGACCTAAACTTATCGATTGTCTCGATGTGCCATGCGATTTTGACCAATGAGTTGGGCTTGAGACGGTCGCCGCAAAATTGTACCAAAGTTGTTCAATTTCGACCAAAAACGCCATCGCATTAATGTTGATAAGGACTTGTTGAACTCTCTCCACGACTACCCATATTTGGTGACTAATCATGGGTTTATGGTTATGACGTGGAAACTAACGCTTAATCATCCCAATGGATGCTGCCACACGAGCCAAGATCGAAAAAAAGCGCCAAGTTTGGTCGAATGTGAAGGCTTTACTTATAGTTTTCTTCGATTGCAGGAGCGTGGTGTATCATGAGTTCTTGCCCCAATAAGGAATATTAGCTGCAAGTTATGCGCAATTTGCGCGAAGCAATTCACCAGAAACGCCTAAATTTGTGGAAGAACAAAAATAAGCTTATGCACCTGCTCACACATCGTTGCTTGTACGAGAATCTTTGGCCCAAAACAACACACTTATGATGCCGCAGCCACCGTACTCCCCAGACCTGGCCCCCTGTGAACTTTTTGTTCCCAAAACTAAAGAGGCCTATAAAAGGACGACGCTACGACTCGATTGAGGAGATAAAGACGGCATTGAACAAGATCACACAAAAGACGGTTATTTAAAGTGCTTCGAGGATTAGAAAAAACGTGGCGCTATTATATAATATCTGGTGGGAATTACTTTGAAGGGGACAAAATATATATTCATGAACAAATAAATACTTTTGAAAAAACACACAATTTGCGATACTTTTTGAACACACGAAGTATGTATTGTTATATCAAATCTACATATAATTTTCATAACATGACATAAATGTATTATTATTATTATTATTATTATTATTATTATTATTATTATTATTATTATTATTATTATTATTATTATTATTATTATTATTATTATTATTATTATTATTATTATTATTATTATTATTATTATTATTATTATTATTATTATTATTATTATTATTATTATTATTATTATTATTATTATTATTATTATTATTATTATTATTATTATTATTATTATTATTATTATTATTATTATTATTATTATTATTATTATTATTATTATTATTATTATTATTATTATTATTATTATTATTATTATTATTATTATTATTATTATTATTATTATTACTATTATTATTATTATTACTATTATTATTATTATTACTATTATTATTATTATTACTATTATTATTATTATTATTATTATTATTATTATTATTATTATTATTATTATTATTATTATATCTTGTTTATATGATACAGCGAGTGCTTCCTATTTCTGGCGATAATTCCCACTATTTACTTTCCTTATATGCGTCATTGTTACATGTCTCTGCTTAGTTCCTTGCATTATTTCGAAATGAAAATGTGTAGTGTTTAACGCCCGCTTTTACTACATACGGCACCGCAGGCGGTGACACTGATGATACATGAGATGAAGATGGAGCACCGGTGGAATGAGATGGCGGGGGAAACCGGAGGTCCCGGAGAAAACCCGCCCCAACGCCGTGTTGTCCACCACAAATCTCACTTTGCGGTCACCTGGGATCTAACCCGGGCCGCCTTGGTGAGAGCCAAGCGGTCTAACCACTGAGCCACGGCGTGGCCCATTATTTCGAAGGCCATGTATCTAATTTACGTAGTGACTAGGCAGGTGCCGTTAATAAACGCTGTATTTCTGCACCTATTTTCCAGTACAGGTCCACTGCGAGGTGGTTGGCGAACATTAATCGCAAAAACTGCCACTTTGCTTAGATAAAGATGGTTCTTTGATGTTAGAGGCAAAAAGGGGTCCCTTTCGACCACTGTTGAGTATGGGACTTAGTTTTATACCCTAGTAGTGCACGGACTGTTAGTAACCATTGCAAAAATACCGGAATTTGGAAGACATATGGCAGTTAAGGAAGATCTTACCTATGCCCATCAGATTAACGATGCAGAACGTATGGAAACTTGGTCTGATGAGAAATAATATTCTCGGCCGAGGTTACACTCGAGTCCTTCTTAGCCTGTTCGTCATGTGAACAATAAGACGAAGCTGACTGCACATGGTACATGTGCGCAACATGAGTTTTGCAACACCACTACTATAGCACTGCTAAATATGAGAGGACCAAACCTGTGGTTCACAGTTAATTCTTTAGCTGGACGTTTGTTCTTTTCGTGTTCCACAATAACCTTAAGAGTTAAGAGAGCTAATGATTTGTTTTCCCTTTTCCTCGAAGGATTACAGTTTTTGACTTTATGGTTCATGGAACTACGGTGCAAGTACAGTCATCCTAAAAATTATTGCACTTTTTAAATTGCGTACGTTGTAACCCATTACACATAAAGTAATCTGTTTTAATCAGGTTATTTACGCAATCGGTTCCCGAAAAATATTTCCGTTTCCGCGTTAGGCAGTTTCACTGCTTAGAGTATAATTTTACATGAGAAATAGCTCCATTCCGAAATTTATTTTACGTTTTTCCAGGTTTCCGACGTATATGGGGCCCGTTTTAGGCAGGTGTTACTATATTAAGTTCTGTTCGTAAATGAAAAAATGCATAACTTATATTTTTATTGTAATAACTTACAAAGTTATCTGATAATATTAATCTACCGATATTTCAAACACAAACACATAAGCTTGTTTTGTTTATTTTGACTGTCACTTCATAGTATTGACAGAAGGAACCAATATATTATACATCTGCCTAAGTGTTGCAGGAGGCGAAGGATTTACTTGTAATATATTTTTTGGCATATCTCCTTAGCTGTTAAACAGTAGATCATCTACTACTGCAGGGTAAGTGACGGAAGTCTTGACGGGGCCTTCCGACAGAAACCATTCCAGGACTAGGTCCTTCACTGGTTCAATGTTTTTATTTTTATTTTATATTTTTTTTATTGTTGTTTTTTATCATGATTAATTTGGAATACAGAGAGAGGATGTGTAGATCATCTCGAGAAAATCTAAACATTTCTAAAAGGTAGCTGACAGAACGATGCTCTGAACACTAGAGCTTTTATACCAACGATAAAATACAAGAATCACAACAAACCCTTGCATTTTAACCAAAGGCGGGGGAAACATTAGTGTACTGCTGACAGTTAACATTTCTGGTAGCAGCGTTTCTAAAATGGAACATATAAATTACATGGTGTAGTAAAGCGCTGTAAGTGAATACACGATATGATGTCCGAGCGAGATGCACGAGTTCGATATGCTACTTGGGTTCTTGAAAACATTTAACGGTGCTTCTTTTGCTGTAAATATTTTATCAGAAATTTCTACTTCATCCTTTCAAGTTGAATATAAAGAAATGAGAGTAGCCACCGATTTTTGAATATTGACCAGATGCACAGTTACCACTCTGTGTTAGTGGTATGAATCATAATATCGTTGGGCAGAAGAGCATGATTTTGGGCATAATGTTGACCGGCAAACTCATAAAACTGCATAATTTTGGTTCCGTTTGTTCGCAAAAAGTTAAAAAAAAAATTTAAAAAAATTAAAAAATGCTGAATTCATTCTTCGTTTAAATAACTGTACTTTTCGACACACACAAGTAAATTTTGCATAATTAGATATTACCAGAAATCAATTACAACAGCATGAGAAAATAAAAAAGCTGCATTAAAGCTTTTTTAAATATATTTATTAGATCGGTCAGCAATAATACATGCTTTGCAGATCTGAGAGAACAAATACAAAATAATTGTAGAGTAAAAACATTGTAGAGGTGGGACAGTGTGCCTCTTCTGAACTAATACAAATGTGATATTGAACTAATAAAATGGTATACATACTTCAATAGTGAGAATTTACACAGTAGAACAGAAGAATATAAAAGAAAATTGGAACAGCAGATCATTCAGAAGTAGATGTGTCATCACTGTAAAACAGGTTCTGTGTTAGTCGTCGCTTCAGTCGCGTTGGCCGGCGACTTCGGACGCCGAAGTTATACGTCACAGCTCCTGGGACGTGGCGTAGGTTGTAGAAGAAGCGTCGAGCAATCTGTTGGATGAAATGGTGGAGAGGAAGGAGTCCCAGCTCGTGATGCAGCTGCTGGTTGCGAGCAAACCAAGGAGCATTGGCGGCGATTCGCAGGAAATGACTCTGGATGACCTGTAGACGCCTCAGGTGACAAGTACTGGCAGCTCCCCGGACCTGGCAAGCATAAGTAATAAGAGGTCGAACCAGAGATTTGTACAGGAGCAGTGACGATTCTAAACCAAGTGAAGTGTGTTTGTGAAATAATGGAGACAGTTGTGAAAGACGAGCGGTTGCCAGGGTAATGGTGCGGTCAATATGAGACTTCCACGTGAGCCGAGTGTCCAGTAACACTCCAGGGTACTTGACTGATGTAGGTGAAGGGAGCCATGGCACATGATCGGTCAGAAGGCGTATAGGCGGAGGTGGATTATAGCGGCGTAAAGTAAAATTCTTGGCTTCGGTTTTCTGGGAGATGCACCAAGTTCGAAACCAATGAGTAAGGCGGTACAGCAGAATGTAGATCGGAGTGAGAGTAAAATAATACTGTGTCATCAGCATACAGGGCAATTGAGGTTGGAGCCAGGTCTGGAATATCGGAGGTGTAAATACTAAACAGCGTTGGTGCCATTATTGAACCTTGTGGAACGCCTGCTGTAATAGGACTCTTAGTTGAAAGACTACCTCCAATGCGCAACGCAAAAGTGCGATCTATGAGAAAACTGGTAATAGTGTGGATTAAGTAGTCCGGGAGACCAGTGCGATAGTTTAAATAGCAAGCCAGAATGCCATACCTTATCAAATGCATTAAATCTGAAACAATAATGCTACGAAATACTCATTCAGACTCCTTAACGTGTAATTCAAGATCTTTTCACCAAAAATTAAATTTAAGGAATTTCTTGTTAATCTTAACATAGTTTTAAGATGAAAGAAGGGGTTTACCGGTTAAGCTAAAGAATCTATATTCTCTCTCATTGCCCGCCATGGTAGCTTAGATGGTAGCGTGTCTGGCTCACGTTCAAGAGGTACGGAGTTAAAATCTCGATCAGGGTGAGTTATCTGGACAACGCTTTTCCCGAGGTTTTATCTTATCCTAAAAGACGAATGTCGAATAACTCAAGGTCTAAGGACCCTGGGCTCATTTGAACATCATTTCACCCATTTCATTCTTCGTCCGATATGATTTAACGTTGGAGGACGTAAATTAAAAAATATCTCTCTGTCAGACTCTCACTCTCTGTAACACACTCACTCTCATTCTCGCTCTCTAAGATTGACTCCGTAAAATTTATACACAAATTAAATAACATGCCTAATTCTCTGATACGTTATATTATTTATAATACTTAAAGCTAATATTTATATATAGTGTTATATGTTAATATACTATTAATACATTAATAGTATAAATTAAATTCTCCAACTGACTCGTGTTTTACCCGGTAAACCACTTAGGAGTTCTCATAAACACATGAGACAACTACCTCAATGGCAACTTACGTGTCAGTACATTAAGGCCCGGGTATTATAGTTAACCACTATTAGGTCAATTTAATGCCATGTCGGCCCGTTGGCCATAGTAGCTCAAGGGTTAGAGCGGCTGGGTGGTAACCAGAAGATCCGTGGTTCAAATCCCGGCTATGGCATTGTATTTCTCAGCCTGACTGTATCTTTCCAAACTCTTCAGGTCTTTAGTTTCCGTCTTTTGTGTAACGTAATGCATCAAATTTTACATTTGAAACTGCTAAAAGACCTGAGATATTAAAAGGGCATTAAACCACGAGAGAGGATATTTTAAAAGTCTTGAGAAGACCAAGCATTGGTTTTGAAGCAGAAGTTGTGAGGCCTTTAGAGTACAAGTTTGTTGTTCTGACAAATTTTGATTTTACCAAGAATGTATCTAATGTTTTTATTAGCTTCTTTCATGACAAGTTGTATACGTTAAAGTTGTGAACAAGTGCATGTTTAAGTGAACACTCGATTAAAACTTCATTTAACCGGGAAACTAAAAGAAAGTAGAAACTTCCCTCACGAAACATAGTATGTAATTTAATGTAAATGGCTGTGTGCATGTAATAATGTGAAATAACTGTATTTTGTGTTATTAATCCCTTTCCATGTAATAATGTTCTTTTCCAAGCTGAGGGGTTCCTTGATATACTCAGCTCCCATTGTTTTGTTTCCCAGGGATAATGGCTGAACTTGTTTTATGAACAGCCGATTGTTACCTAAAATTTCTTTATAGTACAACGTGTCCTGCTTGCTTCAAGCTGTAGTTAAAAGTTTTGGAAAGAAATGTATGTGAACTGGTAATGAATTTAGCAGTCGTACTCATTATACATATTTTTGTTAAATAAACTGGATTAAAGTAAACGACCCATTAATATTTCTTGTTGGAAATGGAGAACTTTCCCAAAGGTACATGTTTAACAGGGTCTGCATTTTTGTACCATCGAAGCGGATTGTATTCTAATCTAAAGGCGCTGTGATAAATACTGTGAAATCTTCATATCATATTGTGACTTTGTGGGTTTGTAGAATTAAAAGTCCAAGTTGCAGAAATTCAAAATGTTCTTTATTTCCGTAGAAATACACTTTGGACAATTCCCACAGTAGCAGAATAACGTCACATACACAATTACAATCTTCCAAGGTCGTTGACCAAAACAAAGAGCGTTCACATTTGCACGATACTCAGTTCTGTTTACAACAACTCTCGTTACAACTTCGTTTTAAAGTGTACTTTAAGGCCTGTGCTTTATAGTTAACCACTATTAGGCCAATTTAATGTCATGTCGGCACGTTGGCCATAGTAGCTCAAGGGTTAGAGTGGCTGGGCAGCAACCAGAAGATCCGTGGTTCAAATCCCGGCTATGGCATTGAATTTTTCAGTCTGACTCTACCCTTTCATAGTGCGTCCTACACACGGCTAGTAAGAAAGAACCATTAATTTCCATTAATTGTATCTAATAGTGGTCCGAACTATAAAGTCCGGGCCTTAAAGTACTTACAGCATAGTAAGTCGCCATTAAGGTAGTTGTCTCATGTGTTTATGAGAACTTCTAGTGGTTTACCGGGAAAAACACGAGTCAGTTGGAGAATTTAATGTCATGTTGGCAATTTGGCCATAGTAGCTCAATGGTTTAGAGCTGCTGGACGGAAACCAGAAGATCCGTGGTTCAAATCCCGGCTATGGCATTGAATTTTTCAGTCTGGCTCTACCCTTTCATGTCCTGCGCCGTGGCGTAGCGGGCTAAGGCAGCATGTCTTGGTCCCTGGCCACGGAAAGCGGCCCGGATTCGATCCCACCCATGTGGTGGGGATTTTAGGTCCCGCGTATAGGACCGGTGCCCACTCAGCATCGTGAGGAAAGTGAGGAGCTTACGCTGGGTAAGTGGCCCTGGTCACGAAAACCAATATTCCGGCTGGGGGATGCCGAGATGCTGACCACATCTCCTCCCCGTATCGGTTGGATGATCGTCCACATCTGCCGTGCGTAAGTGGGCGTGAGGCCGGCAGTCGGGTTGGTAGGCCTTGGCCCTCTAAGGGCTGTCGCGCCATGGGTTATTTATTCTACTCTTTCATAGTGCGTCCTACACACGGCTAGTGTGAAAGAACAATTAATTTCCATTAATTGTACCTAATAGTGGTCCGAACTATAAAGCCCAGGCCTTAAAGTACTTACATGTTGTAAGTCGCCATTAATGTAGTTGTCTCATGTGTTTATGAGAACTCCTAGTGGTTTACCGGGAAAAACACGAGTCAGTTGGAGAATTTAATGTCATGTTGGCACGCTGGCCATAGTAGCTCAAATGGTTAGATTGGCTGGACGGAAACCAGAAGATCCGTGGTTCAAATCCCGGCTATGGCATTGAATTTTTCAGTCTGGCTCTACCCTTTCATAGTGCGTCCTGCACACGGCTAGTGTGAAATAATTTCCAAGAAATCGAATGTTCTGTAAGACAATGAAGATGTCACTAGAATTTTCCGCGTTATCAAACTTTATCTGTTTGGGCATGCCTTTTACCTCCGTGCTATGTTTATCTGCTTAGGCAAGCTCTTTACTCCGCCCGGCACTGACTGCCCCTTATCTCTCCGCGGCGAACCTTTTGTGCGCGTCGCCGCAGTCGTGACAACATGATCTATGTTTACTAATACATTACATTATAAAAACGTTTAATTTTCCTGCTTTTGCCCTGCATTTTGAAACTCCAGAACTGCTATTTTTTTTTTTTTCGTTTTTATTCTGGTAAGCCTACTTAAGAGGGGAGCACTTGGTTGTTTATACCTATACATAAATGCTTTCTTGGAACATAATATAATTTATTTATGCAACTTGCTATTTATAAGTTTTTATACACATTGCATATATATTTTCTGAACCTAGTTGTATAAATTGGTTGGCGTCATCTTTGCTGGGCAATCACTTCTAGCATTGCTGAGTAGTCACCATCTACTCTAGTTTGCTATATGTTTCTTCTTACTATCCCAGCTAAATACTTTCCTGAAGTAGGCTTTAAATGTTTTCGTCCATTAATATCCCATAAAATCCACCACCATAATCACGCTTATAAATCTGAAGCACAAATCTGACCATGAAATGGGTGTGTTGGAACAATAAACTTAATCTCCCATGAATTGACTTTAGATATAATCTAGAACTGTGCGCCTTTCAGCAATTATTAAAATGTAATATTTCTGTTTTCTGCTGCTTTATTTTTTTGTTTCAAACTTCTTGTGTTACATTAAGGTTCATATTAAGTTAATAATTGAGTACATTTTAACACCACCACCTTTATTACTTTTTCCAATGGAATTCACGATTTTATTATGAGAACCATTAAAATGAAGCATAAGACTTTGTTGTCGTTCCGTGACTGCAGATAGAAGCCAAATTTTGAACATGAAGTTCACTAGAATGAGCTTCTTTTCTATTTTTATGGCAAGAAAATAATGGGTCCACATGAACATGTCCAGCGTTAAACGCAACCGAAGCAATATCGTGTATGGCTGGAATCGATTTTGCTGGAGGAAAAATGACCGTTCGATCGATATCTCGGCATGTAAAAATAAGGCAGCTATTGTGGTAGAATGTGATGTAATTATGGGTGGTCGCTATTGTGGAACAATCACCTTATATAAAGTTCAGTCCCGTAAGAAGCCACCTGCAGCCTACTTTCACAAGGATGTTTAAAGAGTATATAGTTTTCATTTCATATCTTCACATGTCACTATCGATTATTCATTGCACATTAAAAGAAGATTATATTGCAGTAGAAGTTTCAGTTCAGCTTTCACGGTGTGTTACTTATGACCAGAGAGCGAAACTTGGACACTGATATGAGAGAGCCATATGACTACAGGTTAACTGCATTCTAGAGTGCGTTGTGTTGTTGAAATATGGGAGGTGGGTTCTTTCCAATTGCATATCTGCATTAATGTCGTGGATATACCACATTATGCAATCAAGAGTCTGTTGAACACAAGCGATCCACCTGAAAATAACGCTCACGGAGCCCCACTCTCCGACGACTCGACTCAGAGCACCCTCCCCCCCCCCCCCCACCACACACACATACCTCTGAAACTCCTCGAGAATCTTTCTCGAATTAACTTCTAGAGTGTATTGGACAGGTCCCTGCGCAGCAACAACATAGCCCACCCCTACCACTTGACATCAGCTATTACCCGCTGACTACCAAACAGAAATAGCGACGTAACTCTACATAGGCTACGCGTACGCCGATGTGACACTACTGTCCAGCAACGCAAAGAAGGTCCCTGAAAGGAATGTGATGTCTTACACAGTGGGACAAGGACAGCGAATGTGTGTAGCAGAGAACTCCTACACAAGGACGAGGACCATTAAAAAAACATGCACTCTATTCACTTTGTACACTAAAACCGAGAAGATTCATTCACAAAAGTAGGAGCCGTCAGAATGTTTTTGAATGGTCTGTAACTGTACTGAAATGGAGTGTCATAAACCTGTCCAGGGAGCATGTGTGAGCCTTCGCCAACCCCCCTGCATCTCAGGCCTCGGAGACTTACTTTCCTGTGGAGGACAGTATATATGATTCCAAGAAACAAATGGAAAGTGTGTCAAGGGAAACAGAAAAAGATCGTGTCCAAATGTCTTCGTAGATGCGAGTGAGAGTGAGAACATGAAAAAAGAACATCTTGAGACTTTTTCAGTTAGTTTTGGATCCACATTTCTCAACAAAGTCACTAGTACTTTGTGATTTCTGGTCTGGATATAAGAATGAACTAACAGCTCAATGGGTTATAGCGACTGGATGGAAACCAGGCGATCCGTGGTTCAAATCCCGGCCGTGGCATTGAATTTTTCAGTTGACTAATTAAAAGTACCCACATGCCGGAGTGATGTATTTAAAAGGATTAATTCTGAGAGGATTATTCCTCAATATAAAATTTAATATTAAGAGTTCAATGATAAAAGTCCTGGTATTTAAGTACTTGCAATATTAAGTCGCCACAAATGTGTATCTCGAATATGAGATGAGTGGTTTACCGGGAAAATATAATGAGTCAGTTGGAGAGTTTAATGTCGCGTTGGCATGTTGGCCATGGTAGCTCAAGGGGTTAGAGCGACTAGAAGGAAAACAGGAGATCCGTGGTTGAAATCCCGGCCGTGGTATTGGATTTTTCAGTTCACTCTAATTGTGAACTAATATTACTGAAGGTAAATTCTCTAATAAAACACGTAGGTTTAAAAATTATATCAACTAAACCTATAAAATGTGCACAACCTCTAGATGTGCGAGTTCTGAGCCGTGGCGTAGTGGGCTAGAGTGTTGTGCTTTTGTTCCCTGCGCCCGGGGTCGATACCACCCCTGAAGGATGCCCACCCGGGTATAGAATCGGTGCCCACTGAGCAACGTGAGGAAATTGAGGAGCTACGCTAGGTAGCGAACCCTTATCTAGAAAGCCAACTTTCCGGCTTAAAACACCTTTCAGTAACATGCAACTAAAATACCATAACAAATTTTTTATCATGAAATTGCATTCAGTCAGCAGAAGTATATAGACCAGTGCTTCTTTACTTCATTTATAGCTACGATATCTGCATTGCGTTTGGCTTTTAGAATTATCACAGGTTAGTTCATTTGAATGCAAATCTTCCTTTGTGAGAAATAAAGTGTTTTAGTTGTTCTTTAAAATGAAAACATTTGAACCAAATTTATACATTAATGAACTTTAGGATGTCAAATCTATGTACTACTGAAGAGTATTTAAGGACATCGTCAACTATATTGGTAAATACTGTATTTTATTGTTACAATAAGCAAAAGATGTGGACTTTATGCAGTACAACGCATTGAAAACGTTAACTTAGAAAAAGTGTTTACTTTAATGTTTCTCTATTCTTTTGTTTTGCTCCAGACTTGTAAAGTTCAATGGCGACTTGCTTTAAAATCTATATTCCCTATTCTTGTCAAAATTTTCTACAGGTGTTCTTTCTAAAACTTGACTCTTCAGTTTTTGTTCAATTATACATTCCCATTTTTATATATTTATCAAGCTTGAACTTCATTAAACTTACGTACACGCAGTGTCTGAAAACTAAGTCGGAAGCAGATTGCGCATAGTTTTGCGTAAATGGTGTTGATTCAGTTGTTTGTTATGGTTCTTATGCAATAGCGTAAGAAGCTTGACAAAACGGTAGGTACCAAGTACTTCCGCAGTAAAATCCAGAAGCAGCCTCTTTTGGGTACTGTAACTCACCTCATAGGATTATGTGATTATTAAAGCTCAAAGCTCATATTAAATGGACAGATGAGCACAGAGGAAGTTTTTGTTCATTTTAACCAAAGAAACACTATATGGCGCTGTCAGAATCCGGTAGCGCTTCTGTATCTTTTTTTGTGGAGATGGCTGTTCGTCCGCATGCAGTGAACCTTCACATATTTTCATTGTTCCGCATGGAAGAATTTCTTATTTTTCTCGGGAAATAAGCTGCGACCGTTAATGGGGACGCTTAGTTGTTACATTACACATTCCATGTATGTTTAACGGCGCACAACAATGTGGTCCATAACATGTTATAGTCATTATCTTGTGATTATGCTCGCGATTCGTTCTCTGAGAGTTAATGTTGCCTCCGCTATGAAAAGTTTAGCCGCTCTTGGTGTAGTGTTATGAAATGGTTAGAACCGTAGCAACGACAAGTTAGTTGTTGCATTTTCATTTGAAATTCATCCATTGTAATTTTTGTTTTTCTTATTTATACATCACCCGTGAATTATGTTTTCCTCGCTTTTATCATCAGTTCAAATCGTTCGAAAACCTCTCTGACAAATTAAAATTATCTACTCGAAGGTTATCACGAGACTGTCGCTTTGGTTTTACGTCTCCGAATATTACCTAAACCTTCATAAAAAACTACTATTCTAATTCCAAGTTCTACAAAATTTACCTAAACTTCACACAGTGAGCTACAAACGAACCCTGTTGTAATAAAAAATAGCTGGGGTAAATGGACGGAAAAAAGGGCACAGACAAGCCTGCGTCACTAGTAGCTGTTGTGATACTGTTCGAAGAATCTGCCGCCGCTGCAAACTACGAGGCCACATTGACTTCCACTCAAGAGCGTCAAATAGCGGATGACAGCCAAAAATTTACGACGGGCAAGCCAACCTCAATATGGGTAATACACAGCAGAGGAACAGAATATTGTCTCTAAGAAAGTTTATTACTGCATACTTGTTTTAGCAATTACTTTCTGTAGTTGTTGTCCATTACTTTTTTTCTCAGGATAGTCAACACACCTGCTCTTTTGTTTTATCATTGAAACTGTTCGTGATGAACACGAAATGCCGATGCGTGTTTTAAAATAAATGAAGCAACCTCTTTAATGATCTTTCCTTTCTTTTGTACTTGTTTTCCTATGTGCTTGTTAAATGCTTGGGATCAGGTTTTATTTCTCCATTTGTCAACCGCTTTCTGTGCAGATGCTTCGATAGCCACACACTATCGTGTTAACAGCATTTAAAAGTGTATGCACTTTTTTTTAATTGGATGGATTTAGTTTTAAACTAAATAAACATTTAACCTATTGGATTGGCTCAGTAAGGACATATAGCACTGCAAGAGAGTATTGGATCAAGGGTAGCTGTGTTGTTTCACTCATGAAACTTGTAAATAAGATTTTCGCTCATAAGCATGCATACATTAGTTCAGATCGAGAGCCTACCTGGAGTCGAAACTCTATTATATGGAGCTCAATTGCTCGGGGGTGTTTCCATTAGGCCAATACCTGGGTTACTAAAAAGCATCCCCCTATCTCAAGACGGGGGGAAGTGGATACGCCACCTACGCGCGTTCAACCCCGCATGGAAGACTACCGAAAACCTCGGTGGGGGCGCCGGTGATCTAGCACACCAGCTACTTGCTCTGCAGGCAAGCACCCGGGACTCCTTAAGCAACCCTCTGCCCCTCCAGGCGGCTGTAGCCTGGCCGGAGGTACCCAATCTCTCATGGGTATCGGGAACCACTGCTCCCTCGAGTCCAACCCAATGCAAACAACTTCCAACAGGGAGGGGCTTGAATGTTCGGCCCGAGGTTCCACTAATAACGTCAGAGGTACCACGGGTGCTAGGGGTCCGCAGCGCTCGCACCTCGGCAGCTGAAGGGAACGGATCCCCATGCATACATTAGTTTACCCAGAATAGCCTATGTGATCCCAAACGCCGAACCGGAAGACGAATGTTAAGTCATATTTTCATGTAACATTTCTCATCGAATGAGATATTCCGAAGTTACATATAAGAGATATAGTAAATTAAGAGAGAAAGTCAATTAAGGAAGATTTTTCGATGAAGCTTTTCGTAGACAATAGGATGCATGCACAGAACTGAAATAGTGTGATGATAATTCAAATATATGGACACACAGTGCTTATGGGTTTGACTTCAGCGCAATTCAGAGTGAACATTATGGATCTTCTCCTTTGTAGATCTTCACTTTGATTGCATCAAATACGCGAGAAGAGCAATTCAGTCACTGTGGAGAAATAGCAGAGAGTAAAGTAAAGCATCACGTATTTGGAGTTACAGACACACAAAGGCAGTCACTGAGGATATCATAAGGTACATGCTTTGTAATAAACGTCCAAAATTTATAGTCATATTGATCTTAAACGGTTTGTTTGTGATCTACAGGTGTTTAAAAATACATCAATATAGAATGCACGTCAATTCATGTTCAAACAAGCGGTACATCGACGTAAAATACTTTGCTGAACCCTTTCAATACCCACAAACATTTCTCTAATTTCAGCACCTGCTCTGAATAAGCCTTTTTCTGAGTCAACATACAAACCATAGACTTCATATAATCCCATAAAAAGGGATTAAGATTAGCGAGCAGCGAATTTTTTGCACAAATTGTGGAGATTATTGCGGGCATCAGCTGCTCCTTCTGATAAATTACTTCCCAAAGTACATACACTACTGCCTCAACACTGCCCCGTCTATCCGGCTAACACAGAAAATGATGCATTCCGAGAATTACTCCCATATAAAAATGAAATTTTGGATTGCTTTTAGGGCAAAATACCCGTATATGCAACGTCACTAACCTGTGGAGTACATCCAGTTCGTAGAGCAGGGGTGGGAAGGAAGGCACTAAAGGTGCGAATTTACACTCCGTCTTGTTCCCATTACTTTCTATACACAGGTAGACTGAACTAACTAAACCGGTTATAGTCGCGTGACGTCTTGACATTGCAGTGGTGGATTCCTGTATAACATGAGCAAACGAATGTTTGATCGGACTGCGAGAACAAGTCTTTTTTGTTCTTCACGGTCGTAAAGAACAGTGTTTGATATGACCTACTAATATTGAATACATTAAGAGCTTTCCAAAGGAAACATCCAATACGCCTCATGCTGGTCTTTAGGGAAGACAAATTGTCAGGGCATTATTCAGCACTCCGAGTGAAATCTGTGCCTTTCTGTGTTAAAATTAAATCTAATTATAGCTCATGCACTACGACACAGCCAGTTTCAATACTTTTTGAAAATTTGACACTCGGAATATTTCGATTTACCATACTATTGCCAGGTAAGATGGCTAAGCAGAGGCAAAATGTTGCAAGGAATGTTGGAGCTGCGGAAATAATTCACATTTTCTTCATAACTAAAGGGTTCCACTTCCGTAACTTAAAGATGAAATTTTTTATTTGTGATTTGTTTGTCACCTGCTTGTTTACGTGCCAGATAAAATGAAAAAAAGGAAGGGATAAATGTAGGCGTTAAGCATTTCGCACTTCAGGTGCTCATTTTGCCAGCTCTGTCGTAGATTCTGCGATATTTTCTGACATTCTGAGGAGCCCTTCCTGATAGGACCACACCAGCAATACTTGATGCTGATCCGACAACATAAATGTCTGCTAATTCATTCCATATATCATGTTCCTTGTTTTCTTTAGTTCATTCTCATTACTCTGCATATAAGCAAACAGTAAGTGTCCTTATACCGAGGAAAGAGATGAAGTTAATGAACTCAGTTCTAATGATAAGCACACTAATGGTCCTTAATGACATATCCCTCTGATAGAAAATAATTTGTTCTTCCACACCAGCCGTGTGTAGAACAAGGTTGGCGATGGGTAGAGGTAGACTGAAAAATTCAACTGACTCCAACTGACTCGTATTGGAGAATTTAGTGTTATGCTGGCATGTTGCCATGGAAGCTCAATAGTTAAGAGCAACCTGAGATGACCGGGAGATCTGTGGTTCAGACCCCGGCTATCGCATTGAATTTTTAAGTGTGACTCTACCTGTCAAAGACACATCCCTCTTACACTACAGCCAGGTTTTCCCTTCTATTTTGTATTTTTGGGTCAATAAACTGAATATATGTAAAATTTATGTTATCGTTTAAGCTGCAAATTCTGATCACTTCAATTCCTTCCGGTTACATCGACCAATTAAATCCATAAATCGCTGTTATACTGAAACAAAGCGTCGTACACCCTGTGAGCCTTAACTAAAATTGTTTTAAAATAGGTTTCATATTCAATCACAAATTTTGATTGTTATCCTGATAATTGCCGACATAGTATACCCTGCAATTTTTAAAATGCGATTTTTCCATTTCCACAAATAAACACGCGTGCTTCTTATAGAAATTGGAATCAAGAAAATTCTTTGCGTATTTACTTTGACTGATATTTCACAATCACATCTAGAGAATTGGCATTTCATTACTTCGATCGGTAGCATAAAATGTATGTAATAAAACATCCTCTACAGATCTATTTCTGGCCTTTTCTTCTCAGGGGAACTTGAAATTGCGATTATGATGAGAGTGCTCGAAGAGGAAGGAACTGTAGAGTTAAGACGCCTCTAGTGAAGAAAACGGAGTCCTAGGGAATGTCAACATTTAAATAATGTCATAGTTTTATCCATAGAAATTACACACAAACACACAAAATATTATTCAAGAGGCATCTGAATTGCACTCTCTCTCTCTCTCTCTCTCTCTCTGTCTCTCTCTCTCTCACACACACACTTTCTGTTACGTAAATCAATGAAATAAGCGTAAGACAGAACTTTTTGCCAGCATTTTAAACTTTGAAGCTTTCATTCGTTATTTCCGTTGTGTAGCTTTCTTTCCTCGTCTTAATACTTTATTTAAACGTTCGTTGTTATATGTCAGCTTTGTTGAAAGTATAAATGAGGTTAATAATCCCTAGACATCCAAAGATCCGAGTATCACAGATAGTTTAGTTTTCATTATAAGAGGAAACAAGAGAGAGAGGGGGGGGGGAGAGGGAGAGAAGGCTAAACTCATACACTTCAGAGGTGAGAGAAATACCGTTTGTCAAACTCTCTAACGTTTCAATCCTTATACGATGCGGAAGTAAAACATGGTTGACCAAAAGAGCATGTAATCTAGACTTCTTATTTTTGTAGTTAGTATACTAACATCTGCCACTCAGAGCAGGTCAAAGTTCAGGCGACATTCCTGCAGTCCCATGAACTCTCTGCGTTTCGTAATTCTAATTGAAGGTCGCTTGTAATAACTGTGTTTGTTGTGGAGGGCATTCCCTTACTGTACAGCCTTCCGTAACAAATGAATGCAGTTGGAAGCCTCTTCACTACCGTTAATATTGCCAAATTTTAGAGATTGTAAACAACGTTTTCTCCATCGCTGATTAACTATCACCATATAAAAATCTGAATTACCTTACTGTTCCTTTTGTGTATTATTTGTTTACCTGTATCATTTTGTCTTTTATTGCTTGAAACTCTTACTTTAGTATGTGCATATAATTGCCGACAACTTTCGTTGTTAATGTTTGTTTCGAAACTCACAACGCCTTCATATAACATTTCAATCTTACATTGGCACCTCGATCTCTTAACTAACTACGTCAAGCGAATTTCCGTCCGAAGTATGTATCTGAAATAATGAAAGCTTAAATGATAATACTTCTTTCACAATAAAATAACGAATGATGGGCCTTAAGAAGATATGGTGTTTTTCCCCTCATTTGGCGTATTTCCAATAAAGTTTCAATTGGATAGGCAGGTGCTTATTTTCTCGTAAACATTTTTAAGCATTCTTTTACACAAAAGCGCTCTGCATGATATAATTCTTTACTTATTTGTTTTATAATAATGTATTGGGTCAAAAAGTTTTAACAAGATATGTCAGAAAGAACTGTAACAATTTTAGGAAATATAAAAGTAAGATTAGGGGTTGCTTTAAAGAAATCGAATATGACAGACCCGTATGGTATCTACCTTATTTGTAAAACTTGAATTTGTATGCGTGTATTTAAAACATACGTCCTGTAGAAGGCTTTAATTAGAACAGTGAATTTACACATTAAAAATTAATGTTTAAATCCATAGAAGCTTAAAGTTTTGAAACGTAGCAAAAACTATGGTGTTATTGTTTTGTTAACGACCATAGAGCCAATTTTCGGGAGACGACCATCTTGGCAAAATGCAACAGTTACTGGGAGTGGAGAATTAAGGAGGCTCTGGCCATTTCCTCGGAAAGGAGCACGCTTAATCGTGATGCTGGATTTCAGTTCAGCTCCTCTTGGAAACCGGCCTTAAAAATGGAAATCCGTCAATTTAAGAAGCAAAGATCAATACAGCTTGATAATCAAGTTAAGTAGTTACTATCTTTGACCCAATTTTCTATACTCACGCCTCTCCTAACCTGGCATTTAATTTACTGAAAACAGTCTTTTGTTCAGTAATGCGAATTTTGATAGCGTTTTGTCTTTGTTTGTAGTTGTGTCATATCCAGTGTTTCATTTGTGGTTATAACATTTTATAAATATCCTGATGATGGGAGAGATGCACACTCCCGAAACGTTGATATCTAATCGTCTTTTCACCTGGCTTGCTGCCCGAGAACAAAGTGAGCATATGGCGTGTTGTATGTAAAGCCTGTATAAATTTCAATATACTTCTTATACGCTGTATATACTTCATATTTCATTGATGCATTTCCTTAATTGAATATGAGCATACTTCTCTGCACGCCACTGATTGGAACATCACAACAGAATGTGCTAGAAAGAGTTACCTTATTGCATTGTGTTGCTCACAAAGCAGTTTCCGCCTGGAGGTTCAACCTCCTCGCCAGCATCGTTTCTTCTTGTTATTTTTTAATCAAAATATATTTGAGGCAGACCTGGAGGAAGGTGAGATGGGCAATTCATGAAAATAATGGTGAGTGTTGTAGCTACCTCCTTCTCGAGACTTCGTTCGTTCATTTTATTATGGATTTCTGCACATGTCCTGTTGAAACGGGTTAAATAACTTAAGTAGCTTAAAAATGCACTCTACTGGATTGTAATGCAGCTTGGAGAAATCGAATTTGATCCAAACTTAGACGTATCTATCGTTGTATGGTGCTATTGTCATAAATGTTTTATGGTGTAGTTATTACCAACAGTGTTTCCGAAGTGATGCATTCCTAACAAAACTGAGATAAAACAACGTTAATTTTAAGGGAAAGCCCAACAAGAAATACTGATTTCAATTATTGGAAGTAGAATGGTAGACAAGTACGCTTTCAATATGTTTCTGTATCTTTGTCTAGTTAATTCAATTTGTTCCATTTATACCCTGCCTTTAACTCCAATGGTCATATCGGCAGCCGTTCTCCTTTGGAACATATCGAAGGTGTTGACTCATATTCTTTGGGTTTTAATCATTAGAACACGCACACATTTGCACTCTCATTCATAGATCCAGACTCTAGGGAAGATGTGGAATTATCTTGGTCGGAGAAAAATCCCCCCCAACACCGGGAATCGAACCCGGGACCCCTAGCACGGCAGGCAGGTGCTCTACCGACTGAACTACTGGGCTAGCCTACGTAAGGTGTGTGTGTGGGGGGGGGATTTCGCCCGACAGCGAGCCTTATTGATATTCGTATATGAAAACAATAGTAAATAATGCATCTACATGCAGAGGATTGAACATGTACTATATATCAGTTTAAAGATTTGCGTTAAAAAAGATACTTAGCTTGAAATATTGATGCCTATTGTATTGGGAAAATGCTAATATCCGAATCCTCCTCTAACCGGTAAGATCATTTTGGACGATGAATGAATGAATGGATGAATGAATGAATGAATGAAATGGGTGAAATAATGCTCAAATGGACATTGGAGCCGCTAAAAGCATTTGACGATACATCCAGTTCCATATGATGCACGATTTGTATGCCAACAGCGGATGACGGCACAGTTTGGGGAGTGGAGAGTTCCATGCGTGTACTTCTTGGGCTGTGGCTACCGGCGTGCTTATTTTTTTTTAAGATACTTTACCTTCATTAGCTGTTTCTGAAAGGCGAGATCACAGGCCGTTTTAATTGAAGCCAGGATATTTCAGCACAATTTGGGACATCTGTCCGATTTGTGTAAGATGCCGGTAGAAAACCTTCGTCCTCCGTGAGTAAGGATCCTCCTTAAATCTATAGCATAAATTTTGTATGCTTCTTAAAGGGTTACGAAAGCCATTGGTCGCGTGCTAAATCACTGGGGTGACATCTAACCTTCTCACGATTAAGCGTAGCAACCGTGACTCTCCAATGAGCACTCCAGTCAGTATTCAACAATAAATCTTTGCACTTCATATCTAGGTGTTTAAAATCATTTTTACGAGTGTGCAGGTGCAGTTCCTCGCGAGCAACACGTATGCATTACTTACGTAATGTCTCACATTCATTTGTGCCATTGTGACCCTCCCGTAGAGGCTGGAAAACTTTAGCTATGTACCACTACTTTGAAAGGGTAAAGGGAATTGATATGCAATACTTTCTATATTAAATTAAGACTTTGACAGACTTGTCTGTTAAGGCCATATCTCAATACAGAGACGTTTTCCTAACAGTATGACAGACGAGTATAATGTTTCGCACTGTAGGACAAGCAAGCAAACCTAATACCTTCGTGTTGCCACACTAGGTATATGTACAAGATAGTATCGAAGGCATTTGTGCATACACCTTTTTTATAGCTAACTTTTGGACCTGGGAGGCCCTTCATAAATCTTGAGCAGAAGCACCAAATGTTCAGCTTATTCTGGTGCTTGTACAAAAACACAGATATGCATATTCCTGCACTGCGACGTATAGGTTATCGAAAATCCGGACAATCAAGTGCTGATGAAACACGCACAGTGGGTGTTCAATACATAATGTAAAAAGGAACACTGACATAGCAAAGCCTTGTTGAATAGACCGCATTTGCAAACCACCCATTAACTTGCACTTTTGAGGATGCTGTTGTGTAGAGTCCCTGTATCGACTGAAAAAAACCCTACGGAAAGTTTTATGCTTTCATTACATGAAATAGAGATTATAAGGATTGATATATCAAAGACCATCTCAAATTCGGACTGAACAGGGCAGTGACCATAGTCGAATCTCTTGATATATCTCTTAATTCTCTTACGATTACCTAAATATGGCGATATTGTACATCGCCATTTTTCTTACTCTAATTATTTTTTCCGTTATTGGACTATAGTGGTTAACAAGAATATTAATTAACAGAACGGTGTGACCAGCCGCCATTCGGAATGAATGCATTTTCCTTTTTCACCAAAAAAATAATTATACTTATTGCTCGTTCACCAACATGAGAAATACATTTTTTAAAGTCTGTTTAGTTAACGCGTTAACGTTTTACAACACACACCCTCCTTCTCCCAGTCCTTTCTGCAAGGTAGTCACCTTTCTCAATACGTCATGGGTATCGTACGAGATTTCGTCTAAATATGTCCATTACTGCGAAACTTCCTTAGTTCTGACAAATATATATCGCCAAACTACAATTCTATGGATTTCATAATAACCCTTATCTTATTCAAAGTGCGGTATTTGAAACCCCGCTCCTTTAGGAGGCCGCGCAAAGTGCAGGGCCCATAAGGAAAGTCACAAATTTCTTGCAAATGTGCAACCAAGTCATTTAAGGTGGGCGCTCTCCCTTTTGCATGGAATCTATAATTTTTTTGGCGAATCAAATCGCATGTGAAATTATCTACTTTAGAGAAACTTTTTCTTTTGTTTTCACACTTGATCGGCGTCTTTGGTATTCCTTTCGTCACAATTTTTCTTACTGTATTTCTATGAATACCCAGAATTTATCAGGTTCATTGCATGACCCCTTACCAAGATTATTTTTCAGCACATATTTATATGGGTTCTTGAATATTTTTTAGAAAAAGTTCTCGTTATAACTTTGTTTTTTGAGGCTTCTCCAGTAACATAACTCAGCCCAGCAACACTTTCCAATTCATTCACACTATTGTCTTCACTTTGATTATTTTCACTTGACTGGAAGTTATCTATTACTTCATTTGCATTTGCCACTGCATTTCCCTCCCACGGTCTCCACATCGTGACACACAACGAATTTATGCAGGTAATGGAACAGATCAACTGGAAGTTGGAACTTTGGCAACTGAGACTCCACGTGGAGTAAACATGCGACTGTCATTTCCAGAAAATCGGGGTTGCTATTGGTCCTCAACGACAGTGTTCCATTTCTGAAGTGTGGAGATAGATTTATGACGGTCATTAGTGGGCGGGAGGGTCAGGTTCCTTGATGCGTAACTGCACTCGCGTTGACTAGACAGATTTTACAAGGGGCCAGAATAAACGTTGAGAGCCATGTCCTGTACCATCAGGTTCCGATAACGACTGAAATTTAACAGCGAAAACTGCAGACCTGAATTTTTCTTACTAATAAATTATCGCTCCTAGTATGTCAAACTGACATGAGCACTGGCATTTGTACCCTGCCTAGCTACGGAGGAAGTATGATTTACAAAGCACTGTACAGTCTCCTATAACACTTTTGTAATGGTGTGAATGTCTACGTATACAGGAATGAGTAGTGTGTCCGTGGAGATATTTCTGTATGGAATCATGATAAAACACAGCAGTTCCTTTTCTACTGAAGATATTCTAGCTTTTATTTGGTGCCATCCATGATAGTTGCGTGAGTAGTAAAAATACGTTTCATCAGAGTAATTACGTGTGCAGAGAAGTTAGTACCTAATTACTGCTGGTGGAGCAGGGTATCAAGCGGTGTGTAATATTAAGATAAAGTCAGTTACTCCCTCTACCCACAGATTTGAAGAGCAGCTTTATAGTAGGTTTCATAATGATTTGCCAAACCTGCAACAAAGACCAATCGAATCGAGGATAGTAGTGGCAACTTTGATTCTTATTGCAAGGCGAATTCTTCATAGAATCCGAACCTTAATAAAATTCATTTGCTATCCTTCACGGTCCAATATGTCGATACTTTGTACGAGGACTGTTCAATAAAGAATGATCATAATTTTTTTTACGGTCATAATTTTTCGCACTAAAATTCAATCTTATTATATTCTGTTAGCTCAATGTGAAACAAACACGCCGTAGTAGTTTCATTGTTGGTACTCCTGGTTCCCGTCTGTGAGAACCAGGCAAGTTCGGACATATTCAATATCGCCTACCGCTGCAATGGAGGTAACATGCAGTTAAAGTTGATGTTAGAGGAAGATCCGGAGTTTCTTTCAAACGTAATCACTGCTGATGAAACTTGGCTACATCATTGTGATCCTGAGAGGAAACAGCAAAGCTCAGTGTGGAAATCTCCTTCATCACCAACCCCCCAATAAGCAAAAGTGGTTGCTTCTGCTGGGAAAGCTATGGTCATCTAATTCTTTGATATTCATGGAATGGTTTATCAGCATGTTGTACCTGCACACACATCAGTAACTGGACAATACTACAGGGATGTCCTGAAAACAATGCAAGTCCATATCAGGCGCAAAAGACCACATTTCCATTAAGCTGGCTGGATGCTGCAACACGATAATGCGCGGCCGCATATTGCCAATGTTGTTGCTGAATATCTTGCAAAAATCAACGTGAAGTGCATCCCTCACCCTCCCTATAGTCCGGATTTAGCCCAATGTGACTTTTTTCTATTCCCTAACTTGAAGAAACCCTTTGTGGGAGAAATCCATCATCAGAAGCAGTGGTGAATGCTGTGGAGACGATTTTGAAGGATCTCTCAAAAAATTGTTTCCAGCATGTCTTTGAAGACTGGCAGAAACGCTGGGACAAGTGCATCACATTCAGGGGAGACTATTTTGAGAAGGACCATCACAATTATGAGCATGAGTAAAGGTACGTTGCCAAAAATAAATTGTGATCATTCTTTATTCAACAGTCCTCGTAGGTTCAGCACTATCATGTGATGACCGTTAGCCGGATGGAAAAATATTTAGATTTTAGACATCTTGCTTAAGACATCTTCTGTTGACACATTACCGATTAAACCTACCACTTCTGTTTCTTCTCTAGAATGTGTATCCGTGCAGCGATTGAAATTTCATCACTCAGGTATCCTAGAAAATCAAAGCACCGTGTACATTTTGTACTACAGGGGAAAAATTAAAACTTTTGTTCCACTGGACGAAGGACACAGTAGAAATACCCTGCGAGGTTAATGTTTTATACGAATTGTGAAATGATCTGGAAAGAAAATTTGTATACAAAGTTCAGTTTCCTGTTTGATAGTAAAGCTAGACGGTAAGGAAGCATTAACGAAAATTGTACAATCAGTTGGTATAAATGGTGTAATATTTCCACTATAATATTTACCACGAAACTTATATCTGCTCCATTTCTGTATATGATTGCATTGCCACACACGTGTACAGCAACATTTAACAGTAGGGAACGGATTTTTAAGTGCTAAAAAGGTTAAATTTATTTATTGTTATTCATTAAAAATAAAGAAAATATTTGTTAAAGAGCTCAAAATATTTACTAAAACACAAAAATATTTTCTTTCATTTTACATAATAGAAAAACTTGACATAAAACATGATTTTTTACTCCATTTAACTGCAGTGGTCATATCGGCGGCTGTTCTCCTTTGGAACATATCGAAGGTGTCTACTCGTTTTCATTGGGTTTTTATCATTAGATCACGTACACATTCACACTCATTCATACTTCAGACTCTGGGGAAGATGAATTATCTTGGTTGGAGAAAAATCCCCACCCCACCGCTGGAAATCGAATCCGGAATAAATGCTTTGATAACTCACCGGTGACGGATTATTGATATAACATATCAATTATTGGAAATTGTTTGGAGTTACAATGCGTAACCTATGCCTTCTCTAAACTGTCCATTAGAAATCTCTACCGATTGTCACGTAGCACTGCACGTATCGAGAGAATGATCGTTCTACGTTACTTGATAAAACTCCTGCATATTTCATAAGAGGCACGTCACTAGTACTTACACTCTCAATGTTTATTTGAAGGCCTTCTAGAACTTGGGCAACTTGTATCATAATTTGAAGCCCTCTATTTTTTTTTTTTTTTTCAAACACCGAAGTTTGCCTCCTTAAGTCTTCGAGTGAGTTGATTTTGTTTCTACATTAACGATTTCTTTAATTCATTCTATCAAGAATACCTTTTACCTACGTAATTTTGCTATAAAGACGAATCACTCAACACGTATATTAAGCATTACCCGGCACTTCTGAACGGTACTGAACTGAAGGAGCAAGAATAACTCGAACGAAATGAAATGTGTAGTGGTTAACGCCCACTTTTGCTACATACGGCACCGGAGGCGGTGACACTGATGATACATGAGATGAAGATGGAGCACTGGTGGAATGAGATGGCGGGAGAAATCGGAGATCCCGGGGAAAACCCACCCCAGTGCCGTATTGTCCACCACAAATCTCACTTTGTTGTCGCTGGAATCGAACCACCTTGGTGAGAGCTGAGTGGTCCAACCATTCAGCCACGGCGTGGCCATAACTCAAACGCATAATCGTGTTGAGTTCAAGTGCATTGTGCAATACTTTGACATCTGAAACTTCTTTTCTGCGAGTGACGGGTATATGTTTATAGCGAGCTGTTGACAACACATAATCTAAACTAAGGTTATAGGATAAGCAAAAGGTTGCACAGCTTCTGTTCCAGAAAACAAAGTCGTGTCGTTTGCCTCACACAATAAAAGGAGAAACAAAGCTCAGTATAGTATATGGTAAAATGCATATTATATGTACTAATAACTAAATTATGCAGAATATTTAATAACATAAAATATGTATTTGCTCAAAAATCCGTTCCCTATTTATAACACAGGACGATTGGCAAGAAAAGAGAGTCGTAGCTAACCTCTTGGAGAAACGGTTACTCTATAGGTCTACCATGTCCTGTCATAACTACTACGTAATGTATTACCGTTTAGGCTGGCGATGGTTAATGTAAGAGTAGCCATCTCGGTAATCTGAGTAAGGATATCTATGTTATTGTGACCCGGAAGTAGTAGGTAGCTTTGTACTATCTATGTCATCATTCCATGTAAGGCTTCACAAGCGTGAGTCTCCTGAAGAGACTTGCACCGTCAGGTGCGACCCTTCCCTCCATGTTTACTCCAGACAATCTTTGCACAGTGTCGATCAGACAACTGGAATGTTGTCTCTCTTACTGAGCTTTTGTTTACCATCCACCTTCTTCCCTTTACAGTATTTATATTTAACCCGGGTTTCCCTACTGAGAGGCAACACTATCATCACTTGTAACATCTGTTTCAAAAACTCCCGAGTATACTCCCTCTATCGCTGCTGCTGTCAAGAAAAGATTCTGCTGTCGTTTAGTGTCGCAGCACCCTCCTTGACAGGTTAATTCTGGATAGTGTGAGATTACCCATGTCAGAGAATGTTGATTTAGATGGTGTCATCGACAAAGTTGACTATTGTCTCTGCTTGTTTGCTGGCGTGCGTCTTACTTTTTTTTAATTTGTGTCCTCCAACGCCAGGTCATATCGGACGATGATATACAGGTAACTCACCCTAACCGAGATTCGAACTCGGGACCTCTTGAACGCGAGGCAGACATGCTACCACGCTACCGAGACGGGCTCGTCTTACGTTCTTGGTAGCGCAAAGTGTCCTGAATTTAAGCGGTGCCCGGTACAACGTTCACTGCAAACGTGTGACACATTAAGTGTAGTTGTATCACAATTATCTTGACTTACCTGTGTATAACTAGACAGCGGGTTTTAGGTGCTAAAAAGTCAAATTGATTTATTGTTATGCATTAAAAATCAAGAAACTGTTAAAAGCTTCAAAATATTTACTAAAACGCAAAAATATTTTCTTTCATTTTACATAATAGATAAACTTGTAATAAAAAACTGTTTTGATAACTTACCACTGATGGATTAATAATAACACATGTCAGTTGTTGGGAATTGTGTGGAGTTACAGTGCACAACACATGCCTGATTTTCGTAATGTTTCTTTATGCACTTAGAAATATAGCGTTTCCTTAGAAGGTTCATCTGGAGATCAACGCTCGTGTACTTCACAAGAAATGCTTTAACCTCTGGATTGTTCACTTTATGTAGAGGAATATTCGCCGAACCAAAAGTTTCACATAAATCTGAATAAAATTCACGACACTTGGAAGGTCCGGAATATGAGTTGGAGGTATTTACTTCACTTAAAAGCACTTGCTTCATAGAAGGACGTGAAGCCTCCAAGATATCTTTGTTGCTGGATAAATGCTGCGTTACTTGGGAGAGTTGATCATCTGTTATAGACTTTCCACAAGGCTGACAATATAGATCTTTTATTCCTTTTATACCCCGCCTATAACTGCAGTGGTCATATCGGCGGCCGTTCTCCTTTGGGACATATCGCCTATTGGCGATGGTGTTAACTGGTATAGGTTGGGTTGCTGATACTGTTGGATTTTTCATACTTCCAGACTCTGGGGAAGATGGGGAATCATCTAGGCTGGAGAAAAATCCCCACCCCCACCCGGGAACCGAATATAGAATTTTTCCAAAACTTGCACTACCTTTTACCTACGGCAGTTTGGAACAAAGCTTGGTATAGTATTTTGGAAAATGCATAAAACATGTACTAATAACTAAATTATGCAAAATATTTAATTATCTAAAAAATATATATTTACTTAAAAGTCCGTTCCCTTTATATAACATGCGTGCTTCTGTCCCACGTATGATAAGGCTCGCTGTCTCGGATCATGAGCTTAGCTAGAATCTTTTCCACATGCGTAATTTCAATACTCATTCCCGTACACACGCAAAGAGGTACCGGGTTGCCGCTTTCATTTTGAAAATCCTGTACCTTGCCGTAAAACCTGGGCAAGAGCTCCAAGGCTGAGTTCAGCATGTCAGCATGTCAGTGATTTTCTGGTCCCCTGACGTAATAGTTACGGTAGTCGTGTTGCTTTCCATCGGTGTAAACAGCATTAGTAAATTTCAAATATACGTCATTGTCAATTAATGGAAACCAATTGTTGTTTCCCACTAGCCAAAGTACGGAAAAGTAGAGTCAACCTGAAAAATTCAATGCCATAGCCGGGATTTGAACCACAGATCTTCCGGTCTCCGTCCAGCAGCTCTTAACCATTGAGGTACCATGGGCGACATGCCAGCATGACATTAAATTCAACTGACTCGGGTTTTTCCCTGTAGACCATTAGGAGTTCTCGCAAACACACTAGATAACAACTACCCCAATGGCGACTTAGGATTAGGATTACTGTGGAGGGGATTCGGCACTGCGACCAGTTTTGATCTACTGTACCTATGCCCCCAAGTGGAGCATTCCCGGGAGGAACGATGAGGCGAGATGGCCGTCGTAAGGAGCCACTTAAGTGCAGATTGTAGAGTCCCTACGTTTTAATTAGATGAAAACCTCTCCGGTTAGGCCAGGACAACGGGTATTCCCCCTAGTGTGGTGGTTAAGCGGTCACGGCAGCCGGTTCGGAGATCGGCAACCGTCCTAACGGAGGAGAAAGTGGTTCACCTACAGCATATCATCCCCGCCATACACCGCCGAGACTCCCACCGACACTTCTACCTTGGAACATTCACTTTCTTTGATAGATGAAATTTCAGTCACTTTGTCTTCAGAGACTCCCGGTATTATGAAAACTGCCTTTGAGAAACTCAGGTATTAACGAAAAATCCTGGTTAGGAAACTCTGTAAAATTTCTTCATAACTTTCTGGTACATAAACCTACATCGAAGAGAAACTCATTCAGAAGGAACTGTGGTGCTTTCCGCATGCTCCAGTAACGTCATGTGAGGTTCAGAGATCCTTTTCACAGTATAAAAATTCTTCATTAAAAAACGCAGGAGCATCCCTCAAGAAAATCTCTCGTGTACTGTAACAAGCTTGAGGTAAAAATTCTACCAAACAATATGTTTATGATTAAACTTTTATTTTCTATATATTTATTTTTGGTGCTTATTTGTTTCACTTTTCGTGCTTATTTGAGTGTGCTTACAAATCCGGGCTCTAGTTATAAATGTGGACTAATTGATATCTGAATTTGTAGTTATCATGCTGTGTTGGTAATGCGCTACATCACGTCCTTAACACCTGTTCAGTTCTTTCCCAAGAGAGGAATGCCTGCGTGTCTGTCTTGTTTATCGCTTCAACACATCAGTAATAGCAAAGGAAATGCAAGGAGATACACTTAACGACTCGGAACACATGAAGACCCTCTATCACACAGAATTCATACAACTAAAATTCCATAAAATGCATCATTTAACTCTCAGATAATCTTAGAGTGGCACTCGTGAGAACTGTGACAAACATTCACTCCTGCCTTATTAATAAAGGCCATTAAAGTGTTGCATAAATTACTTTTACAGTACATATCCACAGGCAGTGATCAGCGCGAATCATTTCAAGGCATCTTACGTTTTCATGCTGCTGTTTCCTGCGGCAGCAATTTATAATTTGCGTTATATTTATTGCGGACTGTTTTGGATCTTACCTCATGGCTTTTTCTGGGGTAACATCCTCTTCAGACTTAGTTGATTATGGACAGCGTTTGAATTTGCCTATAGTCAGATGAACTATTGTTGATGTTATAGAAAAAAAAAAGAATATTGATCTGTGGTACAGAATTTAATATCACCTGATGTGAAGTGCATTCAGTCCCTGAAATATTGCATAATTTTTGTATGTTTGTGAAAAGCAACTTAAGGGAAATATAAGAAACAACTTCATTACACAAAATAGTATCAAATGCTGAACATTGATTCAAACTGTTATCTGTTTTGCAATACATATATAAAATTATAGCTGAAATCAAAGTTTAAAATCTACATATCTTTTAATTGTAGAAGTTAGGCAAAATAAGCTATCTTCTCTATGCTAACATTTTCCTTAACACGTCTAGTGCATTAAATAACGTTCTGGATAATTTTAACTCTTAAGCTAGCTAAACATTTTGGATTTAACATTTCAGTTGCATTTAAGTTTCATTCCATTCCGAGCTAATCCATGCACAAACTTCTGAATGGATTTATGACATCTTTCTACTCTGCATTCAAAACGCGGAAGTCTCTGTACAAGCATCGGCATTCAAAGATATTCAATATGTAATTTTGTAACCTACACTTTGCGGCCAAACATACCTCAGTATGGAAAGGTAGAGTCAGACTGAAAAATTTAATGCCATAGCCGGGATTTAAATCACGGATCTTCTGGTCTCCGTCCTGTCGCTCTAAACCAATTGAGCTACTATGGCCAACGTGCCGACATGACATTAAGTTCTCCAACTGACTCTGTTTTTTCAGGTAAACCACTTAGGTTAATGTCATGTCGGCACGTAGGCCATAGTAGCTCAATTGGTTTAGAGCGGCTGGACGGAGACGGGAACATCCGTCGTTCAAATCCCGGCTATGGCATTGAATTTTTCAGTCTGACGCTACCTTTCCATACTTTAGCCTACACATGGCCAGTGTGAAAGAACAATACATTTCCATACCTCAGTATGTTTCTTGGTAATGGGTGAAACAGTGAATCTGCTGAATGTAGAGCAAAAATGTGTACAAAGCTGTAATGCAGTAGTCTAGCGGAGCTATAACTCGAGAAAAAGTATTAAACTTGTCGGCCTTATACATTTTTTTCCATTTATACCCCGCCTTCAACTGCAGTGGTCATATCGACAGCCGTTCTCCTTTGGAAAATATCGATGGTGTTAACTCATAAACGATGGGTTTTAATCATTGGATCACGCACACATTCACACTCTCATTTCTACTTCCAGACTATGCGGAAGATGGTTATCTTGGTCGGAGAAAAATCTCCACCCCCGCCGCCGGTAATCGAACCCGGGACCCCTAGCACGGCAAGTAGGTGCTCTACCGACTGAGCTACTGGGCCAACCTCCTTAGACATTGTTAGACCTGAAACGCTGATTGTTGCTGATCCTCAATCCATCACCAGAAAATACGTTATGTACCTTGTACTTTTAAGATCTCATCCATTAATTTTCCACTGTTAACTGAACGTTCTTCTTTTGTTGGCTGACATTCTGTGGATTTCTCTCATTTATATGCTCCGATGATTCATTGAAGTTATGCGTAAATATATGAATTATGTAGCATCGACGTCATGAACGAAAACAAACTTACGTTAATGATGATGAACTACGAACAACTATCCTGTATTCATAGAAAAGAAAACAGTTAAAGTTCCGAGTTCGCCAAAAAGGGCAGTAATAGATCAATAGCCACTTGCAATTTGCACACATATGAAGCAATATTTCCAGTGGCCGGGCGTGCTTTTCAAAGCGAGGGAAAATGAGAGAGAATGTTAATTTAAAGAACTAAGGCCACTCTTCAGTACTCTAGTATTGTACAGTCTCACGTAGGCCCTTCTTGCATTGCAAGACTGGTCACACTACAATCGCACTTTATTTCTGCTTCCTCTATCTACTCCGATGCTCCAAGTTTTCCTACAGCTGGCCCATACCGCGTGAACCGTTAGCGTAACATGGGGAAAGTATGCAATTCATACACTTTTGCAAATAACTTAAAACCTCACAAGAATTTCCTACTTGTCACCACTAAATACCAATCTAAGTAAAATACTGTTGCTAATGTCTTTGAAATATACTTATGCCCGATTTCACCAACACATGTTAAATTCGACGTTAACAAATGTAACGTAACAATTGTCACAGCGCTAAAACTACTGTTAAATTTCTTGCATTTCACCAACCTGTTTTCTTAAAATGTTAACAAACACGTGTTAACGCCAAGAAACTTGTAAATATTACAGCTATAGAAGGCTATGGGTAAGACGTATTATTTTCTGAACGTACTGCGATGCGCTTTTGTTTTCATTTTCGTCTGCACACAGCTAAAAAATGGCGGGTAAACAAAATCGTAAACAAAAGCCGTGAAACAAATTTCTCATCGATGGAGAAAGAATTGTTGATTGAATTGGTGATGAAGTATAAGGATATCGTGGAAAATAGGAGGACAGGTGTGGTGAATGTAAATGAGAAAGATGTCACGTGGGATAAAATTGGAAACGAATTTAATTCAAATGAATGTGTCATTACTAGAAACACGAAATATCTTCAGTATTACGTAAATTTAAAACGAGGAGCGAAGGACAAGTGACGAGTGTCTTGAACGTTTCAAGACGGGAGGTGGACAGTATTATCCACATCATGCAGAAAGAGTGCACTAAACACAATGGCAGTCACTGGTTGCCTGAATACCTGATATCAAAGTAATAAACTAAACCTCAGGAATAAAAAAATGGCTGTGATTTATTTAATTATATTTTTCGCTTAGTTTCTTAAACTACGGGTGCATTTACTTCAGTATGCAAACATATTTTTTAACCTTGACAGACATGTACATAGAAAATCACAGATAACTGAAGAAACTTAAAACTATAACGCATAAAGTATACAAAGAACAATAACTGAGCTATGAAATATAAGTTAATATTCTTATTTAATCACATTAACTTGGCCCTTTTTCATACAACCGAAATTTAATAAAGTAAAAACAGTATTTTATAAAATAATATTCACGTAAGTATGGTTTTAATGATAGCATTGATGATAGCCTGTGTATACAGGCGAGTAGATTATACTAGTATTTGGGTGCCCTGCTCTCAGTCCATTCCGTTTGGCAAATCAAATATTCCTGCTCAAATAGCCAGTGTAACCAGAATGAAGACAAAAATCAATCTGTTTACTTTATGGCATTGATACTGCAGCTATTTTCGCGTGATATATAGTCGAGTGATACAAGTGAAAACGTTTTCTTAAAAATAAATTAAGGAGTTAGAACCTAATAGAGATAATGCATGAAAGCGCACCATTATAATAGTCTGCGAAGTACTCTTGGTGATTGTTGCCTTAACAGTAAGGTAATGTGCATTCTCGATGTGCTGAATCGCACTGGATTACTTACAGAACAAGCAGCTGATACAAATTCCAACGGATTACTGAAGAAAAAAAAACTAGTGTTTCAAATCCCACAGAATTATTTGATATAACAAGATATTTTATCATAAATCCCAGTGTATTACTGAAAGAAGCAAGTAGCTTTTTACAAACTCAACCATAATACTGAGAGAGTAAACGAACTTATCCAAATACCGAGTGGGATGGCTCATACGGCCCGCGTTCTGGAGGTCCGGCTTCGATTCCAGTGCCCGGTCTACCTGACTCATGAACTTTTTTCGGGGATTTTACCGAGTTAGTTGCATTCCCCAAATTTCCTGTCCCTCCATTTCATCTTGGTGTGGGTTCTTTTTCTGTTCGTTGTCCTAATGTGTGCTTGTTTAGGGCTGGAGTGTGAAAGGTTCGACGGTGAGGTGGAAAGGTGGGTGTTTTGTCTAATCGTCGGTGAGCTGGGATCTCTTTCTCAGGGTACAGTTATGAAAAGTCGTGTTGACCGTCTCTCAATTCCTTTATTTTTTCTTTAGCCTGGCTCTCGTAGTTCTCTTGTTAACACTTGCGTTGTCTTCCTAATTTTCCTTTCCCCTTTACGATGTTTTTACGTTGCTTCGCGAACTCCCTTGTTATTCCCTATATTTGCACTATCTTCAAGACCATAACTCTAAGTCGGACTGCGACATCTGATCCTACTTTTATCACAATACTCAGTACCGGAGTAACCTTCCAATAACACGTCTTCTCCCCGTCGTCCTCACTAGCAGAGTGACGCTCTTTTGCCTGTCGTATTTTCAGCTTCTATCCTAGCTTTTCTTTCCTATCACCGCCCATTTTCTATTCCTTTCCTATTTTACGCCTATCACGTGGTTTACTCTACATTTTATTGGCAGGGTTTATTTCTTTAATTTTCTCTTATTGGTCACCTCCGTATGTCGTTCCTATGAATCAGTACTATTCTCCGCCCCTCTGGGTTGTATGACCTCTCAGCGTCATAACGGTATTCTATCATGCTTGGCTGAGTTTTCCTTATACCTCGCATATTTTACTGGCGTCTTGATGTCGGTTCTATTGTTCTGTGCTTCCTGCCCTCTATGTGCCCAAAGGCAACTCCTGTCCAATTTTTCCTTCATTTGTACTGTATTGCTATTTCGAATATTCTTTTTAACTATGTTTCTTATATCATTTATTCCCTTTTTATTCCCATTATGCTTATTTATGATCTCTACTGTTGTATTAGTTTCTATTGATCTTTTCCCTCTTGGAACCTGAGGTTTCTGCTTCAAATGCCCTTCGGAGGAATATTGCTATTTTTCTCACAAGTTGGGAAAAATTTCAAATTCCTTCGAAAGTCCCACTAAACCGCGACCTTCAAAGTTTAACTAACGTGCTAACGCTGACAATTGTTACCTAGTTTCTCCTCTTTCCCTTCGTCAACGCAAGTGCAAGCAAGGAGTTTTAGAGCGTTTGTTTGGTTGTTTTTTTTTTTTACAATAAAATACATACATACATTTATACATTTATACACTTATATACATTGTTACATATTTTCTTAGTTTTCAATGTGTCCAGTATTTTACATTACGTTATTAATCTGACTTTGCATTTTTGGATTGTCTCTGATTTTCTCTATTTATTTACATTATTTGTTTTATTGTTGTCTTTTGGGCTTTACATTGCCTCTTTAAGTATAGTGAACCTTTAATGTTTCATACACTGTCACTCGCGTCACTGCAATGTCGTGATTGCTTTTGTTTTCGGCACTTGTATTTATAATTCCTTGTATGTTCCGCTAACTTATTCTAAGTACAAATTTTTTTTTATTAGTATAACCAGGTGTAGCATTTGTTTATGTTATAGTCAAATTCCATCGCGTTTATTCTCTATGTCCGTTATTCTTCTTCTGTGAAACGTGTTTATTTCTACTATTTGTAACAAAGTGGTGTTTACTAATTGCCTGTGCCATACATTAATGAGTTCAGTGACTCCGGTTCGCGTCAGGTAATGGTTTGGGTATGTGTGATTTCCAGTTCTTTAAAGGGTCGTAATAGTGCTATGTTATATCTACCTATGTTTTTCTTCGTTTTATAGTCTACCAGCTCAAAAGAACGATCACCGAACTTCGCAACGATCATAGCCGGCCCTTCCCAAAGGATATGCAGTTTTTGTGATGTTTTGTTAAGCATTGAAGATTTGTTGTGGGTTCTCACTAGCACCTTATCTCCTATGTTCGGCGTCCATTTCTTTTTGTATCTTTTCTTCCTTTTATTTCTGGTTTCTGCTCGTTTCCTCAGGCGTTCGTAGGCTTCTTGTATTTGCTGGATTTCGTTCATTTCGTCTGTGTTAATTGCTCTTTTTAAGCCTGGTAAAATGCTTTCTGGCGTTTGGTTTAGGTGTAGCTTGACTGGCGCTATACCAGTGTTCGGGTTGATCGTGTTGTTCATGATTTTTTCTATTAGTGGTAGTTGGGTGACCCACGAGGTATGTCTTTTGCGGTATGTTAATATTCGCAGGTAGATGGATAGATCCCTCATCGATCTCTCGCACGGGTTACTTTCCGGGTGGTATGCTGTGGAATTATATATTTTGATACCTGATGTTCTTATCTTATTTACGAAATGTTTGCCTTTGTGTATGGACGCGTTATCCGCCAAAATGGCGTCCATTTTACCATATTTCGGTATAAAATCGTCCAGAATTTTGCTTGCACAATTTGCGCTTGTTGGCCTCTTCATCGGGTATAATTTAGTGAATTTGGTAAATACGTCCATATGTTTACATGCAGATCTGGTATTTCAGGGGAAAGTCTAAAGTTTGATTCTGTCTCTCCTTGTTTGAAAGGTGTATTTTCTCTTACGTCCAGGGAGCCGTTTCTTATAGTGATGTGTGGATAACTGGTTTCGTTTCGTCTACCTGGGTCTCCCTTGCTCTCGCAGGTGTCGTCAAAATTATCCTCGACTGTATCATCTTTGTTTACTTCCTGGATTCTAAGTTCCGCAATGTGAACACCTGATTTTACCTGCACATATTGCACAAAAAAGGTTTCTTCCTCTAATAGGTTTTCTGCCTCTGTTAAGTTAATGACCTGGTCAGTCAGCTGAGAGAACCCGATCGTTGCCTCTTCGTTATCTCGTCGTATAGTTAAATACCTGTTTGCATAGTTGATGTTGGCTTTAAATGCCTCTAGGAAATCACTTCCTAAAATGATTTGGACTGCCAGATGTGGTATTATTAAGAAAATGAGTTCAACGTGCATTTGTCCTAAACGAAATGGAATCATTGTTTGTTTTTGAATGCGTTGTTTTTTCCTGCTGATGGCTGTCAAAATATATACATTCTTTGTGGGTAGTGTTTGTAGACGTAAACCTTTCATTTCTAAGTCGTTAAAGAATTTTAAACTGCATACAGAAGCAGTTGCTCCTGTATCCAAGGTTGCCTGATAAATTTCTTCGTTTATGGTGATTTCTATTTGTGGCGTTTCTACAATGTCCGGTTGTTTTATTTTTCCAGTCGTATTGTCACTTTCCGCTACTGTCTCGTCGGCCTGTATTTGTAATTTTGCTACAGCTTTGCTCTTGTTCCCATCTTGTTTCACATACCTCGGGGTCGGATTCGGGAACGTTATCCTACCCACATCTAGTTTTCCTGGTGGAGTGTGTTCGTTGCGCCGTTTAGAGAGGTGTGTGTAGTTGGGACGAACGTCTGATTTGCAAACCATTTCTGTCGTGTCACTGCGCCATTGTTATTATATACTGTCGTTGGAGATGTATTGCCTGGGTTTTCTTGCCTCGACGTTTGCTGGTTTTCCCTACTGTTCATGTGTTCTGTCCGGTTGTCTGTCACGGCGGGTCGGTTTTCCTGGTAATGTCCGTTATTGGTCCAATTACGGTCTGGTGGATTTTCTCGTGGTATGTCGTTCGTATAGGGTCTCCTAAAAGCATTGTATCTTCTCTCTCTTGTTGTGTTCCTATCGTAGCCGTTTCTCCTTTGCTGTGGTCTTTGTGTACGTACCCAATGTACGTTGTGTAGTTGTGGTTCCTGAAAATGGTGGGGATTTTCTCGGGTTTGTCTTTGGTAGCGTGTATTGTAGTTTCTGTGTTCAAATGCAGGTACATGGTCTCTGTATCGTTCTCTATTCTGGGCGTTGTCATTTCTCCGGGCATTTCCTGTGTTGTATGCCCTGGTCCCACTAAGATTCGGTTCATTGTATACCGGTCTGCCCTCTCGTGGTCCTGTGTTTGAGTCCGTCATCTGTGGTTGCAGTGCCGTCAGAAGTTCGATCGTCTCGTTTATAGTGTTCGGTCTTGCTACTATTAAATGGTTCTTTATATGTTCTGGGAAATGTTTTATCACGAGATTAATGAATTCATGATCCTCTATCGGCGGGTCAAGCATCTTACTCTGTTGTGCTAGGTCTAGAAAGTAGTCAACCATCTGTGTTCCCCTGTGCAGATATTTCCCTGTATTTATTTTGGTCCGCACAGCATATTGTGTGGCGCTATTCCAATATTTGGTGAGAAAGTTTTGTCGAAACTCTGCATACCTGGTATGGTCACCAACTGCTAATCGAAACCACGTGAGTGATCGTCCCTGTAAGCCTTTCTTAATAATAAGCATTTTGTATTCCTCTGGGATGTTTTTAAGAGTGAAATATGCTTCTACGTCCATTATATAACGCTTCGCGTTGTCCCTGTCGTCATTGAATGTGGGCACGGTAATTTCATTTAATAGGTTAAAATGGTAGGGGTATCCTGTATTTGCGCAATTATTGAAAATGCTACCCTGATTCACACTATTACATGTATCTGTGGGGGCTGATGAAGGCGTGTTCTGGCACGAGTTCAACATCCCCTGCCTAACCGGTACGTTCGGAATGTCAGTACTCTGAGGCTGGTCATTTGTTATTCTGAGGTCGTTAATGGCCTCTTTGAGCACTGTCATTTCTCGCGTATGGTTTGCAATGGTTACTTGCGTTGACCGGTGAGCTGCGGCCGCCTGCGTCAAAGTTTCTTTAATTATTATGAGTTCAGACTGTGTCTGCTCGTGCCATTCCTTTTGTCTATTTTCTATACTGGCGCAGGTATTTCGCAACTCATCGCTCAACTGGGCATGCACATTATTACTGGTACTAGACATGTTATTTATTCTTTCTTTGATATTTACAATGTCCTGCTGTGCATCATGCATTTCTGTACGCATGTGTAGGAATTCTGCCTGAGTTGTGGCCTGTCCTAACCTAATGTTCTCTAGGTGTCTATTTTGTTCTATTAGTTTACTTTCTAACTGGTTTCGTAAAGTTTGTGCTTGTTCTGCTATTTTCTTTTCTAGGGTCTGATTTTGCTCTAATATTTTCATTTCTAGTCTTTGGGTTTTCTCTCCTAGTTCTCCTAATCTGGTCTCTAGGTTCTGAGTTTGTTCTCCTAATCTAGTTTCTATGTGCTGGGTTTGTTCTCCTAATCTAGTTTCTATGTGCTGGCTTTGTTCTTCTAATCTAGTTTCTATGTTGTTCTGAAATTGTTGGAGCATCTGTTGCATTGTAGTTGTGAGGCTTACTACTGTTGCAGTACTAATGTCTTGTGCTGGGCTGTTCATGTTTTGCTCCTGTGATTGTTCCGCCATTGTTACTTTTGTCGTTCTACCACTTCTCAGTAGCATATACTTAACGACAGTCTACGGATGCACTACTTGGCTGGCCCTATGTCTCTTCTCCTTGTAGAAAGATGTTTAAGGTGTACTTACTCGTGCTGATGTGTTGTTTTTACCTCCTTTGGCTCTGATGGTTGTTACGTCCCTGTTGTCGTGTTGGATGCCCTCGTCCCTGGCGTTCTCCGTTGTCGTGATGTTGAAGTTGTAGTTGTTGCTTCCTGCTGTCGCCGTGGTCGTCGGCGTGCGTCTCCGGTGTCGTGATGCTAAAGTTGTATGTTCCTCGTTGTCGTAGTGCCGAACTTCAGAGTTGGTTTAGGACACGTTGGGTGCCAGTTTGGTGTGGGTTCTTTTTCGGTTCGTTGTCCTAATGTGTGCTTGTTTAGGGCTGGAGTGTGAAAGGTTCGACGGTGAGGTGGAAAGGTGGGTGTTTTGTCTAATCGTCGGTGAGCTGGGATCTCTTTCTCAGGGTTCAGTTATGAAAAGTCGTGTTGACCGTCTCTCAATTCCTTTATTTTTTCTTTAGCCTGGCTCTCGTAGTTCTCTTGTTAACACTTGCGTTGTCTTCCTAATTTTCCTTTCCCCTTTACGATGTTTTTACGTTGCTTCGCGAACTCCCTTGTTATTCCCTATATTTGCACTATCTTCAAGACCATAACTCTAAGTCGGACTGCGACATCTGATCCTACTTTTATCACAATACTCAGTACCGGAGTAACCTTCCAATAACACGTCTTCTCCCCGTCGTCCTCACTAGCAGAGTGACGCTCTTTTGCCTGTCGTATTTTCAGCTTCTATCCTAGCTTTTCTTTCCTATCACCGCCCATTTTCTATTCCTTTCCTATTTTACGCCTATCACGTGGTTTACTCTACATTTTATTGGCAGGGTTTATTTCTTTAATTTTCTCTTATTGGTCACCTCCGTATGTCGTTCCTATGAATCAGTACTATTCTCCGCCCCTCTGGGTTGTATGACCTCTCAGCGTCATAACGGTATTCTATCATGCTTGGCTGAGTTTTCCTTATACCTCGCATATTTTACTGGCGTCTTGATGTCGGTTCTATTGTTCTGTGCTTCCTGCCCTCTATGTGCCCAAAGGCAACTCCTGTCCAATTTTTCCTTCATTTGTACTGTATTGCTATTTCGAATATTCTTTTTAACTATGTTTCTTATATCATTTATTCCCTTTTTATTCCCATTATGCTTATTTATGATCTCTACTGTTGTATTAGTTTCTATTGATCTTTTCCCTCTTGGAACCTGAGGTTTCTGCTTCAATCTCCATTATCATTTCACATCATCTCTCATCTGGTGGTCTCTTTCAGGGTAGAAGTGTCGGCGGGTGTCTCGGTGGTGCATGGCAGGAAGATATGCTCCTGGTAAACACTTCCTCCTTCTATAGGACGTCTTTCCGGTCTCCGGAACACGGCGGATGGGATGCTAGTTGTGCTGGCCTCCCGGGGGAGTTTCCAATTGGTAAATAGTAGGGAACCTGCTCTTTTGTACTTTCGTGACTCCTTGGGTCGACCGCCCTCTGTCTCCTCTCTCCTCATCCTTCCTCCCGGGATGCCCCACTTCGGGAACATAGATACAATAGATCAAGACTGGTCGTAGTGCCTCCGTAATCCAATCCAACTTATCCAAATAGCACTGTATTACTGAACAAGCTATCACAAATCCCACTGGATGACTGAAAGAATAGGCTACTTCATTACAAACTGTAAAAGTATATAATCTGGTTTACTATTAAGCTAATGCCACTTTTTTGCACTCTACTGTATTTTTCCTCAAGACTGAGAACATTCCACCTAAAACAATGGTAATGATGATGATGATGATGATTATGATAATAATAATAATAATAATAATAATAATAATAATAATAATAATAATAATAATAATAATAATAATAATAATAATAATAATAATAATAATAATAATAATAATAATAATAATAATAATAATAATAATAATAATAATAATAATAATAATAATAATAATAATAATAATAATAATAATAATAATAATAATAATAATAATAATAATAATAATAATAATAATAATAATAATAATAATAATAATAATAATAATAATAATAATAATAATAATAATAATAATAATAATAATAATAATAATAATAATAATAATAATAATAATAATAATAATAATAATAATAATAATAATAATAATAATAATAATAATAATAATAATAATAATAATAATAATAATAATAATAATAATAATAATAATAATAATAATAATAATAATAATAATAATAATAATAATAATAATAATAATAATAATAATAATAATAATAATAATAATAATAATAATAATAATAATAATAATAATAATAATAATAATAATACTAATAATAATAATAATACTAATAATAATAATAATACTTCTATTTCATAGTTAATAGGCCTGAGAGCATTTGTCAACCTAGCACTAACAAACTCATGTCCATGTTGGACGTGGTCTATCATCGAACCTTACGGGCACATGAGCCGAACACCATTCTTTCTCCCACCAAAATGTTGTTTTTTAGAGAGAGAGAGAGAGAGAGAGAGAGAGAGAGAGAGAGAGAGAGAGAGAGAGAGAGAGAGAGAGAGAGAGAGAGAGACAGCTACTTTCATAGCTCCTCAAATGCATCACGATTCTTAAGAGGACACTGGTTCTATATGTGGATTGTAAACTTCGCAGCCCCATGGGTGGTTCCAACCATCGGCCGTATGGTTCTTCCATGCCTTGTGAAAATAGAACCCCTCCTTACGCCAGGGCGAAAGTCTAAACTGAGATATTCGTTGTTAGGAAGTTTCATTTTTGAGTACCGGCTTTGTTCGCAAAGAAGTATTCACAACTTTTTCTGTTGAGAAGATGCTATTCTTTATAGTGCTATCCCTTTCTATCTGACAGTAGATCTGGACATTTGCGGCCACCCCATTTATTTCCCCATAAGATTTTCAATTTGAGGTTCCACACTAGCACCACCGCGCCGCCACCCCTGCTACTATCACCACAATCATTTTCACTCTTATTTTCTGCTTCGTTGTTATTTTCCTTCCCCCCTCTCTCTCTCTCTCTCTCTCTCTCTCTCTCTCTCTCTCTCTCTCTCTCTCTCTCTCTCTCTCTCTCTGTGCGTGTGTGTGTGCTAATCATGTATACTGTTTCCTTTTGCCGCGAAACCTGTTCCTGCAGTAGGCAATAAACTATAAATGCACATTTCAAATATTTTATATAAAGGTTAAGGCACTATAGTCCACCAATATTTATTTATGTTTTCTTATTTTTACTATAGCATAACATAAATTAAAATACAATTTTAGATCTGCCTACCAAACGACAGAGATAAATCACATTGAGATTTTCAATATCGTGCTGAGCTACAGATTAATTCAAATAGGTTTGTTATACCGTAAATAGCACTTTAACGAATAAAAGGTACTTGTTATGAATTTAAAAAGACAGTAACGAGTCACGCGACTAAATCAGAAGCTATTGACTGACCCCGAGCCTTCGTATAGTGCTCGATACAAGACTCTCGATCTATATTTAGCACTAAAGACAGTCATTGTTTGCTTCGGTTTTCTAGTGCTGGAGGCGGGCTAAGAAGGTATTCCAATAACCGATTCAGATTCAACAGATTCAAAATATTAAGAAAATGCAACATTCTAGAAATGTAAATAAATTGTCTATATTCCACTTAATTGTTATCAGATCTCCAGTTGTAGCCTTTGGCTTCGATAGTGTATCAGGTATCAGGCCAGAGCATCCGACCGGAGTGTTTTGACGTTTTAACGTGCACTTTATTTCAACCACTTGGCAATGCAAGGAAGGGCTGCTTGCATATACAGGAGCCGCCTGTCGTCTGCTTCAGCAGACATGTGCAACACAGCTGGTTGCGGTTGCTGATGCTCTCTTGTCTTGAATGAGATGGTCCCTCCCTCTCTTTGCAAAACAAGTGACTGACAAGCGGAGAGCATAAAGTACATTTGCTGAAGTGTTAAAGTAAACCAGTCCTTTTCCAGAAATTTCTTATTTCTTTAACCAGACTACCAGAAACTGTTTCAACCAAACCAACCGAATGATATTGTTGTTTGCAAATATGCTTAACCAGTTAGTTTATTCTTGCACATAAAAATAGTATTTTATCATAAAACCCAAGGTCTAGTAATAAGCTAAATGTTACATTTAACGACTTGTGAGTCAGGGTAATGAATGGAATTGGTATGGAAGAATTTAAGAAGCAAGTGTTCAACATGACATATTCTTTCGTTAATGCATGTTATAATAATAATAATAATAATAATAATAATAATAATAATAATAATAATAATAATAATAATAATAATAATAATAATAATAATAATAATAATAATAATAATAATAATAATAATAATAATAATAATAATAATAATAATAATAATAATAATAATAATAATAATAATAATAATAATAATAATAATAATAATAATAATAATAATAATAATAATAATAATAATAATAATAATAATAATAATAATAATAATAATAATAATAATAATAATAATAATAATAATAATAATAATAATAATAATAATAATAATAATAATAATAATAATAATAATAATAATAATAATAATAATAATAATAATGGTTATAAAGTACCATTCATATAAAATACACATCTAAGTGGAAATGGAATTGCAACTCCAAATATACGAAGAAGCAGAAAATACTTTGGCATTTCTTATTGTTGGAAGCTTCAGAGATGCTTCTAATTCATTTTAAGAACATATTGTAGAACAATCACATATAGATATTAGTGAACATTTGTGTTAAGAAAATCAGTATTAACTATTTTTGCTGGAAGTATTTCTAAATTCCTTTGCGATACTGTTTAGAATTATTTCACTAATAACTTGTTTGTGAAACATTTTGTTGAGGGGGGGGGCGATAATGTGTTCATATGTGTAAGGTTAAGGTGCATAATAAATTCAGAACTAGAAGCTGTAAAAAACTAAGTTTAAAAATACGAAGTATCAGTTTCTGCATTTACTATCCTTTTAGCCTACATAAATACAATCGTTACTTTATGTAGCTATTATGTATTTTGATAATCATTTTATCAAAATGGGCAGAGGAAAGTATGATGTATTATTGCTAATACTTCTTAGTGTTGCCTTATAGTGCCTTGCCATCATCTATTTTTAAGTGTAATTCCGAAACTGTTGTAAGGTAAATGGTTTTCCCTCATTTTACAGAGTGGAAGATGGAAATAAGTCCCCATTTTCAAAAGCTTTTACGTTCATAGAGGCTGCAGGTAAAAACAATTAAAGGTGTATTTATCTTGAAGTAACCAAAGTCTGGTCAGAAGCACACCGTTCATCTCCATACATGTGCGCTGTTGGTGATGCTAGTTCAGAATGCCCTTATTCACGCATTCTCCACTGTTTCTACCTCTGTCGTAATAAGAAATTTCTAACAATCCCGAGCTTCATGACCCGATCACACTGGAGGGCTGCTCAGAGGAGACTTCCCACTGGCGCTTTCGGGGAAAGGCCACCTATCTGAAGCGGTTCATAAAAAGGGTACCTTCTGGCAGGGCCGAGCAAGCATCTGCACCATCTATCCAACAGCTAACGACACTGCACAACCGCTAAGCCTACTTGAAACATGAAAGGGGAAGGGAAACGATAGGAAGTTGGGTAATAAAATTGTGATAAAGGACAACCCAGTTTAGCATTCACCTACCAATCAGGGAAATGCACAGAAACCCATGATCAGAGTAGCAGATCCAAGGAATCGAACCTAGACCTTCCTGCATTAAAACGTTTGGACCCCGTGTCTCAAGGGAAATAGAAACTCGGTGCCCTCCAAATGTCTTCGCCGATGCATGTGTGAGTGGGAAGATGGCGAAACAACTGAAGACTTTTTTTTCTGTCAGTTTTTAATCCAAATTTGTTAGAAAGTGATTAGTACTTTATGACTCCTGGTCTGGACATAATGATGAACAAGTACTACTGGAAACATTTGGCGGAAAAGATGCAGATTTAAAAATCATTCCGCCTAAAACTACAAAATGTGCACAACCTCTGGATGTGTATTTCTTCAGGCAATAAAATGTATGCCAAGAGAATAACATACTTTATTAAACTGCGTTCCAGTAATATGCAGCCAAAATTGCATGACGGATTCTTTATCATGAATTTGCATTCTGTCATTTAGTGCGAGGAATGTACAGACCAATGCTTCTTTACGCGTGGCAGAACGCTGGCTACAACATTGGTGCACCAGTGGACAACTTCAAAAGTGTAATTGACGTGACGTTCAACACTGATGTTATAGAATGTGTAAATAGGACATGCGATCAACTTGCTTTTCTTCACTATACGTTTTACACTCATTCATATTGTTGTGAGCATTTTACTGAAAGTCCCCATTTACACTTATAGTTAAGATATCTGCAAGTGTATGGGGTCTAGAATGTCATCTACAGTGATATCTAGAGCATAATTGCACAGTTTTGCAGAAAAACGACACTCGCCAGCACACTGAGAGGGACGTAATGGTCATGTAATCAAACTTTCATACAGATATGTTTGTTCGAGCCCAAGTGCTTTCCTTGTTAGACGTTCCTTAAAATATCAAGACATTGTGTATGTTGTTATTAAAACTTTAAAACTAAGTTTTGAGTCAAAAGTGACTAACGGTTCACTACAATGATTACGCTGATAAAATTAAAAACATGCGTACATAAATAAAAAGTTAAATTTTTGATAACTATTGTAAGCGATACAAATAGTTTCGCAAAGTTTAAGAATTTTACATAATTTGACTAGCGTTATCGGCTCACCTAAACTAGTTGAAATACTATAATGAATAGGCATTATGATTTTATATTCTGACAATTTATGTCTCCCTAAATTAGTAAGGACATCTTTATCAAATGCATTTCGCACTATATGTCCGTATGTGTTTGAAACTGTGTAAAGATTTGGTAAATAGCTCTCGGCCTTTGAGATCCCGTGGAAGCTTGTGCGAAGTACGAGTCGTGTCCGTAAAATGTCTCCAAGGCGCTGGAGCCGTGAGGAATGCTATTACGCGAGATCCGGTAAAACTGGCGTGTAGCTTGGTTTGACACCTTCAAATCCCCACCACAACAAACCCGTTTCAACCATTAGTTTTGGCTGGGCAGCCGTTTGCGATGGAGCTTCCTATCACTTCAGCCGCCAAGTGCGAGTTGCGTGCAGTGATCCGTTTTTTGAGTGCCAAGGGCACTAACTCCACTGAAATCCATCGTCAGTTATGCAAAGTCTATGGGCCACAGTGTATGGACGTCAAAAACGTGCGAAAGTGGGTCAGAGAGTTCAAAGACGGACGTGCAGACGTCCATGACTAACAGCGTTTTGGTCAGTCGGCCTTCGGTTTCAGCCCAAACAATTGAAAAAGTGGAGCAAGAAATGCTTAAAGATCGGCGTGTGACAGTTCGCGAGCTGTGCGGACTTATCCCTGAAGTCAGTAAGACTACGATTGACAAGATTTTGACTGAACATTTGCATTATCGCAAGGTGTGTGCGAGATAAGTCCCCAAAATGCTCACCGAAGACCATAGACGGATGGGACATTCTCACCCATCCCCCCTACAGTGCAGACTTAGCACCTAGTGATTATCATCTGTTTCCAGAGTTGAAGTCACACCTGGGTGGAACACGTTTCCAGACCGACGATGATTTGAAAAACGAGGTTGAGCACTACCTGCGCAACTTGGCAGGAGAGTGCTATGACAAGGGTATACAAAAACTGCCACAGCGCATACAAAAGCGCATCGATCGCAATGGTGATTACTTTGAAAAATGGCTGTAAGTTCCGCCTTTGCATCAATGTAACATTCATTGACAATAAACATGTTTTCTATATTAAATAAAATTGGAGACCTTATTTTACGGTCACGCTTCGTAACATTTATGCTTGGTAGCACAAAAGGAGCACAACATTCACCTTTATAGGCGTTTGACTCAATGTGAAAATGCACAAGTAGAGTTGAACGTTGACGAGAAAGGCACTTTCAGAGCGGACAAAGTTCCGTTTCATGTAATCACAAGACAGAACCGACAGTGATGGAGCCAAGTAACAACTGACAAGTGCAGTACACTAACCTTAGAAGTGCGGGATTTATAACCGACAGTATTGGGCACATCACACAAACATATTTGTACATAGTAACAGTACTCTGTGTTACGTGTTGTCGTTCGCTGTTGGTGTTGTCATTTGTGCCGGTCATTGGCGAGGCGTGACTTTCAAAGCGAGGGAAGCACCAAATAATAATTTTCATTAAAATAGAGAGAATAATGACTCAAAGAACTAAGGCTACGCTTTAGGATTATTTCTATTGTACAGTCACACGTAGGCCCTTCTTGCATTGCAAGATTCGTCGCACTACAGGAAACATGCTGTCAGTACTTTCTAACTATCCAAGAGTCGCGATTGCTTTGGAAATTTATGAAGCATGGTATTCAAGATTACGACTGCGTAAATACAAAACTATTCAGTATTGAATGAGCTCGCGATAGGTACTGGTCACTGCATTCTAAGCAGCTGTCAAATTGTCCGCAGCACCGCGAATGTTCGCGGATAAATTTTGAAAATGTATCCAGAGCAAATAAAATACTGCTTGGCATGAATGTTCTTGTTTTTGTTCTTTTTCTCCTGAAATTCTTGGGGAAGCTGCACTTCGCATGCATCGTCACTGGTGTCAGTCTAACTCCTCTCCTGGGTGTGGGTAATACAGCAATTAATGACACTTTCATCGCCTTTTACATTTAAAGTTTGCATTTAATTGCCAGATTTAGGTGCTACTTAAAGCTAAGATATTACTGCGTTACCAGTATAAACCTTTTCCCATTGTAGACAATATTTTCAAGCATTGTTCACTAGATGACCCAAGAGCACTTACATTGAATTGCATCGCCGGAAGTAAGTGAGCTGAATGCGTGAGAGGCACTGACTGAATTCGGCAAATTGAATGCTGACTGCTTAGTGCTCAATGGATGAATACATGAGGCCCGCCAACACACGTCTATTACTTACACTCTAGCCCCCCCTCCCGTTTAATGCTTTCTCTTGATACTGGTTTATTCTATATACCATTGCCTAAGTGCAATAGCTAGCTGGTTCTCAAACTTCTATATGCTTCTACCTGGTATTGGCCAACTCCGTCAAGTTACACAGAACTGTGTGCGTTCTTTCCGTAGGTACACTACACATGGACTGTACTGTTATCGCTCGCACATGTTAACAGCTGCCGGTTGGTACAGCCTGGCCATGACAACCGCCTCATTGCAGCACAACTTAAAACATCATAAACTATGCATTCTGGAATTGCACTTAAACGCGTATACATACTACCATTTATTAATATTGCCAAAGAGTGCATTACACTGGGTTACAATATACATTCGGAAATTATTAAACGTGAAATTTCGACATCTATCAGTGAAGCAGTTTTTAAACAGTGAAAAACTTCTTTCGACGTCACACGATGTTAAAGGTGAAAATGTAAACAATTCCACTCTCTCGCCTGTCGTCAGTTCCTTCCTACTAATTTTCAAACTTTCACACATAGCTAGATAACCAAAATTTAGCTTTCAAGTTTTCTATACCTGACACAAGAGGTACCCCATTAATTGAATTAGCTAAGTCTTCTATTATGCTTATGCTCTTGGACATTTCCAAACCCGATTTTTCTAATTGTTCAATAGCTTTGGGCAACATTGCAAACTTTTTGGCCATGAACCGAAGGTTTTCAGATAGACACGACATCAGAGATCTTGCAGTTAAAATAGTTGCAATAGTCCAGTGACAGTTCGTCGCACATTTGATGGCCGTGTTGTACTTCTGACGTCATATATACTCTGCGTCCAGCTAACCTGCATCGCATGTGAGCGCACATTCCTCCGGCCTTTACACAGAACGCTTACCTTGAACTTATAGATAAATACGATATGAACCACTGGTTACTTCCCGCCTACCAAAATGCTGATATTTTACTCCCTTCCAGTTACTAAATTGGTTATTACATGAAGTTTGAAATAAGCCTTATTACCAGAAATTGGATCGCATACACCTTAGGAATTAATGTAGGCACAGAGGTACTATACAAGGCAAAGCGTGATATCAACAAAGGTCCGTGTCAACAAGTATACCGATGCGCTGGTGTGTACACTCAGGTATAGATACAAAATGTAACCTACGTTACAACGTGCCATCCTCATTACTTTCGATGCGGGAATTACAGTGAACAACATGTACATTCGTAAATTGTCGAATGTGAATTTTCTGCGCCTCTCACTGAATTAATATAAAAATATTGTGAGAAAGTTCGTTCAACATCACATGATGTTAATGGTGCATATGGGTAGTACAAATCATTTTCACGTGTTTGTCCGAGACTTGGTTTATTTCTTATATTACATAGCACTGGCAATCCAGTATTTTTGTGTAGAATACCGGACAATTTATGTTTTGCTCCTTTGGTAAGAGGTGCATTCTCTATATTGTTAATTTTTGCAGACACCTCCTCGACTGATTTTAGACAGCTCGAAAGTACATTCTTCAAGCTATTTAATGGTTTTTGATAATACCCAAAACTTTTTATTTATAAAATTGAGATTGTCCAATAATTGTTGTGAAAGTAATGCTATTAACACAATATGTCAAACGCCTTGTACTCGCCCGCCTCGGTAGCGTGGTGGTAGTATGTCTGCCTCAGGTTCAAGAGGTCCCGAGTTCGAATCAGGGTGAGTTAGCTGGATAAGGTTTTTCCGAGGGTTTTCCTTGTCCTGAAAGACGAATGTCGGGTAACTCTAAGCTCTATGGACCCCGGGATCATTTGAGCATCATTTCACCCATTCCATTCATCGTCCGATATGACTTAACGTTGGAGGACGTAAATTAAAGGAAAAAATAAACACCTTGCACTCCCTGGAGGACATCTACCTACATAGGGAGCAGTAGTTGTAGTGAAACTAAAGCTACGCGTTACGAACCGTGTTGTCCCCTGGACTGACGTCAGCAGTTATTTACTGAAAGACTGATAAACTTCATATGTCTTTAAAGATCTATGGGATCCGATGCCTGCTTAGTACACATATACATAAATTGCTACTAACATTTGGTGTATCGTTAGTAACACTAAATGTTCCTTTCCTGTCATTACCTACGGATATTAATCTGTTACTATTTTTTATGAATAAACGCCGGAGAGATATGCACTCGCAGGCGATACAAGTTAGCTGGACAGAGTATGACGTCAGATGTACAGCACGGCCGTCAAATTTGCAAACATCGAAAACAACATACCGTAGTACTCTACGAACTATTAGTGAAGCATTGCTCTGCAAGTGTATGCAGACGCAAGGTTAAGGTGTAGTATAACGCAACTGTTTTGTTTCCTCTCGCTGTGAGGCGGTTGTCATGGTCAGGCTATACACTAGTTTGCTTAAGTCTCGCTTTTTATTGAACAGTATTACTTCGGATCAAGACGAATACAAAGATTTGTAGCAGTAAGTTCTCCAAACGTTGTATATTTCTTCTAGAGTTCTTTTTTTTTTTAACTTAGCTTAATACTAGAATACTTAATGCTAAGTAAGTGTCACCAGTAGAGTAGCACTATAACGAATAGTTTTTGGTGTCTCGTACGAAATCTCACAATCCTTGGTTGGAGTTTTCTTTGTCTATGGGTTAAAATGAAATTAAGATAAACTTGTTCTCAATCTTTTCAATGACATTTTGAAATGTAATATCTCTATTATCATTGCAGCCTATTGAATTATTAAATAAAATATTCATTTTCCTTTTATTTGTTTCCGTTGATCGTTTAGGTAAACAGGTGAGCTTCCCTTTTTTGTAAGACCAAAAAACCTGACAATAACTATCTGAGGACACAGGAGAACCAAGCAATTTGCTTGTCGAGTAAGTTCTAAACTTAACGAACAACGTGAGAAAAGTTACGCATGCGTGGAGTCATTCATTTGTTCTGAAACTCGAGAAGACATTGTTGTCAGTTTCCGGTGCTGCTCCTGCGCAGGAAGTTAGAAGGAGGTAGGGTCGCTCACCTTCAGTTTGAAACTCGATATTTCTGTTTATATCCGGTGTGGTGCAGGTGATTGGAAAATGAACAATTTAGCGTCACTTTTATCCAAGTATCGATATTTCTCGGCTCGATATTCTGATAATGGATCATCTTGAACTAAGGGGAGGATTCTTGTTTAATAGTTAGAAGCATGCCCTTAAAGTTTGAACTGGATTAGCACATGTAAATACAATCTTTTACCGAATTTATTTTAGGAACGTGTCTTTGATTTGAATGGAAAGCAGTAATTTAGAAGAATAAGCATTTCTTTGTTGTGCTGCTCTCAAATTCCGCTAATATATAGTTAAAAGATAATTATATTCATGTTTATACTAAAGCAATTAAGAGTATGCATAAATATATTGATATTATTGTTAAAAATTGTCTAAAGGTTGTATACCTTTCTCCACCCAGTATAATTTATTTTCCTTTCTAGATTTTGAATTATTTAAGAAAAACCTTACGTTGTTAAATACTGCTTAACGCTGATAAAGATTATGCGGAAAAGTTTTCGATACAAAGTTGGTTACAACAAGCTAGATTAACATCCAAGTGTGAAACAAACCGCAGATCAACACAAGCAAATCTTGCTATTGATTCATCACACACGCATACACACGCACACACACAGAGAGAGAAGCAGGCAGGCAAGAATTTCTGTTAGATAATTAACATTATACTGTGCAAGGTAATGGAAGTAACAAACGAAATGGTAACAGTATATCCTTGACAAGAATCTGTGTGTTGTTCATCATTCGTTTCATAGTTATGAAACTATTTTATAAAATAAACAGACTTTAAGACGCTGCTCATGGAAAGTACAAGCTATATACAGTGCCTTATTTTTGACTGATGGCCTACCGGCCGACCTACTGCGGCGGAAGCGGGCCTTCTGCTGCAACACTGACCGCCCGCCGGTCGGCCGGCCACCAGTGAAAAATAAGGCGCTGTATTTTTTTTGCGCTTTATCTAAAATAAAAGTAGGAAACTGAAACTAAAGAGAAACTGTACAAAGAATTGCTATGCAAACGGCTATTTGGGTTGACGGATTCTTTGATATCCCTGGCCTTAAACCCTAAAAAGGTGTCAAACTATAGTATGAAATTCGGTATTTATTTATGTTGAGCTAGGCTGCTTTGCCTCGCTCACTAACTCAAATAAACGCACGTACACACACAATGTACCTAAGACATGCATCAATGAATGTCCACTGAGTTTGTCAGACATGTTAAATCCATTATCATCTAATTATTTTCTTCTCTTACTCACTGAGTCTCTCCCTTTGTTTCTTTTTCTTTGTTTGTTTCTTTCTCCTTCAGCCCTTCCAGAGCTGAGTCCTAGCACATACAGTTTTGCTCAAAGGTGGCTGGAGGATATAATTCGCTGTGTTTTGAACCGTATATTTCAAAAGTTAAGACCGTTAAGAACAATTTTAGATGGGGTGTTGATTGTTGTGCATTAATGACCGCAACAGTTTTATCTCTAAAGCCCCACTAATTCTGGGAGGGCGGCAGCTGTCTCATTTTTTTAGTTGTGTATGGCAGAAAGTTTCAGAAATGAAAAGGAGTTGTGTATTTTCTATTTAATTGCATGTGTGTAAAATAGAACATATAAACATAGAGGAAGCGATCCTCAACTGAATACTCATACCAAAAGCAGTTAGTATTGAAAAATTATATTGTGTAATATTGAATCTAAAAAAGAATATTAACAGCACATATTTATCCGTTGTGCCCTTTGATATAGAAGTGTAAATATGTGATATTGTGGATGTGATAGTT